>JAOPUL010004099.1:18495453-18509576 GCA_027564515.1 Octopus rubescens
GGCCCCAGCATGGCCGCAGGCTGATGACTGAAACAAGTAAAAGATAAAATATAAATATATATATATATATATATATATATGCATATTTATTTATTTATACATATATATATATGTGTGTGTGTGTGTGTGTGTGTGTGTGTGTGTGTGTGTGTGTATATACATAGATACATGTGTTTGTGTGCGGGGTGTGAGTGTACATGCTAGTGCGTCTCTGTGTGTATATGCTATATGCTTTATTGGAATTTGATAATATATATTCCGCTATTTCGTTTAACATGGTTCCAGTATTTCCTTTCCATCCGAGTAGAAATACCGTCGAAAAAGCATTAGCTTTTATGCTCCATGAAAATTAAGCTAGAATGAGTATTATATTAGTATAATTAAAACGAAAACCTATCTTCTTCGTCTAGAAATATTGATGCTCGATTAAATTAGATGTCAATATTGATACTTTGACCATTTAAAAGTCAATTTTCGGTGTTGTGTATTGTAGGAATTGCAGTAAACTCTTTATATTAATGGGATTTTGTTGTGTCGTTTGTTGATAAATTCTAAAGTTAATATTACCGACATTTCGACTTAGATTACAGATGAACAGGATTAACTGCTGCAGCGCATAATTTGCGGCTCTGCGTTCATGAAGATTTGTCAGCTTCTTTATGGCATATCATGAGAATGAATAATATTTAAAAAAATATTAATAACTAGTTGCAATTATAAACTTTGAACCATCCCATTTTAATAATTCTCGGTATCTACCGAACCAGTAACGCTATTAAAAGATATCGGGTTTTATAAGAAAGATATTATTCAATAAATAACACCAGACCCCTTTGAAAGAGTTAATATTGAAATACGTTTTGCGTTAAGTTCGGAAAGCCTATAAAATCTGTAACATCAGCGCAATGAAAATTAATAAAGGAAATTAATATTCACTAGCCTCTAATCGAAAGTTGTAAAATATTGCTAAAGAGGTGTTTTTCTATCAGAAAAACTTGAGAGAAGGTTAATAATAAAAGGCTAATCATTTTTGCTCTCTTTATCTGATCGTGTGCCAAATATTTCCTATCTTTACAACTATAGTGTTTTCTAGGCAAAGAATGTAGCTATACGTTCACAGACTACGGGTTCTCAATCCAAATCAATATAGATTTATTTTGGAGAAGGAGAGCTATCTTCCTTCATGAATTAAGTTCAGCTTAAAGAATATATTGTGTGGGGAAAGAAAATACTAGAAAGCTGCGAATAATTGATTATATTAACCGACTTCGATCATTAGCACACTATGTATGGTTTTACTTATAATATATGAATTTAGTTCAACTGACTTGATTTTTATAAATTAGTCACGTATACTTTGGATATGCAATATTTCTTGAATGTAATTAGAAAATAAATAAATAGTTTTAAATATTTTAAAAAATAATAATAAGTGTGTCCGAATAAAATATATTGATAGAATCAGCATTTTAAACAAATTTGGAAAACCATGTTACTAAAAAGTTGAGCGCCTCTGTTTCTATGGTAATAAATATATATTGAAGAATAGTGAATTTATTGGATTTAAGACAATGTTAAAAGGGTTAATATATGGAAATACAAGTATAATTATCAGTGATATCAGAACTCAAACAATAGAATTGCTAATCTAGAGGTGTTAATTAAATTTATTTATTTTTATGCGGTTTGTTATTAAAACATGCATTCGATACTAACTTCCAATAAGTGATAACTGGAAATGTAGAGACAGACTTTTTGAAATGCGATAAAAAATATAATAGAAGAAATATGTACGTTCTGCAACTCATATATGTTTTTTTATGACGGTATAATAATGCATTATTAAAAGCTGTGAGGCATTATAATTTCCAAAGGGAGTAAAAACAGATTAATTTCCTTATAGTATCTCAAATATGAATATTATTGCATTTTTAAGTTTAATTATGTAAATAGATTGCATGAAATTATTTCGTAATAAGAATCAATCTCTCATATTAATCTATAGCGTCTTATCGATGGATCTTGATCAAATCGCCTCATATGTTTCACTAATAATATGAGATCAATAAATAGGAATTTCGCTTCTAATAGTAGTGTATGCAAGGCGGCGAATGGCAGAATCGTTAGCAGGAGATCAAAATGCTTATTGGTATTTCGTCCGTCTTCACGTTCGGAGTTCACATTCCGCCGAGGCTAACTTTAGCTTTTATCCTTATGCGGTCGATATAATAAGTACCAGTTAAGTACTGGGTCGATGTAACCGATTTACACCAACCCCTGCAGACATTGCAGGCATTGTGCCAACATGTGAAATCAATATTAGCAGTTCGTGGTTCATTTATTCAAAATGTTTTCAAATATTTTTACAGATTTGCATTTTCTACGAAGTTTTTTAATATTTATAGCTGTTCACAAGGCGGCGAGCTGGCAGGGTCATTACCGCACCGGGAGAAATGCTTAGCGGCAATTCTTCCGACTTTACATTCTGAGTTCAAATGCCGCCGGAGTCGACTTTGCCTTTCATCCTTACGGGGTCGATAAAATCAACTGCTCCCCTCCCCCAAAATTTCAGGCCTTCGTGCCCAGTATAGAATGGAATATTTAATATTCATTAATATATTATAATTTATATAAACTATTCTCAAATGTTAGCTTATGTAAAAGTTAACGGGTCCTTAACATTCTTTTTATCTCTACTTTAACTTTTGTGTAATAGATATATTTTGAATTACATTTATTTACATATTTTTGTAATGATATTACTGTTAGACAATGATTATCGAAACTTTTTGTGTTATCTGTATATTCAGAAATTGGAAATTTTGAAATTCGTTTTATTTTTCTAAACATGGGACTGATGTGATGTGATCAGTGTTATTGATATTTTTCTATAATCTATATTAGATACTTTCAGACTGATGTGATCAGTGTTGTTGATATTCAGCTTAAATTTTTTTGTCGGTTAATAATCATTTTTACATTCACTTTTTTGTGCATGGGTTATGCAGGTGTTTTCCAATAGTGTCTCACGTCCTTTGTGCAGTTCAGCCTCCTGAGTTCAGCTTTCACCATTTCTACATATATATATATGTTCCTTGGTCTTACTCTTATATTTCCCTTCCACTAGATCTCCTGGTACTTTAGCCATTCGTCATCATAACTATGCATTACATGTCCATATTAATGCAGTTTTTTCCCTTACACACTGCATCCGATTCCTATTATCCTCCCTCTTACACATACTTTTCTCTTTACTTATCCATGCCTCGGCCTTCATGCACACCAACACTACACATCCAGTAGAGTATGCTTTTAGAGCACTCTCCTCTACTGCTGATTGCGTCATTTAATTAAAGGAAGCTATCAACTATTCTGAACATTGGAAAGAATTTATTTTACTAGTGTGCTGATTGCTAACAACTGTCCATCTGCTGCATGCAAAGTCTTTTTTCTCTGCTAGCCTGTTTGCTATTCCACTATACTTCTTGTGCACCCACAGTTTACATTTGATACACTATATGAATTTCCTACTTACTCTGTTTCTATATATTGACACATCTATTTCCCTGATGACAGCAGTCCTATTCTCTTTCCTACTTCCTAAAACTTTAGTCTTCACTAAGTATTTTCTGAGGCCACTTCATTCTAGGTTTTGTTTGGAGGACTAATAAACAGGAGTGGGTTGAGAACCCAGCCTAGATGGACACATACTTTGCACACTAAATTTCTCACTGAATTGATTTTCACTTTTTAACAGTATCTCTATATGTGGCCTGCATCACTCTCACAAGCAATTCATTTACACCTAGTTTTCTTTGAGACCATTAGATAACAGTAGTGCACCTTTTCAGGGGCCTTCTGAACATCCATGAATACAAGGTATCATAGCATACTTTTAGCTAAAAACTTCTCATAGTTGTTACATTTGGCAGAAAGTATTGTAATACTCCAACTTGAAACAAATCTAAACCACCTCATCTAAGCTGGTTTTCTTTCTAATCATTTCCATTACTTTCATAACCTGATCCATCAATCTGATGCCTTTGTAAGTCATTTCCCCTTGTAGCAGTAGATGATAATACTGCTCTGCCAGTCATTGTATATGACACCCCTCTGTACTACCTGGTTGACTATGTGAGTGACAAACTCAAGTCCTACTCCTTCAAATATTTTCGGCATCTCAGCAAGTATCCCTGATAGAGCTGCAGCTTTCTCCACCTTCATATCCTTAATGATCATTTCAACAATAAAGCTGTTCATTTCAATAGCTGATTTCCATTATATGTATACTTGTAGTTCCTCTTCCTATGATGCATTTTCCATATTCCACAACTTCACTCAGTAACATTTCCAAGCCTATTTCTTCTCAGTGTCAGTGAACGTAAGTGTATTGCTGCCATTTCAAGCACTCCTTTGTAATCCAGAACACCTCATGCTTCTGATCCTCTAATTACAAAACATTTTATTTTTCCTCTCTATGTAAACCTCTAGTTACTTAATATTGTGTTCTTTGCTGCCTGTTTTTTGTGGGGGGTGGGGTTCTTGATTTTTTGTTGTTGTTGTTTTTTTATCTTTTCAGGGCTGTCTTTAGCTTTTTTTATTCCTCCTTATACATGATGCCTGGAATCATTTCATTAGTTTGTACTTGGTTTACTTTTAAGGTTTTGTTTCTGTATTTGAATTTCTCCAGGTTGATGAATGCTAGGTATAGGGGTTTACTCCCAGCTTTTTTTTTTGTAGTTGTCTGGCACAAAGCAAGCTACATCTTGTTCCTGATCACTTTTGCAATAACTCTCTGTAACTTTTATGAAAGTGGCAAGTGAGTAAATTTGTATCTGCTCTGTGTTTGAGAAGAAAGCTTTTGCCATCGCTTTTCATCCATTATGAGATGTTTTCCATTAAATCATTTGCTGTTTATTCCATTACTCAACAAATTAATATAAATATTAACATCATGGCTATCTTGTCATTTTTACATGGCCAGATGTAGATGTATTAGCAAGAGGAGATACACATGAACGCCTAGGTGCATGCTTGTACTACTTATCTGCATTTAGATGTCAAAATATGTAGTTAAACTTCAATGAAGTAGTGGAAAGAGGGGTCGTATATGGATGTATGGGCATAGAAGTTCTATGTGTATACAATCTGAGTGAGGTTGTGGATCAATAATTTGCATATCTCATCATCATTTAGCATCCATTTTCCATGCTGGCATAGGTTAGACGGTTTGAGTGGAAACTGGGAAGCTACACCAGTTCGTTTTGCGTGGTTTCTATGGCTAGATGCCCTTCCTAACACTAACCACTCGAGAGTGTACCTGGTACCTTTAACGTGTCACCGGCACAAGTGTTTTGAACATGCCACCAGCATGAAAAATATATCATCATATCTATATATATATATATATATATATATACATACATGTGCGTGCACACACACACCAATCACATCTACTTGAAATGTTTAGTAATCAGTTTTAATGATAATTTCTGACCTTGGGTGGTAGTTTAGTTTAAGATTGATACTGGATTTTTGGTCATTTTTCAAACCATTTGGAAGTATAATAATTCTTACAGTATTCAACTATTTGAATGTTTTGTGGGCTAACAAAGTTTTATCATTGTATCGTGATGGTTGGATGTTTTAATTCCAACAACTCTACTGATATGTGGTTTTACCTGAAGACATTATATGGAGTTTGTGAAGTGTTATAGCTTCACTCTACTATTCAATCAGACTACTACTACTGCTTAATACATAACTTTTTGTCTTTTAGGTAAAATGTACTGGCTGTAACTTGGTAATCTGCCAGTGGGGATTTGATGATGAAGCTAACCACTTGTTGCTTCAAAAAGAACTACCTGCTGTCCGCTGGGTTGGAGGACCAGAAATTGAAGTGAGTTATTGGCATATCATATTTTTAACACCTTTTCTATGTATATCTTATACAATCTAGACATCAAGAAGTCAGCTCTTGTCTCTGTTGAATAACATTTAATCTTTATTGTTTATTTCTACTTGCAACACCTAAGCTCCACATAGAGATCATACAGATAGTACTTAGGTCTAGTCCTCTAAATGTTATTTCTTCAAGTTTATACTAATTCTTAAATATTTTGTCAAGGAGTTAATTTCTCTAGAGCCAGTTCTGATGTCTGTATAAGTAGAGAAGAGGGTCTGCTCCACTTATCCTCATATTTTCAAAAACTGTCCTACCTGTATTATACGGAGATGAAAGAATAGTTCTTAAAAAGCATTTAGTTACTAAGATATTGGTTATATTAATTGTAATTTCTTTTCAGCTCATTGCTATTGCCACTGGAGGTCGTATTGTACCCCGCTTTTCTGAGTTAACAGCCGATAAACTTGGAAAGGCTGGAATTGTCCGTGAGCTAACATTTGGGACTACTAAAGATCGTATGTTGGTTATTGAAGATTGTCACAATTCCAAAGCTGTCACTATTTTTATAAGAGGTGGAAATAAGATGGTATGTTTTCTTGGAGTTTTCTATATTATTTGACCATAATAAATATAGTGTCTAAACTTTTCTCAAATATAACAGTAATTTGTAAATTTTTTAATCTTGGTAAGTAATGTATCCATCATAATGAGACGTTGTGTTATACATTAATGCATTTCTTATTCATTCATACTTTTCAGACTTTTTGTATCTGGAGGCATTTACTCCACTATCACTTTTAAGCATCTATTTGTTTACTTACAACGACAAATTTTAAAATGGGTACAGTTGATGGGTTGGGTTTTTGCAGTAGATTTTTTTCTTTTTATATTACTGGGATAATTGAAAGAAATCGTTTTAAGGGCAGAGGTGGGGGGTGGGGGCTAATGTGCACTTGAAGTTTAATGATGTTTGCAATCAACTTTTTTTTTCTCATAGAAGAGCAATTTTAACAGAAGTGAAATAAGTCATCTTTTCTTCATGATTTGTTTTTGACTGTTTTGGAAGAATTAAAACTGATGTGTTTTGGGAGATTCATACTGCCTTTAAACACATTCACCAGCTGTAGTTCACTTCAGTTTTCAGTTGGTTTTTTTTTCCCCCTTATCACACTTTTTGTCAGAATCTAAAATCACTTTGACATCGCAGATAAGTGAGATGAAAAATAATTGTGAATAATAAGCAAAACAATATTATAATAATATTGTATCTTGGGAGGGCTAAATCAGTTTCCACATAGGACTACACTTCAAAAATCTTGCAAACCATATACAAAAATGAATGATAAGAATTTAGAAACATCAAGAGATAGAAGTCAATTTTTTTAATGTTGGAACTTGAAGTAGATAAAAGTTATAAATAATAGCATGTAGAATATTGGGTTAAAAAACCCTTGGCTGGAAAAGGCTGGAGGGTGTGGGGTTCAAACCCACATGGTTAGCGCATGTCATGCTTACAGAAGATGTGGGTTTGAGTCCCACAGGAAGCCTTTGACTTTATTCCATCCATGGGTCTTTTTTTTTAACCCAACCTTGTTCTATGCTATTATTTATAGTATAATTAACTTTGAGTTCCACCATTAAAATTAATTTACTTCATATCTCTTGAAGTTTCTAAATTCCTATATAATTATCATCATTTAACGTCCGTTTTCTATGCTGGCATGGGTTGAACTGTTTGACAGAAGCTGACTAGGCCAGGAGCCACACCTGGTTCCATTGTCTTCCTAATACCAACCATTTTACAGTGTGTACTGGGTGCTTTTAATGTGGCACTAACAGGGTCACAAAATATCTTGCAGGACAAAAATAAAAACCTCAATTAGGAGAGAGTAGTATTGAGGGAGTGTAGTTTTGTGTTGAGCAATTTAAGGTATAGAAGGGACAGATAAGGTGTCTTGCTGTAGAATGGAGGTGATTGATGGAAAGAGTAGGCATGGGAAGAGAAAGTCAGGGGATGTAGTATGTGCCTTGCTGCTCTCAGATGTTATGATGGGTGTTGGGGAGTGAGGTTGATGGGGCATATAGGTGGAGGTAAGCATTGCCAAGGTGGTTTTAGGATATCAATTCTGCTGTGATGGACAGGTCTTCTTGAGAGTACAGCAACACTCCTCGCTCGTAAGAACAAACCTTCTAAAACAGATAGTGAAAATTTGAAGTGTTGCTTTGTATAGTGATTAGCTCATCGGTCATATTTATAGAAGATGTAGGTCCATGCCCCACCAACAGCCTTCAACTTTGTTTCCATCCACGCTATTATTTATAGTTTTATCTTTGAGTTACAAATAATTTACAAAAACAAAATATATGTATATATATATATATCATTAATATATTATAATTTGATTTACTTTTCAAGATCATTGAAGAAGCGAAGAGGAGTCTTCATGATGCATTGTGTGTCATTCGCAATATCTTGAAAGATAACCGCGTTGTTTATGGTGGTGGAGCAGCTGAAATTTCTTGTTCATTGGCAGTGGAGCAGATGACTGACAAAGTAATTTATTTTTCTGTTTACTGTTTATTAAAACAGCTAAATACTTCTTACTTTTGTCAAACTATGTTACCAAGCAATATCATAAGTTAAACAAATATTTGTTACTTATCTTCATGCTTAAGCAATGTTAAATATGTATTCTTAGAATTCATGTTTTGTGATGTGTTACAGATTTTTTTTCAGAAAATGTTAATTCAGCATTATTTTTCATTTACCTTAATTTGTTTCTATATAATTAATTTGTCTTTGTTATCAAAGTTTTTTTTTTGTTTGTTTGTTTTTTTCTATATTAGATTCTTATGCCACTTTGTTTTTTTTAATGATATTGATAGTAAAAATTGTCTTTTCAGATTTCAACTATTGAACAATATGCTATGAGAGGTTTTGCTGAAGCATTAGAATCAATTCCGTTAGCTTTGGCAGAAAATAGTGGGCTGGCATCCATTCGAACATTGTCAGAAGTCAAGTCGAGACAATTAAATGAGAAAAATTCTAAACTAGGAATTGATTGCTTAAATAAAGGAACTTCAGGTAAGATTCATTAACTGTTCAGTCATTTAAATTCATTGTAATAGTTTCAGTTGGCAAATAAAACTAAGTGGTGTTCTCTCATATATATTGGGCACAAAGCAGTAATGTTTTAGCACTATTTAATAACATTGTTTTTTGTGTCTACTTTCCCTGGCATAGGTTGGGTAGAAATTTTTAGGCAGTATTTTCCAGCCAGATGCCCTTCATAACACCACCCCTTTTATTCACCTCTTGCAACATGCAAGGATACAGTACACCTATTCTAAAAACCAGCATACTCGGTAAAAACAAAATTAGTAAACGTCTAGGCAATTAATTACTTTCTTATGTTCCACAAGATAGCATTGGTTGCCTTTTTGACATTGAACGTATTAAATCATTGTTATGTTTTAAAATAGTACTTCAACAATTGTTACTAGTTTTATTAGTATTATTATTTTTGTTTTATCTGATTTAAAATTATATTCTTCAGCCATGCATTGTAACTCCTAAATCCTGCTGTGCTTTCTCTATATAAATTTATTCCTGTTACAAATGTGTTCGATGAAATGCAGTTAGTCCAGTTTAAAAATCACAAAAATATAACTATTGCAAGAATTGAATGAAATTTGCTATATGATATGATTATTGGTGTACATTGTGAATATGGACTTCACTTTTTTTTCTTTTGTTGTTGTTTTGTCACTTTCACCTGTCCAAGTAGGTTGGAAGTTGATTACAAATATTTATAAGACATTGATTTCTTGTCTCATATCTATCTGACTTAGTGCTCCAGTTAGTTTCTGTAACTTGGAAGCTGCACAACTCCCATTAGAAAAAGCATTCCTCTCTTCCATTCAGAGGTTTTCTAAAGCCCAACAAATTAATTTTATTTACTCTTATTACAATAATTACACTTGCCTCTCATAAACTCACCAATATGCTGAGACACTACATTTAAAATGTGTATAAGTAAATTTTTTTTTTTTTTAATCCTACATTCACTACTGAAAATATTGATTCAATATCAACTTAAAACTTCACTTCTGCTTAGAATTGATAACACTTAGCGTGTGCATAGCAGACTGATATATCACTCTAATTATTTTCTGAGTTCAAGTACTCTTTCTCTAATTAAATCATTAATAATTAATATCACTAAATTCTAACTCACTGTTTGAGGTATTAACTACCATTATGCTCAGAAATAGGAAGAAAAATTCTGAGGAATTCACTTGATAAAACACAAAAAAATAAACAAGAGGTCTTCTGACAGGGAGTTCTTCAACTCCTCACTTATACATACTGTTTTTAAATATAATGTCATTTCTATATATGCCACTTATAAAATAAACAGTATATGTTAATGTAATGAAACTAATTTCTATTCCAAATACAGATATGAAAGAACAACATGTGGTGGAAACTCTTACGGCCAAGAAACAGCAGATAATGTTGGCTACGCAATTAGTTCGTATGATCTTGAAGATTGATGATATTAGAGCTCCTGGTGAACTATATTAAACATTCGCATATAGTTTTTATTTCATTACTGGCCAAGTCACGTGTTATTTAAAGGTTTTCTTCTAACATCTCATGCTATATTCTTTACAATCATTTTGTGTGAAATTTGTATACACAAAGAAATTCAGTTGCAGTTTGTTTACATCCCTGTAATTTAACTCTTCAGCAAATGAGACTGGTAGAATAAACTAGCAAACTTCAAAAACAAATATGTACTAGGGTATTTTTTTTTTAGCATTCAGATTACTTTGTCAATTGTAATGTTTATTCATTCACATTGTTTTGAATTAATCATGCATTATTGCCTAGTTTTGATATTTCAATGATTATGATGATTATCATCACCATTTAGAGTTCATTTTCCATGCTGGTATGGGTTAGATGGTTTGACTGGGGACTGGCAAGCCAGGGAGCTGCACCAGACTCCAGTCCATTTTGGCTTGGTTTCTATGGCTGGATGCCCTTCTAAACACAGACCAATCCAGAGAGTGCACCGGGTGCCTTTAACGTGTCACCGGCTCAAGTGTTTTTAACGTGTCACCGACACTAGTGTTTTTAGCATGTCACCGGCATCTGACTCTTTATTTTTAGAATGACATTGTAGGGTAGGTGTGAGAGGCCTGATCTAGTTAGATTGAACATAAAATGGGTAGAATATTTTGGCTGGATATGGCTGGTTTGAATGTTGAAGGGTTAAATAAAATAGAAAGAGACAATAAATGTGTGTTTAACCCTTTTCACAATGATGCTGCTACATTAAAAGTGTTAGAAATATTTTTATATCAGATAGAAAAAGAATTAAGGGGCTTTTTATTAAAAATTTTGTAAAAAGTCACTTTGCAACCACTTGCTTTCAGGTTCAGTCCCACTGTGTGGCACCTTGGGCAAATGTCTTCAACTATAGCCCTGGGTTGACCAATGCCTTGTGAGTGAATTTGGTAGACAGAAACTGTGTGGAAGCCCGTCGTATGTGTGTGTGTCTGTGTTAGTGTGAATATGTGATCCATTGTACTGTAATTATTAGAGAAACCTGCTTGCATCCTCAGCTGCTGGTTGTCTAGGTGTTTTGATAGTCTGGTGACTGGTACCATTTTAAGCAGCTTGTAGCGGTAAGACAAAATCCATGCTAGGAATATCATTGCAAGAGCATATCTGAAATGAGGTGATTCAAGAATGAAGTGGAGTGAACAACATGATTACAGAATACTAAAAGCACAAATTCTGCTGGGCTGGACATGTCGCAAGGTTCACAAACAACAAGTGGACCCGTGCAGTTGCCAAGTTGTCTCCAAGAGATTGGAAGAGGCCTCTCAGAAGGCTTCCATGATGATAGGAAGACAATTTGGGCCAAGAGGGAAAAGAATGGCACAGTCAAGAAAGAATTAGAAGCACATTATAACCAGTGATGTATAACATCCGATACTCTGGTTGCATGTTTATGATTGTCCACCACCACCACCACCACTTACAAGACAACCAGTGTTAGTTTGTTTACATCCCTGTAACTTAACTCTTCAGCAAATGAAACTGGTAGAATAAACTAGCAAACTTCAAAAACAAATATGTACTAGGGTAGATTTGTTCGACTAAACCCTTCAAGGCAGTGCCCCAGCATGAGATTTACAACAGCAAATAATAAATAAATAAAATAAAATTTTTTTTTTATGATTGAATGCTAAAATATCTTAAAGGAAACAGTATAAACTAACATTGAAATAAAATTGTTTTAGCAGCAGAACTACAAAAGCAATATTGAAATAACTTTGCTTCAAATATAATCTCTTTACTTTTTATCTTTCACTTGGTTCTGTCATTAGACTGTAGCCATGCAGGGGTGCCATCTCAAAGGGTTTTAGTTGAACAAATTGACCCCTAGTATGCGTGTTTTCTTTTTGTGTTCTTTTTTAAGTCTGTCACTCTGTTTTCACCAAACCACTAAGTTACAGGGACATAAACAAACCAACACCAGTTGTCAAGCAGTGTGGGGGCTGACAAACACAGACACACACATAGACATACATATATGACAGGCTTCCACACAGTTTCCATCTACTAAATCCACTCACAAGACATTAGGCAGCCCGGGGTTATAGTAGAAGGAACTTGTTTAGGTGCTGCAGAGTGGGACTGAACCCAAAACCACATGGTTGCAAAGTTAGCTTCTTAACCAGACAGCTATGCCATTTTTTTTTTTACCTTTGTTATATTACTATTTTTGTATTTCTTTTTCCATCTGTTCAGTTACAGGGATTGAGATGCTGAGCATCAATCCAAAACAAACGTGGAATAAATGGGTAGGAAGTAACTTCATTGGTAAAGTAAATTCTCTTACCAATATTCCAGAGCATGACAATATGTGGTTTACTGAGGACAAAAATTCAACACAAACTTCGGTAGGTTATTTTTTTTATTTGCTTTCTTCATTGTTTGTTTGTTTTTTCTGTTTTTCTAGTGTAGTCGGAAATATCATCAAATATGTTGTTTGTGCCTCATAGGCACAACTATGGACAGTAGGTGCAGGCAAGCTTGTTTCACTACCACATGGTTCCAGGTTCAGTCCTACAGTATGGCACCTTGAACAAGTGTCTACTACTTTAGCCTCAGGCTGACCAAAGCCATATGAGGGGATTTAGTTGACAGCAACTAAAAGAACCCATTGTGTGTGTGTGTGTGTGTGTGTGTGTGTGTGTTGGTGTTCCTTGTCTTGAAATCATGTGATAGTTGTAAAAGAGTGTCACTGTCATACAGCAGTGTCCATTGTTTCCAACATTCTTCGAAAAACATGTCTGGCTCTGCAGAAATATTGCCTTGCTTGGAAAGTTGGTGACAGGAAAAGCATCCAGCTATAGAAAATCTGTCTCAACAAATCATACGGAACAAATTCCGTATGATGCATACAAGCATGGAAAAGATGTTAAAAGGATGATAATGTTGATATGTTGTATATCACCATATCTCTTTTTCCAGATGGGGAAACCATGTATTCACCTCTTCAGTAAGAAACCTGCTCTTGTCCCCCTGGCATACTTTTATATCCTTCAATATTATATCCCACTCAATTGACAGGTTTTAGTCTTGCAAGTACTTGGTGACCCCACTAGTGCTGGTCCCACACACGTAAAAGGCACCCAATACATACTGTAAAGTGATTGGCATTAGGGAGGGCATCCAGCTGTTGAAACCATGCCAAAACAGATGCTGGTGCAGCCTTCGGGCTTTGTTGGTTCCTGCATGGAAAAAGAGACATCAAATGATAATGATGGTTATCTAATTTTTCCTTTGGTTTTATTTTTCTTCTAAACTCATCTACACTCACTATTTCTTCAAACATTCCACTCTTTAATAATAATGAACTTATTGTGTACAGTGCCCAGGTGCACTACAAAACAACAGTCTCTCATTCATCCGCATTGTCATCATCATTATTGTTTTCCTGTTTACTTTTTCAATGCTAACATGGGTTAGACGAGATTTCTTGATCCAATATTCTATAACTGGATGGTTTTTTCTGATGCCAACTTTACTTGCTTTCAAATGAGGTATTTTATTCCACTTATAGGCGCGGCGTGGCTGTGTGGTAAGAAGCTTGCTTCCCAACCACATGGTTCTGGGTTCAATCCCACTGCGTGG
>JAOPUL010004099.1:18614694-18624989 GCA_027564515.1 Octopus rubescens
AACTTTCTACTAACTTTTACATGGCCCCAGTATTTTGCTGCTCTCTGCCAATACATTTGATTTGATTTGATTTGATAACGCCAACCACATTTACAGTGTGTGCTGGGTCACTGGACTCTCAATGCTAGTGCTTTTATGTGGCACAGTCATGAGTGCTGCTTTATATATGGCACCACACAGGTGATTGGTAGACAGACGGACATATAGAGCAGAGACATAGACGAGACCTATAGATTAGGTGATTGGTAGACAGACAGACATATAGAACAGGGACGGGACAGATAATAGACCGGGGACAGATAGGCTGGGGGGGGGGCGGACATATGAGCCTGGAACTCAGAACTCATGGTCAGATGATACATATATACCTGGGGACAGGCGGACATGAGGACCAGGAAACTGTTAGACATACAGACATGTAGGCTGGAGAGACATACATTGCCCGGAGGCCCATGCGCAAGCACCCAGACCTTCTTTCTAGAGCAGTGGTAGGAAACCCTCGTTAATATTGAACAGTGAAAATGAGTGCTCAACACCACATTGGTGGATAAATATTCTTTATATATATTTATTAGAATAGAAATGAAAAGGCAAATGGTTTGACAATATTTAACAAAGACATTTAATTTAATTTTAAAAAAAAGAAATGCCCTTAAATGCGAGTTTCCCACTCTACCTTGCTGTATAAAGATTATCAATATTATTTGGCACACGTGATTTGGCCGAACTCAGCATTTCGGTATGTGTTTGTTCGCCTAAGCTTGTCTTATTCCATCTCTGCTATATTGCTATGCTAGAAATATGAAAATATGTACTTGAATGCGAGTTTCCAACTCTACCTCACTGTATGAAAATTACCAATAGTATTAAGCACACGTAATTTAGTCGGGCTTGGCATTTCAGTATTGTAGGGCAGACACGAGACCCAAAGCCATTTCTGGCAAACATAAGGGGCCAAAGAGATGTAAAATACACGGTTCTCAATATAAGATAAGTTTGTGTTTGTTCAGCTAAGCTTGTCTTATTTCGTCTCTGCTATATTGTTATGCTAGAAATGTGAAAATATGTCCTTAAATGCAAGTTTCCCACTTTACGTCGCTTTATGAAAATTTCCTCTCCTGCCCTCCCCTTGCTGCCACCAATGTGAACGGGATTCATCTGCATGGGCCGCCACTCAATGAAGGTGGTCCAGGCACATGTGCACTGGCCACTGGGCTATGTATGTATATTTGCTACCTGTTCCCCCAGGTGCCTGTGCACATGCCACTTGGTTAAAATGCCTGTCTGTCTGCCCCCAGTCTATATGTCCGTCTGTCACTGGTCTTTATGCCAGGCGGCCTCTGGCCTATATTTCTGTCCGTCTGTCCCCAATCTGTGTCCACCTCTCCCCGGTGTCTGTCCCCTGTCTATATGTCTGTCTGTCTGTTCCTGGTCTATATGTCCGTTCGTCTTTGGTCTATATGTCTCATCCATCTGACTAACAATCGCCTGTGTGCTGGTGCCATGCAAAAAGCACTCATGATGGTGCCACGTAAAAGCACTAGCGCTGAGAATCCGGTGCCGGTGGAACGTTAAAAGCACCTAGCACACACTGTGTATATTTATATATATATATGTGTCTGTGTTTGTGTATATGTATGTGTGTGTGTACATATATATATTATATATGTGTGTGTGTGTGTGTGTGTGTGTATATATATATATGTATATATATACATATTGAATATCCTTCTAATGCTATGTATCAATTTGGTGGCTGATTCAATCGGATTGAAGTGTTTGCTTAATTGTATTTTCATGTACATTCCTTTGGCAAACCCATGCCTGCATGGAAAGCGGACGTTAAAGGATGATGATATATGCGCAAGCGTGGTTGTGTGGTAAGAAGCTTGCTTCCCAACCACATGGTTCCGAGTTCAGTCCCACTGCGTGGCACCTCGAGCAAGTGTCTCTTACTATAGCCTTGGGCCGACCAAAGCCTTGTGAGTGGATTTGGTAGATGGAAACTGAAAGAAGCCCATCGTGTATATATATAGGATGATGATGATATATATATGTGTGTGTGTGTCTATGTTTGTGCCCCACCATCACTTGACAACTAGTGTTGGTATGTTTTCGTGCCTGTAAGCAGTTCAGCAAAAAGAGACCAATAGAATACGTACCAGGCTTAAAATATAAGTACTGGGGTCGATTCATTCAACTAAATGTTTTTTCAAGGCTGTGCCCCAGCATGGCTGCAGTTTAAGACTGAAACAGATAAAAGAATGTATATATATTATATAATGCATATAGTTGTGTGTAGATTGGGAATAGCTTCTCTTTCAAGCATGTTATATTAAAGATATAGTTATGCTTCAGTTTGATCTATTTTGAAATATTTCCTCATTAGTGCATTATATTTAGTTTGGAACATTAGCATTCCTATCTAAGTTGTCTCCCTTCTCAGAATAAGAATGTCGTTAAGATAGCTTTGAAACATTAGCCCTTTGACTGCAAAATTAAATTTCATGGTTATTTATTCCAGTAATGTTGTTAAATATCTCTCAAAAAATAGAATTGGTATTTTCTGCAAGTCACATTGCCTCAATAAATTTGAGATATCTCAACAAAAAATAGTTTCAAACATGACATTCTGCAACAAAAGATAGCTTGGTATATAAAACTGCTTTATACAATTAAGGGTAATTAAATTTTTAGTGGCTATATCTGATTTCTGTTGTAAAAGGGTTAATGAATTTAGGAATACTACAGTCATAGACATGGCTATATAGTTAAGAAGTTTGCTTCTCAACCACACAGCTTTGTGTTCAGTTCCATTGCACAGCACCTTGGGCAAGTTTCTTCTACTGTAGATCTAGGTTACCCAATGATTTTTGAGGGAGTTTAGTTGACAGAAACTGAATGATATCCATTGTGAATATGATTGTGTGTGTGTATATATGAATGTTAACAATTTGTACTAAGCTATGGCTAGAAATGGTAATGTTTGTTGACATTTCCTGCCTACCAATTATCCACTAGCTTTGCACTTTTGAATTACTCTGGAATCTGGAATAATAAAAAAAAAATTGAAAAATCCTTTACTTGAAAAACAGGCAAAAGTTGGCGACAGTAAAGCATTTAGCCATAAAAGTCCTGCCTCAGTAACCTCCTATGTAAGCCATGCTAGCATGGAAAACGAAATGAAGGAACTATCAAAGTGTTCTAAACTTGAAGGATTAATATAAAAAATATAGAAAAAATCCTTAATGTAAAAAAAATCAAACTCAAACATAGTTATGCCTTCAGTACAACATCGCATGTACACACACACCACAGTCTCAGCCGTCATTCCTATAGAATTATCCAACAATATAAGTCGCTGACTCTTATTCATATTAGAGTGGCTTTTAAAGTAATGTTATCTGTGCAGGTTAACACAAATCTATGTTTTATTGTTTTCCATCATGACTTACAATCCTAGATTTATGTGGGGCTTTATCTAAAATAAACAGCAACTTATAAATAAAAATCAACAGCTGAATTGAAAGTTAAGTATCAGCAACCAATCACTGCATGGCCATGTTGTTTTATCATTGAAATGCAAATGGCTGGTGCTTTAATTGCCAATTGTTATTAATATGTTAATGGGTTACAGCACATTGCTTCTTTGTTACATTCCTATCTGATTTTTCTATTACTATTTTGGTGATGGTGGGATACAAATATAGTATTCCAGCTCAATAAACTATTGACTTTGTCTTACAAAATCACTTGTCTATGAATGCAACTTTGACTTGAATTGAACAACTGGTGGACGTAATGTTCAAGATGTGTGTGTGCATATGTAATTGTAAGCTATTGCTGTTCTAGAACAGCTGAAGACCGGGTTCATTTTTCATCTAAGGCAGCTTACACTACACCTTGTATTGAAACAGATAAGATTGAAGCAATAAATTCCTAACCAATGATTACTGTGATTACTGGGTATTGATTTTGTGTTCTTGTTTATTTATTTGTTTATTAATTTTTTTTATTGTTGCCTTTGAATGAGAAAAGTACCATCAAGTTAATAGTGGAGAGGAAATTTATAAGATTAAAGTAATTAATGTAGAATTTAGATTATAATATTAAAAGTCTGCGTTGATAATAATTATTTGAAATATAGGTTAAGGCATGTCTGTCTGATTTAGACATTTGTGTTTTTCAACCACATTGCTTTGGGTTCACTTCTGCCATGCAGCACCTTGAGCAAGTGTATTTGACTACAGCCCCAGGCCAACTAAAACTTAAATGGATTTGGTTGATGGAAACCTAAAGAAGCCCATCATGTGTGTATGATATATAATCTATATATGTTCTTAGGAAACTGAGGGTTTGCAACAGGAAGAACATCTGTCTCTACAAATTTCGTCTGACTCGTGCAAGAATGGAAAAGTGGACGATGATGATATATCTGTAAACAACCCATGCCAGCATGGAAAATGGATGTTAAAGGATGATGATGATGATAGTTGTGTGTGTGTGTTTGTGTGCATATGTGTATAATTATTGACATTGTACAGCTTTATTTGTTACCAGCAGTATACTGTTTATAACATAACTACCAGTTGCTCTACACTTTTGAAGGCCTGTAGAATTAAAACAACCCTTGGTAAACAGGTAAGCAGTGAGGACAAGACCATTTAGTTGGAAATTCCTGCCTCAAATAGCCCCATTCATGCTAGCATGAATAAACAGAAGTTGATCAAATAAATTAATTTCATGTTTAGAATTGGTTTAATCTCCCATAATCATCAGCTGCTTTATATTTGGATGTTTTACATTGTAGCTGACTAATTTCAGATAAGGAACTTTTCTTTTGGTAAACTAATTCAGAAAATAGTGTAGATCAGACGTGTCATAAATATATCTCAGGATAGGCAGTAGGCATTAATTAAATTGTCCACAAAAGGTCATATCACTATGGCACAATATTTACTTACAAGCAATATTTATGTGTGTGTGTGTGTGTGTAAACACATACACTATAATAAAGAAAGCTACTTATTAATTAGTTTAAAGCATGTAGCTTTTATTAAAAGAAAGCAATTATTACAGCCTACACAGTCTAGAAAATTCTTATAAATTCCAGTCATAATATATTTTTATCAAAATAAGGTTTTCAAGTTTCTTTTATTGTCAAAGATTTCAACTTCAGGATTCAGTCACAAAGCTAATTTATATTCACTATAACATAGTTATCTTACACTGTGAGATATTGTTTTTTAACATCTCTGTTCATACTTCAACATAACTACATAAGTGTAACGCTGACGTTTCTTCATAACTTTCTGTAAAATGGATATTTTTTAAGGAAATTTTTGTACAAAACCCCTTTCAGGTGAAGTAGATTACTTTTTTGTTGGAATTTATTGTGATAAAACTTTATGAAGTTGTGAGAAAGATGATTTTCAGATACTTCATGTACCTCAACTTTGTTTCCTCATAACTTTGAGAAAAACAGCTATGTTTTAATGGAATTCTCTACAAATATCTTTCATATGGTGTAGAATGAAATTTAATGTGAAAAAAATGTGAGCAGTTATATTTCATGCATCTCAACTCTTATGTTTGGATGATGTATATTACAACTATGTTGGAAAAAAATTACTTTCGGGGATTATTCCACCCTTTCCCAAAAGTTCTCTGAAAGAATTGTTTGTAGAAAAGTTAGTTCTATGCTAGCACTAATTATTGTGCTAGCATATAATTATTTCTTTCATTATTTTATCAGTCATAATCTCTCCCTTTTTAAACGAACTCATCTTCTATGTGGTTGTTTAGTATGCTAAAAATCACAGGGGTCTCAAAAATATTTTGCTTCTTTTTTTTTTTCAACATGGTGTAATCTACATCAGCAAAATGTATGTATTAGGGTGTTCGGAAAGTAATTGCATTTTACCAGAAAGGATATAAAAATGAATGTAAACTACGTTTATCTGAATAGTTTTAATCAAGAATGTAATCACCATTGTTTTCAATGACTGCAGCCCAATGGGAAAGTAAACTTTTTTATGCCACATTCAAAAAACCTATTTCTTTTCCTGAAAAATGTCTGAAAGACTGTTTTCAACTTCCTCTCTGTTTCTGAATGTTTTTGCCTCTTATAAAATGTTCTAGTGATCGGAACAGATGGAAATCCATAGGTGCTAAGTCAGGTGAGTATGGATACAAATTTGTCTGAGACAACTCCTGGTTTATGATACAAACCTGTCTGAGTCGATCCCTGGTTTAAGATACAAACCTGTCTGAGCTGATCCTTGGTTTAAGATACAAACTTGTCTGAGATGATCCCTGGTTTATGATACAAACTTGTCTGAGACGATCCCTGGTTTAAGATACAAACTTGTCTGAGATGATCCCTAGTTTATGATACAAACCTGTCTGAGATGATCCCTGGTTTATGATACAAACCTGTCTGAGATGATCCCTGGTTTATGATACAAACTTCCTGTTTTAAAGTGATTTAAATTAAAACCTTGCATCCAAATTTCATGTTGATTTGTGTTTTAAACACCAACTTAATAATAACAAAGTTATTTTACTAAATTCTTCAATATTTTTCAAATTAATTGAAATGAAGACCCTGTATTTCAGCAGAGTTATTGGTAAATTCAACCAACCAGTACTACAGCTTGACTTCTGACTTTTTTTCATCTTGCAGGTAATCGTCTTGGTGATGTTGGCATTCAATCTTTGGCCAAAGTTCTCAATACTATACCATCTCTAACTTCATTGAACATCTCTTGTAATGGCATTACTCTGAAAGGCTTAAAAGAACTGAACAGTGTGCTGGAAGCAACATATGGCCCTTCCATTACTGGCCAGCAGGACACTGTACCTTGGGGTCTTGCTAAGAAACCTTTACAGGTAACATACAAACCCTTTAATCTTTGTTTTTGTTCTTATGGTAATGCTAGTGAAGGATGTTCCTGTTATTGTAGTTGTGCTCATTGCAGCACTCAAGCCATCTAGTGTCAATGGGGGAGGGAGTGCGTTGTTCCACGTTCAGTCCCATTGCATGGTACCTTGGGCAAAGTGTCTTCTAGTCCTAAGTCAACAAAAGCCTTGTGAGTGTATTTGGTCGATGGAAACTAAAAGAAGCCTGTTGTGTGTTTGTGTCTCTCTCCTTTGATATCACATAATTGTTGTAAATGAATGTCGTTCATTACCAATATTCTCCAGATACATGTCTGGCCATGGAAGGAAATACTACTTTGTTTGGAAACGGGTAAAGGTTGGTGACAGGAAGAGCATCCAGCTATAGAAATATTTGTTTGCAAGCATGGAAAATTGAACACTAAAGTAATGATGATATATATATATATATATGCCCCAGCATGGCCGCAGTCTGATGACTGAAACAAGTAAAAGATAAAAGATATATATATATATATCATCATCATCATCATCCTTTAACGCCCGCTTTCCATGCATATATATATATATATATTTGTCATTTTCTATTTTACAGAAGAGATGTCTTATTTCAGCCTGTTCTGATGGCTCTGTCAAAATCTGGTCAGATAAAGGATTTGAAATAACCACCCTCTTTGGCCACAGTAATCGTGTTAATGATTGTGATATGCGATTACAAAATGAAAATGTTGATTTAACTGAAGGTTAGTTGTTTTTAAGACACTTTGTTTTTATAAGGTTATAAATTTTTGCACTATTAAAGTCCTTTTTATTAAATGAATGTTTTTAAGATAATTCATTAACACTGATGTCAAGGCCTTCTTGCCAGTGCTGGTGCCACCTGAAAAGCACCCAGTCCAAATCTGTAAAGTGGTTGGCATTAGGAAGGGCATCCACCCGTAAAAGCCATGTCAAAACAGACAGTGGAGATTGTTGTAATCCTCTGGTTTACTATCCACTGTCAAGCCACCTAACCCATGCCAGCATGGAAAACAGATGTTAAATGATGATGATGATGATGATGACGATGATGATGATGATGATTGTTAAGAAATAAAGTCTTCTAGTTTGAATCAAGTCTGGTACCATACATACAAGGAAATGATAGTCTCTCAAGTTTGAGAAACACATTTCCGCAATTTCTTGCTGTATAATCTGCACAGATGATTTGTTTATAGTGATCAAATGTATGTGCTGTACATTAACTCACTCCCTTCATCAAATCGATATTACCTGTACAGGTGCACGGTGTGTCAAATGTCGGATGTTGAAGTGATTGCAGAGCAATGTGAGATGAAGTGTATCGTTCAAGAACGCGTGTCACTCTGTCTGGGAATTGAACCCTCGATTTTGCTGTCATCAGTACAACACTCTAACCACTAGATCATGCGCCCTTACATACATACATACATACATCATTGTTTTCATCATGATCAATTTAATATTACATATTACATGCCAGTGCCATATGGGGGCGCTTGTGCCGGTGGCATGTTAAAAGTACCCAACACACACTGTAAAGTGGTTGATGTTAGAAAGGACATCAAGCTGTAGAAACTGAGCCAGATCAGACTTGAACCTGGTGCAGCTCTCCAGCTTGCCAGCTTTGGTTAAACCGTCCAACCCATGCCAGCATGGAAAACGGACATTAAAGGATGATGATGATGATATATACATATGTATGTGTGTCTGTCTGTCGCTCTCTCTTTATATATATATATCCATGCCGATGACACGTTAAAAATACTCATGCTGGTGACACATTAAAAAACACACATGCCGGTGACACGTTAAAAACACTTGTGCCAGTGACATGTTAAAAACACCCATGCCAGTGACACGTTAAAAGCACCAGGTACACTCTCTGGAGTGGTTGGTGTTAGGAAGGTCATCCAAATATAGAAACCAGGCCAAAACCTACTGGTGTCTAGTGCCGCTGATAGTCTTCAGTCAAACCATCTAACTCATGCCAGCATGGAAACTGGATATGAAATAATGATAATGATGATGATGATGATGATGATGACATACATATGTATATTCCTCTGATTTGTTATATGTATTTCATTTTAAAATTGATCTTTTATCTATTCTGAAACCAATTCTATTTTGATCAGCGCGAAAAACATGGGCGAATGCTGTAGCTAAAAAAAAAACTACTGTTTTGAAAAAGGAGAGATCTGTTACCTTGGCAACATGTAGCGATGATGGTCTTGTGAACATATGGGAGCCTCTAACTGTAAGTGGACATCATTTCTTTGTGTAGCAGCATTTGATTCGTTTTATTTTCATTTGTATGTCTATTGTAATGCATTCTTAATTAACATTGTAGTCTTTAATTAACTACAGTTGTATTAATTAAGGAATATATTTTATTTGATTGTTTGCTGGTTAGTAATTTGTTCTCATTTCAATCAATACATAGCTTGAAGTGAATTGATCAACAAAAAGCTAGCATGTGGTGGTAATATTAAAAGGGAATGTCTATGGCATTGCTCTGGTACTTGGGTTGTATTATACAGTACAATACATCCAGCAGTCACACATGAGTGACTTGCTTGGTAACATGTATTATCTTAAGCTTTTTGCCCCCTATAGCCATTTACGATTTTTCTCAACAGGTTAGTGGTGCAACAATTATTAACCCTTTAGCATTCAGATTATTCTGTCAAATGTAAAGCTTATTTATTCACATTGTTTTGAATTAACCATGCATTATCTCGTAGCTTTGAGATTTCGAGGATGTGATTGTTTAATTTTGGAATGACACTGTAGGGTTAGTGTGAGAGGCTAGATCTGGACAGTTTGAACATAAAACAGGTAGAATATTTTGGCCGGATATGGCTGGTTTGAATTCTAAAGGGTTAAGGTCTGTTAAGTCTACTAAATTAAATCTGCTACCCAAGAACCCAAAATGCAAAGGGCTGTGGTTATTACCACAAGGCATCCTGTCTGATGCTCTAATAATCCAACACTCAGAATTGGCAGCCTGTTTTATCAATGACAAAAGGATTAAGGGCACTATAGTGGTTTCTCATTGAATTGACAAAGTTTACAGGAAGTTTTTGTGTTCATACCTTCAAACTAATGAAACACTTATCTCATCTCTGCCATTTTGTCTCCTATTTATTAAATAGGTTACAATCCTGTCCTCTTGAACAGCTGGCAGTCTCTGCCGTCGCAATTATATTCCATGTATCAAACAGATTCTTTATTGTCCATTTCATAGTTTTTCTATTTCATATCTAATAAAGCTCTCTGTCCATACATACATTTATATGTACATGCATACATACATGCGTACATACATGCATACATACATACATACATACATACATACCTGTGTGTGTGTGCTT
>JAOPUL010004099.1:18901078-18911565 GCA_027564515.1 Octopus rubescens
ACATATATATATATACATATATATACATATATATATACATATATATATACATATATATATGTATATCTATGTAGGGTGGGTAAAATTCCCAAGATCTTAATGTGATTTTATTAATTAATCTGAGAAGGAAAGGGGCTTTTGTGTGTCTCAAGATCTTGAGTGGTTATAGTGAGTTTGCATGGATGATGTTTGGTTTGAATTATTGGATATCACTGTTTGATGAGTCATGGATGGATTTCACTCTATGATGGAAGAAAGCAAAAGTGGTTAAGGAATGTATTTCTAAAGTGTAAGGATTGGATAAAGTGCCACGTGTGGGGATAAGTAAACAAAGAGAAATAATGACGTCAGCAACAACTGGGAGATCTCATCTGAATGAGACACAGCTTATGTTTTCAAAGAATTAAGTCAAGGAAATGTATTTATATGTATTTATGTCACATACCTATGCTATGAGATGTATGTGTATTTGTGTCATACACATGCTACTAATCAATATTATGTGTATATATATGTTACACACCTTTGTTATTAATGAAAGACATGTATGTGTGTATTTATGTCACACCTTTGCTATTAAAGGAATGTGTATATGCATGTGACACACCTTTGCTGAAAATGTGATGTATGCTTATATCACACACCTTTACTGTTATTCTAAAATAAAAATACAATACAAAATAAAATTTAAAGATATTTTATACATTAAATTACAAAAAAGAAAATGTCAACAGGAATTTCAAACTAATTTTTCTTTTGATTTTCACACTAAATTAGCTTCATGTATATCAAAGGATATAAGTTCATCAATGGTCAGACAATAAGCACACTTAACATGCCTTATAATGAGAAACTTTAACCATTGCTTTTCTTTTCTACTTAGATTAAATTCACAATCTCCTTTCTCCAATCCCAAGTGAATTACTTTGGAACAAACTGGTTTACAAAATCTCTTGCTTGTCTTTTGATCACATCTAACAGATAGACAGCACTGAAATATATACACATCCCCACTCAACTAAGCATAATCTCATTTTAAAGCAACATGCATAAAAACAAGCTTAGGCAGAGACACACAAATACACAGTTACATGAATGTAATGTGTTTGCATCACCTTTTTCTTCTTTAGTTTTAGTTTCTAATTGTTAATGCCATTGGCTAAATTAATTCATTTGACAGATGAGAGCACAGCATTAATGTTAATTAAGTCAACATTAACCTACTGCCATGCCTTAATGTTTTAATCCTTTTGATACCAACCTTGTTTTTGATACCACCCCTTGTTTTATAATACAAATTTCCTACGTTGAAGTGATCTTAATTAAAACCTATTGTCAAAATTCATGTTGATTTATGTGCCAAACACTAACCTAAAAAGAAAGTTATTTCAAGAAAGTCTTCATTAGTTTCAAAATTAACTGAAACAGAGGCAGTGTATTTCAGCAGAAATACAGTAACAAAAGGGTTAAAGTCAATAAAATCAATGGACTGGTAGACAAGTAAGTGTGTTAATCAGACACCTTATAGTATTTAATTATGGCCTTTTATTATGTGAGTTCAAATTTCACTGAGGTTAATCATCCTTTTCATCCTTTCAGATTCAATAAAATAATGTACCAGTCAAGTACTGGGGTTGATTTAATTAACCATACCTCTCCCACTACCAGAAATTTGTAGCCTGCTGCCAATGTTAGAAATGAATAATTATTTCACTTCCTATGATCAGAGATATTCATCAGTGATCATCCTTATTGATTTTATGAGACAGGAGATTTGTGGCATTCATGCTGTTTCTGAGCACAATACTACTACAAGTGAGTAAAAAATAAGAAAGAATTGAAAGTGTGTTACAGATATAGGGACTTACCTGTAGCTCTATGGTACTCGGCATACACACACGTTTGAACACACACTTTCATGCATAAACACACATGCACATGCACAAAATCAAATACTCACCTTGACACACAAACACACACATATACACATACTATAGAAGAGATGGTGTTATTTTAAGGCTACCAGTTACAAGAACAGTGGACATGTGACGTGATTATGTAATAGGCACAAAAAGAAGTGGCACCTTGAAGTAAATACAGCATGCTAGTACTTGAACAGTTTGTCATCAACAGCAACAACAAAGATACATTTGGCAATTCAACAGTTGATCAGGAAAAAAAAAGGGACAGAGAGAGAATAGTTTTCATGCATACATTTTAGCAACTGAATCTAGTGATCAACACAAATGCAATATTTCAAAAGAGCATTTGTCAAAAGAAAGCCATATAATAAAATAAATGAAATAGTCATAATCATGACAACAATGACAGTAACAAAAATGCAAAAACATAATTTACTATTATGGAAAAATTTAGAGTCAATTATAATCTTTTTTTCTTCTTCTTTTAATTGAGAAATATTGACATCTTTTGACTAGACATAAATGCCCTTAAATAGAAATTAAAATAAAATTTTAAAAAAACACAATAAAGCCTATAAGTACACTCAAACAAGCGGGTACTTCAATAAGAGTATATAGGTTTGTAGAGAAAGTTAATTTTTGCACAACAAACTCCAATGGCAGAGAAACAAAACCAAAGAAAAAATTAAGGAATTCTCATCATACACAAGTTCGCAAGCATAAAACAAAAACACATATACATGCGTATATATACACATACAGAATTAAGTCTAAATTTTATCTGAAACATCACATAAAACGAATATATATATATATAAATATTAAAATTGAATAATTTTTTTTTTTTTGTTAAAAAAGAAGCTAGATGAAACCCTCACCCGTTTTAGGAACTTGTTTTGTTACATCTAGGGCATATGTATATCCTTCCAAGGTCATCTCCCCTTGTCTGTTCTGAATCGCACCAGTCTCAACTGACAAGTGAAAAAAGATGGGACGCTATGATGGACTTGAGCAATAGAAACAACCCACCACCCCATACACATACAAAAGAAGTTAGAATAATAACAAGTGTTTGGAAGTCAAAGAGCGCACCCACTTTCTGCTCACAAACACAGAAGACTATGAATGCACATATACAGGCATTTATTATGATTTACAGGTTTATTTTCATTTAATGATGACAAGTACATTTCTGAAATTAAAAATATAAACCCTGCTTTTCTTTCTCTTTCTTACACATATTAACACTTCTAGACACACACCATGGAGTTCAGTTACCTTTTAAGGTATCTGAATATATTTAGATTAAAAACATTTCTTAATTTTAAAATATCTTTAATTTAGAGCAGAAGTTGGAAATTGTCTACACACACACACACACACACGATATTTGTTTTTATGTCAAGTTATATATAAAAACAATATAATATTACACTGAAGAAATTACTCAACACTTTTTAGTAGAGTAAATGCTTATTAAACTTTTACAAGAAGAGGGATGACCGTGACTTCATAGTTTCAACCTGCTAGCCTCCATCAGACTGAGTGTGTGCGTGTTTGTTCATTTTACATCAATTTTCTCCATGCTAGCATGGGTAAGACAAATATAAATCATTGCAGTATTGGTTTTTATAGCTTGATGCCCTTCCTGCAGCTAACCCTTACCTATTTTTCAAGTAACGACCCCCCTCCCTTACTCATCTTTGAAGGCACAAAGTAGGAGCCAATTCATTGATAGAGAAATATCAACAAGCATCACTCTCTGTAGCTCTGTAACTTTTCATCACAAATTGCAGGGTATAAACATTCACACATACATTTACTGCTTTCAGTCATTGGATTGCTGCTGGACTACCTTTCCACTAATTGGACTACCTTTCCACTAATGCAGCAAGATTACCTTTCCACTAATAACTTTAATAATAGATGCATTATATCTACTACCTTGTTTAAATCTTTCTATCTTGAGATGCTACTAACATAGACAAACTTAAAGCCAAGTAACAGTATCAGATCCCACAAACATCATACAACATTGTCACTAGTGTGATAGCACAATTGTATGAACCTAAAGCAGAGATTTGGGTCAGGTTGTACTATAAGAGTACAGTGGAATAATAATAATAATAATAATAATAATAATAATAATAATAATAATAATTGATGATGATTTCTTTTATTTTCCACCAGTATGACAGAAGAATTAATTACTAAGCTATTCCAATAATTTCAAAATCATTTTAATACTGATCTTCCTACCCAGCTTTAGAATTCACTACAACCTACCTCCAAATACATATGTATAGCAGCATTCATTCATCAATATTTCATTTATAAAAAATAACAATCAATGAATAAATATTTGCTGGGTACAGCAAAAAATACATGATTTTTCAAAAGTTTAAATTTCTCTAGTAATGGAGGAAGTTGAGAAATTTGAATTGTTTCCATTATACATTTCAGAAGTTAAAACTTTTGATGTCTGGTTATATCAAGAAATATATCACTGGTTGTGAAGGCATGTTGTCTAGATGTTAGACTGTTGGGCCAATGATGATAAGGTTATAGGCTCAATTTCTGGACTAGGTGGTATGTTGTGTCTTCAAGCAAAGTAGTCCAGTTCACTTTACACCAGTCCACTCAGCTGAAAATGAGTACCAGCCTACTACTAATGCAGCCCTCTCCCCTTCCAGTTGTCACATCCCAGATGTTCTACAGGATCAAGGATAGGAGGTCATCATCATCATCATTTAACGTTCGTTTTCCATGCTGGCTTGGGTTGGATGGTTTGACAGGAGCTGGCAAGCCAGAAGATTGCACCAGGTTTCACTGTCTGTTTTTGGCATGATTTTTTATGGCTGGATGCTCTTCCTAACGACATGAGGATGTTTATGTCTGCTCATGACATCACTGTATCCACCGGACTATTGGATGTTGTTATAGACAGCTGGTTACAATGTAATTCCTCACATTGTTGTTGCTTTCGAATGATACCACTCCACTGGTAGGCAGGCAGACCAAAATTACCCCTGAATAGCCCATCACAGGGTTACTCATTTACACCTAAGTGGACTGAAGCAATGTGAAATGAAGTGTTTTGTCCAAGAACACAATGCACCACCAGTCGGGAAATCGAAACCATGATCTTGCGATTGCGAGTACAATACCCTAACCACTAGGCCACACACCTTCACCATGACTAACTACATAGGCACCTAAAACAACTCGTGAAAGCATGGTACATACTATCAAGTCATCCTTGATTTTGAGTGATGACCACAGATGGTTAAAAACACAAATATAAATTTCTAATAAAGACAGGATTGTTCCAGAATCTGCACCAAGCAACTGTAGATCAGAGGTTCCCAAATGCTGTGCACTAGTGCACGACAAGGGGAATCTAGGTGCGCTGCAGATTTTTCAAAAAATAATTTCAAGCTTTAGAAAAAATCCATATCAATGATTGAGCTTCTTGTAAAGTGTGTTATTCCTAATTTTGTTAAACACAGGTATTTCTAATTTTGTTAAACACAGGTATAACTAATGAAATTAGGTAAGCAGAAATTTTCTGTTTTATTTTTTTCTAAAAATTTTTTCTATTCAAACAATTTTCTTAATCTTCCCTGCAAAGTTTTACCAGTCAATTTTTTGTTGATCTTCAGTCTGCTATAAATTCTATAAGACTGAAAACCCACTGTGGTAAAGAATATTATCTACTGTGGTAGGTATTATTCTTTACCTTGATTTTTCTTTTTTTATAAAAATTCACACCAGGTGAACAACTGATAACTGCAACAGTACCTTTTATTTTTTTGCTCTCTATCCCATAGAACAATAACTGCAGTTGGCGGTAGCTTCAACTGGAAACTAACATTACTATTCCTTTTAACTTTTTTTTTTCTTTTTCAAAGAACATTAATAGTTTATAATTCCTTCAGGACAAGATATCCAATATGTTACATATAGATAACCCCTCCTCACATGATGTCATGTCATGTCTCAAAGGAGGACAACTCTTCACTGGTATTTACAATCTTCTACCATGTATATTTGAATTAACTGCTGACTGTTTATATTATGGTGGCCCAACACCATCACTATATATAGCATTCGTGAGACAATTTTGAAAGCACATCCTTCAGTAGGAAGTGATATAATAGTCACTGATACATATTAAGCTGTTGGTGTCGTATGAGCTAAAGACTGAATCAAAAATTGTTTTCATTACAGTCCAAATGCATTGTTACAAAGATACATTTATTAGATGTGTGAAAATCTTAACTATCCTTTCACACACTTAATCTTTAATAATTTACAGTGATTTTAGAGTCGTTTGGCAGAATATGTAAAAAATATTCAGGTATAAGGAACAATACATTGTCTGATAACTTAATGTCATTGTTACACAATCTGCCAAGTGTTTGTTTCCATATTTAGGCTTAAGCTCTATTCATACCTCAACAAACCATTTTTCATATCAACAGTCCTATTTTGTTTTTGAAACACGTCTACTTCCTAGTTGGCCTTCTTTAAGCACATCTCATAGAATAGCAACCAATCAAATTAAATATTTGATCATGGTAAGATTAGTGGGTTAGACTACTGACCACACTATCTTGAGTTCATACCTTACTCCTACAACCATTTTATAATGACCTTTAGTAAAGCCAGATTTTGTTTTTTGCTTTACATAGCTTGAACTCACTTAAAAGAAAAACTTCTAATTTGTAGTCAACACTTCAAATTTGTAGTCAAGTGGTTATCTATTGCAAAGACAGTCAAATGTGAAATCAATTCCCTCAATGTTAAGCAAATGTAAAAAATTTGTAAAAATCACAGGATGGAACTGAAAAAAGACATTAATGAAAACATTTATGTAAAACAAATTTTGAGAACAGCTCATTTTTACTTGCACATGCTGAATCTCAAAGTTTAACCCTTTAGCATTTAAACTCACCATATCCAGCCCAAATATTCTATTTGTTTTAAGTTCAAACTGACCAGATCCAACCTCTCACACCTACCCTACAATGTCATTCTAAAAATAAACAATCACATCATGGAAATCTCAAAGTTACGAGATAATGCATGATGAATTCAAGACAATGTGAATAAATAAACATTACATTTGACAGAATAATCTGAATGCTAGCGAGTTGAAAACTTCTTCACATTCTTTAGTTGTTGTCCAATACCAAGTCAGCTCTGATTGAGAATATCTTTGATCAAAAGTATTACAGCCACAACCCTCTATATCATTGTATACCAGAGATTACCTTGTCCAATGTGTCTTTCCATTTTTTAACATGATAAGGTGCAATTTGAAAATGATTTGGCTTTCACTTGTAGTTGCAGGTAAGGAAGTTGTTTCTTTTGCATTTATAGACAGTATACATGAGATTGTTGAAGGTAGAGCTAGACATAGTGGAGATATTTTAAACATTAAATAAAATGCTTATCAAGACTTTCTTCCCAGCTTAATACTAAGAGACATAATAGGAAAATATGAGACAAAATATTATATAAAGTGTGAGGAAAAAAGGCCAGTTCTAGCAGCGAATGAGCTCAGAAAGTGAGAAAATTAGACCTGAGACATGAATTATTTTAACCCTTTAGCATTCAGATTGTTCTGTCAAATGTAATGCTTATTTATCCATATTGTTTTGAATTAATCATGCATTATCTTGATAGCTTCGAGATATTGATGATGTGATTGTTTATTTTTGGAATGAGATTATAGGGTATATGGCAGAGGCTAGATCTGGCCAGTTTGAACATAAAATAGGTAGAATATTCTGGCCGGATATGGCCGGTTTGAATGCTAAAGGGTTAAGTGACAAAGACAGCTATGAGATTACAGCAATGAAAATGAATGGCATGAATTGTGTAAAAAAAAAGTATCTCTTGGCTGAGACTGGTTGAGTATTAGGAGCAATGTTCCTACATCTGATCCAATGTAGTTAAATCTAATTTAAAAAAAAAAATCAAAACTATTGTCAGATTGACACAACTGAAGAAGCAATTCCTGCAAGTGAAATAAATATCTTCACCAGAAGTATGATGATGAGTTGATCTATGAATAATGATACTTCAGAAGATAGTAACAAAAAGCAAAGATATCTGTTGCAAAGTAAAACTACTGAATTGTTTAATGTTTTGAGAGATACAGTCTCCAAAATCATGTTGGCATTCCAAAATGCACAGAGGGTACTAATACAACTGTTATATATCTCCCCGCTACACATACACATGGAATTTAAATTTTAAGAATGGAGTTAGACAAGGCTATGTGCTACCCTCTATTCTATTTAAACTAAGAGAAGCAGTAAATGACAAGAAATGTCCTATGGAATGGAAACAAAATTGATGGTATTTAGCATGAAACAACAATCACTAAAAATGAATATTACATTTTAGGGAAAGTTAATTGAACAGTCAGCAAAGATAATATACCTGGGATATATATAATCAGAAAACAGGAAATGTGAAGCAGAAATCAAAAGAAGGATTGAGAAAGATAAAAAGTAATTTCAGAAAGAGAAGAAAAATCAAACCACTAATTAATGTTATATGAAGAACTGGATAAACTTAAAATACATTGAATGTATAAGGACAACATAAGAGACAAAGATGGCAATCCATAGAGTTCTACCTGCTGAAAGAGAATGATACCTGATGATAATCTAACTCAGACTTACAGAAAAAATAATCTGTCAGACATACAATGGTTGAACAAAACAATGGAAACACCACTTTTCGTTTAACTATGTTTTCTATTGGCAATATAACAAATTCAAAACTGTTCTAGTCTGTGTATATGTGTTGATATGCATTATGTATGCCTTGTACTTCATGATATAGCCTTCTGTTGTTGTTGTTATTATTATTAGTATTGTTTGTTTTTTTTTGCAGATATTTATATTTAAATAAGTTAAAATGCTAACCTATTTGATTTCTAAAGAGGACAAATTGTTGGAGCACAGTTGACTGGAACTACAGTCACTAAAACTGCTGAATTGTTTAATGTTTTGAGAGGTACAGTCTCCAAAATCATGTTGGCATTCCAAAACGAAGGTAAGCATAATTTTGGTTAGAAGGCAAAGCTCACAGAGAGGGACTGAAGAATAAGGAAATGTCTAAAAATCATCAAACTAAGGTATCAAAAGTGATATTAGAGCTAAGCCTTGCCAACCTTGTATCAGCCAAAACTGTTTGTTGTGAGCTCCATAAAGCTGGATACCATGAGGGAAGTGGGGGTGCAATTGCTAAACTATTCCTGTCTCCCATCAACATTGGTCAGCGGAAGAAAATGGAGTTTAGACTGTCCTAAGTGGTTAAAGGCTGAATGGAACAATGTCATCATCTCTGAGGAACCATCATTCACCCTTTTCACATCAACAGGGCAAGTTTATGTCTGGAGACAACCCAAAGAAGCCTTCAGCCCTGATTGTTTGGCCCCTACCATGAAGCAGGCTCTGTGATGATTAGAATGACCATATCACAGAATTCTCTTGGCCTGTTGTTCTACATGACAGAGTTAAAGCCAAGATATATTTAAGTATTTTGGATGATTATGTCCATCCTCTGGTACAAACATTGTTCCTTAATGGTAGCGCAATCTTTCAGAATGATAATGCACCAATTCACATGGCTAATGTTATTAAAAATTCGTAAGAAGACCATAAAAGTGAAGCAGATCAAATTCGAAACTGTTCTAGTCTGTGTATATCTGTTCATATGCATTATGTATGCCTTGTACTTCTATCATTATTTTCCCCTACATTTATGATGCATTTTGAAGAAGAAGTGAGGAGCTGTTTCCTTCCACCATTGTCACTGAACGAGCTAAAGCAGGTTTTACTTGAATGGTAGCTCAAAATGCCCTAAAACTTACAGTTTAGAACCTGTATGAGTCAAATTCCTTGACATATTAAAGCTGCAATTGCTATAAAAGGTGGACCACTCTGTAATAAAATTTTAAAAAACCTCCTGCATTTAACAAGGTGTTCCCATCATTTTGTCCAACACCTATATATTTACAAAATATAGTGGCACCAAGACATTATAAAACATAGTAGAATAAATGCCAGACAATAGCACAATAGCTATTTGCCATCAACCCATTATATGGCTCCACTATGACAACCTCTTTTCTAAGCAACATAAAAGACCCTCCCAACTAAATATTCTTGATTTTTATCAGAATCAGGACAGTTTTTTCCCAAGATTTATATCAGACAACTAGTGTGCTCCAGATAAAAACAATGATCACAACAACAATGAGAAGGTGGTGGGATATTATTAGATTTCTATTTTTTATTCATATAGCTAATTAGTATCACACCATTAACCAATACTGCACATACTTTATAAATTACTATGATGTCACTTTTCTCATTATTCTTGCCTCTAACACTTTCCAACTCTATTAAACGTGTGTGTGTGTGTGTGTGAGTGTGTGTGTGTGAGAGAAAGAGAGTGAGAGAGTGTGAGTATGTGTGTGTGTGTGTGTGTGTGTGTGTGTGTGTGTGTGTGTGTGTGTGTGTGTGTGAGAGAGAGCGAGCG
>JAOPUL010004099.1:19090810-19102601 GCA_027564515.1 Octopus rubescens
TCTATATATACAGTAATATATACAGTATACAGTATATATATTATCAAAATGTCTTTCGTGAGCCATAGCTCATAAGGCCGGTTGAGTTACTGTAGACATAAAAATGCTAGCGAGCCCCGAAAGCCACAGGAACTATTTCAGAGTTATACCCCATATTGAGTGCGAAGAGAATGGCTTTAAGATTGACAGTGTAAGGGGAGGGGAAGCTCAGCTGTTTATATATGTGACAGGGAGACTCATTTAAGAACTTCCTGCTCAGAAGTGCTTGAGAAATTAAAAGAAAGAGACCAATATAAACAGTAACGCTAAAGGATGAGAGGTTGTTGTTCTCATGGCACTACCAACTGCCATTACTCTACTGCAATGACGGAGGCGATCATTTTGTCTTTGGTTGCAAGAGCCAATCAAAACACAGAAACCGAGGCCCTCCTCTGCCAGGACTATCATCCCATCTTCTTGTGATAATAGGTATGAAAAGGAAATTAGAGAAGGCGGCAAAGTTTTCAGGCAGCCTGGAACTGACCGGTAAAAAAAAAAAAGAAAAAAAAAAGAGGAAAAGCAGGCCATGGAGGCTTTCAACTTTACAGTGGTCCGAAAGAGCAAAGATTGCCTAATTAATTTAATATATAACCTGGAGGATAAAGATCCCGCTAATATGTTCGCTGGACGGGTTATAAGAGACCAGTCAGTCACTACCCTAAAGCAGACGTAAGCAGAATATACTTACACCGCGAAAAAGGAGGACGTGGATTGGTAAAAATATTAAAAAAAAAAAACGTCGGTAAAGTAATACCAGTTGGACTCGGAAAATACTTAGAAACAAAGAATAGGAAACTAATAAATATAATAAAAAATATGAAAAAAGATGTATTTTTGCTAAAGACTACACTAGCGATCTATGATTATGAATTCTTAAATTGCTATGTGTCTAAGGAAGTAATGCTTTACGACTCGGTTTAACTAAAAAGTGCTAAATGGCAATTTTAGATCTAAGTTCTTTTATGAAGTGTGGAAGGTTCTCAGCGGTGTGAAGGAAGCAACATTAAAGCTCCAGAATTTTATTAGTTGTCTTTTGGAACAATAGAATAGTGAAGTGTTTAATAATCCATTCTATACTGGGCACGAAGGCCCGAAATTTTGGGGGAGGGGTGTAGTCGATTATATCCTTTCTATACTAGGCACGAAGGCCTGACATTTTGGGGGAGGGGAGTAGTCGATTACATCGACCTCAGTTCGTAACTGGTACTCACTTTATCGACCCCCGGAAGGATGAAAAGCAAAGTCGAAACTGGCGGCATTTGAACTCAGAACGTAAAGTCGGGAAAATTGCCGCTAAGCATTTTCCCCGGCGTGCTAACGATTCTGCCAGCTCGCCACCTTCGATTGTCATAATAATAAACACGTTTATTCCGACCCAAATGACGGATCACTACACAGTCGATAAGTTTGCTAGAAATAGCAGTGAAATCTTTCCGAAATTCTATTCTAATTTCTTGTAAAGGCACCCGTGCCGGTGACACGCTAAAGGCACTAATGCCGGTGACACGTTAAACGCACCCATGCCGGTGACACGTTAAAGGCACTAATGCCGGTGACACGTTAAAGGCACTCATGCCGGTGACACGTTAAAGACACCCATGCCGGTGACACGTTAAACGCACCCATGCGGTGACACGTTAAAGACACCCATGCCAGTGACACGTTAAAGACACCCGTGCTGGTGACACGTTAAAGACACCCAGTACACTCTCTGTAGTGGTTGGTGTTAGGAAGGGCATCCAACCATAGAAACCAAGCCAAAATGGACTGGAGTCTGGTGCAGCTCTCCAGCTTGCTAATCTCCAGTCAAACCATCTAACCCATGTCAGCATGGAAAATGGATGATGATGATGATGATATACATATATATATATATATATACACCATGTGCCGGTGCCATGTTAAAATCACCCATGCCAGTGACATATTAAAGACACCCATTATGGTGCCATGTTAAAAGCACCTGTGCTGATGCACGTTAAAAGCACCTGTGCTGGTGACATGTTAAAGGCACCTGGTACACTCTCTGAAGTGGTTGGCATTAGGAAGGGCATCCAGCCGTAGACACCAAACCAAAACGGACTGGAGTCTGGTGCAGTTCTCCGGCTTGCCAGTTTCCAGTCAAATTGTCTAACCCATGCCAGCATGGAAAATGGACGCTAAATGATAATGACCACAAAATAATTTTATATCTCCTCATTATTTCAATGTAGAAGACTTGCAGAAAATTATCAATCAATATCTCTTACAAGTTTGATCTTGAAGATTTTTGAAAGAGGACTCAGAAAGGCAAGAGAATAATTGAATTGAATAGATAACCTCAACAATAACCATCATGATTTCAAAATAAATAAATAAAAATGCATATCCCAACCATTACAAGATTATTGATGCTGACATTATAGCCGGTTACTCTGTGCTTTCAGTCTTCTGGAATATATAAATATTTTACCTTAAAATAGGTAAAAGTTGGCAGCAGTAAGAGTATCTGGTTGTAGAATCTTGCCTCAAATAACTCATCTAACCCATTCTAGTATGAAAAACAGACATTAAATGAACAAATGAGACATATATATATATATATATATATAGGTGCAGTCAAGGTTGTATGGTTAAGAAGCTCCCTTTGCAATCATGTGGCTTTCAGCTCAGTCCCACGCAGTGGGCCCTTAGGTGAATGTCTTCTACGACAGCCCTGGGCTGACCAATGCCTTGTGAGTGAACGGTAGTTGTGCAAAAGTCTGCTGTATGTATATAACATATGTATATGCATGAGCCAATTTAGTAGAAATAGCAGCCAAATTTACTTCAAATTATACGTTATATCTTAAAGACAAGAAGGATTAATTGAACAATGTTGCCAAAGATATTTTTTAAAATGTGATGGTCACAGCATTGACATGTTTGATCATGGGTCGGCTTTACCAGGACTAACTTGGGGTTAAACAACACTTAGATTACAAATGGTGTAAATTGAGCAATAGAAGTTCTAAAATACTGCAAACATGAATTAGTGGAACCACTACAAATCACATTCTGAAACACACACACACACACACGTATAACTCCTATTTCAGAATTGCTTTCAGTATTGACGCCTATTAGCTAAGTTCCACATTAAAAATCAGCATATATTTTACTCCTTTCAGCCCTGACTACCATATGAAATGGATAACCAAAAGTTGCATATTCGCCACGTAATGCTTTACTTCTTCAAAAAATGTGAAAATGCTGCGGAAATGTGTAAAATCATTTGTGGAGCTTATGGTGAAGATGCTGTAAGTGAATCAACTGTTAGAAGATGGTTTTCAAAATTTAGACGTGGTGAGTTCAGCTTGAAAGATGACAGTTGCTGTGGAAGACCCTCAACTTTAGATGATGATGTTTTGAAGGTAACCATTGAAGAAAACTCGAATATTATGACTAGAGAACTTGCAGAGAAGTTGGAAGATTCCAAAAGTATTGTTTATGAACACTTAGTGAAAATTGGGTATGTTTCTTGCCATGATGCTTGAGTACTTCACAAACTGTCAGAACAAAACTGCATGGACCGGTACTCCATCTGTGATATGCTTCCGAAACGCAATGAAAATAAGCCTTTCCTGAAATAACTGGTAACTGGAGATAAAAAATGGATTGTTTACGATAATATAGTGAGAAAAAGATCCTAGAGTTTGCGTGCAGATCCTCCAAAACAGCTTCCAAAGCAGAATATTCATTCAAAAAAAGTCATGTTTTGTGTCTTGTGGGATTTCAAAGGCATTATTTACTATGAGCTACTCCCACAAAATCAAACCATCAATTCTGATGTGTACTGCCATCAGCTAGCAAATTTGAATCAAAAGATCAAGGAATTGAGGCCAGTGCTCTCCAACAGGAAAGGGGTTGTGCTCCACCAGGACAATGCCCAACCACATGTGTCTGGCTACCCGCACAAAGTTGCATGAACTTGGGTGAGATCTCTTGCCCCATCCACCATACTCTCATGACACTGCGCCATCTGACTATCATTTGTTTTTGTCACTGAAGAACTCTCTAAAAGAAAAATCATTTAATGATTTAGATGGTGTAAAAACCCACTTAGATGACTTCTTTTCTTCAAAAGCAACTCAGTTTTATGCCGATTGAATATTTAAATTACCTGCTAGGTGAACTAAGGTCATAGGAAACAATGGAAATTACTTTAATGAATAAAGATGAGAATATGTTTAAAATTTCTTATCCTTTATTACGCTTAAAAAACACTAAGAACTTTCTGAACAATCTGATTATATATATATATATATACTCACACATACAAACACATATATATATATACATACACAAGCACAAATATATACATACATATATATACACATACACACACACATACATACACACATATATACACATGTATATACATACATACACACACATGTATATACATACACACATACGTATATACACATACATATATACACATATATATATATATACATACACACACATGTATATGCATACACACACATACACATGTATATACATACATACATATACACACACATATACACATGTATATACATACACACACATATATATATACACATGTATATACATACACACATATATATATATATATATACATACACACATGTATATACGTACACACATATATATACACACATGTGTATAAATACACATATACAGATATACATATTTTGCAAAGATATTTGACAAGTGTGCAAGTTCAATGTAATCAGGCAAAACCAAATAGATCAGGAAATTTCAGGAACAATAGGAATATGGCCAAACACCTTTTTCTCCAAATATACATGTAGAGACGTAGTAAATGGAACTTTTTCAATGAAGATGTGAAAACCTCAAGTTCCCCAATATTGCAACTATTATTTTTACTCCTCTTGAATGAGATTGCAGTCAATATCACAGAGTGTGGTACTCAAACTTTTGTAGATGACACAAGAATATTTTTAAAAATCAGAAATCAAGGTGACAAAAAAATTCTCCAGAATGATCTCAACAACCTATTTGAATGTTTATAACAATACATAAAATTTAATTTAACCTTTTAGTGTTTAAACCGACCATATCCGGCCCAAATACTCTGTTTTATATTCAAACAAGCCAGAGCCAGCCTCTCATACCTACCCTATAATGTTATTCAAAAAATACACAATCATGTCATCAAAATCTTGAACTTACAAGATAATGTATGTTTAATTCAAAACAATGTGAATAAATAAGAATTATATTTGATAAAATAATCTGAATGCTAAAGGGTTAAAAAAATCCCATCATTTAAGAAATTCCATAAAACCCAATAAACAAATGCAAGCAATCTACAAACTACACCTGATGAGAGATAAAGAAAGAAAGAGAAAAAGAAAGAAAGTTTCTAAAAATGGATAGAGAAATTCAAAGGGTTGCTTTGGTGCAATGGTAGAACACCAGTCATGTTTACAGACGTGGATTTGAGTCCCATGAGTAGCCTACAACTTTTCCTAGCCAAAGGATTTTTTAAACCCAATATTTACATGCTTTATTTGCTTTGAGATCCATCATTCCAAAAAATAAAATAAGAATTGAAGGTATGAAAGATCTAAGTATATTAAATGTAGGAAGCTCATCTTTCAAATGAGACATTGAAAGAGTTGTAAAGAAGGCCAGCCAGATATTTGGTTGGATGCTTAGAGTCTTTAGGTCAAGAAACTAAATCACAATTTTGACATTGTACCAAAACGTGACTCTGCCTCATCAGGAATACAACTCAATATTGATATTCCCCAACATTAAAAAAAAAAGAGTAACAATTCTTGGAAATGTGAAAAGATTACTAACATTTAAAAGTTATTCCTTTGAAGGCAAAGATTATTGGAAGCAATTGAAAGAGCTGAAGATCTGCTAGATAGAATGAAGAAGAGATATGTATGGAGAATCCTGAATATTAAATAAAAAAAAGAAAACTCATGATTTCCTACAATGATGAATGAAAAGGAAAACTTTGCAAAATTCCCCCAACTGAACAACAGTTGTTCAAAAATTACATAGACCTCTGCAAGAGAAAAATTCATTCCAAATCAGAAATCCCAAATTCCAACATCTTGCCAAAAGCAATCAGAAACCTTAAGAACATTCATTTAATACATTATTGAAAGTGAGATTTGACAAATAACTCAAAATGATTTCAGATTTACCTGCTGCTGATTGATCTTTCACAATTCCAAGCTGAAACTCTAATTCATCATTAGAGATGATTCGGAAATTTCAAAGAAATGTACTAAGTCAAAAACTTTCAAAGATTCAAATAGAAATTAACACTTTAACTCTGAATTTAAATTTAATGGTTATTCCTGTAATGATGTTAAATATCTACCAAAAAAATAGAATTTGTTTTTTCTGCAAGTCACATTGTCTCAATACATTTGAGATATCTCAACAAAAAATAGTTTCAAATATGACATTCCTCAACAAAAGATAGATTGGTATATAAAACTGCTTTCTACAGTTAAGGGTAATAATGAAATTTTGAGTGGATATATCTGAATTCCACTTTAAAATGGTTAAAAAGTCCAAAGAAGCTTTTAAAAAAAATTCTGATCTGACTACTTCATCCTTTACAAAGCTCACCTTTGAATATTTCCCACAACTAACTAATTTTTTTTTTTTTTTCCATCAGCATAGTTATTTATGATTTATGCATAATAGCAAAGTTAGCTCTCATGTATGTAGGAAGACAGTAGGGAGAAACTAAATAATGAGCAGTCATACCATTAATGGCAATACGTTTTTCCTTTCACTGGTTTCAAATTGGTTCACTGTTTACAAGGGTATTTAGTTAATTATAACAATTTGTTCATTTTCACATCGAATTTTCCATGGCAGTATGAGTTAAACGAGTATATTACAGCCATGTGTACTTCCTGTTGCTGACCCTTAGCTGTTTTTCAAACACACACAACATACATACTCTATCTGTATATAGAGAGAGTTAGATCATCATCATTATTTATCTACTTTTCCATGCTTGCATGAATCAGATGGAATTTTGTTGAGGCAGATTTTGTATGGCAAGATGCCCTTCCTGTTGCCAATCTCATCTGTTTTCAGGTAAGGTAATATTCCCTGCGGTTTTCATAGAAAACTAGAAACAAACAACATTGCTTGTATGATGGTGATGGTTGTTTGCAACCATCACATGATGTCAAGACAAGAGTATACACACACACACACACACACGACAGGCTTCTTCCACCTTCCATCTACCAAATCCACCCACAAGGCTTTGTTCAGCTCAAAGCTATAATAGCAGACACTTGTCCAAGATGCCACTCAGTGGGACTGACCTGAAACCATTTGGCTGGGAAGCAAGCTTCTTAACTATACAGCCACACCTGTGCCTATATATAAAAATGACAGGCTTATTTTCAATTTCTGTCAACCAAATCCACTCAATAGGCTTTGGCCACCCAAGCCTATAATAAAGGCACACAGCCAAGATATCATGCAAGTGTACTGAAATCAGAAAAATCACATGATTTGCAAGCGAACTTTCAACCACACACCTGTATCTATTGCTACTTATATATAACTCACTTTTTATGGGTATAAACTTGTCAACTGACCAAAGAAATTTTGAGTTGACGAGCCTGATGATGTCTAATATGACTGAAATATGCCCATACTAGTCTATTTGCTGATAAGAAAAAATTAAATTTTCCTCTAACCATGTAAATAAATTTTGTGAAATTATTTTTAATGTCTTGAAATTATCACTCTTTTCTTTGAGTGTCAATAATAATCACTGCTAGGTTTTTGTTTTCTTTCTCCAACCAAGAGGGAAATTTCAGTCATTTGGCACAGCACTCTTTAAATTAATACTATTTGTTAACTAGAGCTACACATACAATACATGCACATCTCTCTCTATCTCTCTCTCTCTCTCTCTATTTGACACTATCAAATACACGTTTATACACAGACACACACACTCATACCAAAGGTGGTACACCAGCTTGGCCTTGGCAGTAACGTCAAAAAACATTAAAAACAACTGAAGAACATACATATTCACCTATGCAAACATTATAAGACGCACTTATAGATGATGATGATGATGATATATATATATATATATTTATTCATAAATGTATGCACTCTCTCTCTCTCTCTCACACACACACACACGAAAGAGAGGGGGGGGGGAGATAAAACCTTATGATCAGACATGAACGGTGGAGTTTCATCAGTCATGCTAAACAGTCAGAAGGTAAGATACTGTTACTAGTAGACTTTTACCTCTCAAACCAACAACTCTAGTATCGTACTAATACTAACCAAAAAGTGAAAGAAAAAGAGAAAGAAAAAAAGCAGCTAGTGGCAAGCTAGTGACTGTGCAGAAACCACTAAATTGATAAGATTGTGCAATACACACACACACACACACACACACACACACACAATGTGCATGCACGCAAACGTGCACACGCTGGGCAAATAAACTTGGTGGAGTTGGCAGTTAATGGTCGTAGTGTGTAATAGAATATAGAAGAGGAAGGGAATCAAGAGGCAGGAGGGGATGAGTGGAACAGATAGGGGAGAGGGAGAGAGAGAGAGCGGGTGGAGCAAATCGAAAGAGGGTAGGGAGTGAGATAGACATTGAAGAAGGGTAGGACAGATGGAAAATGTGTAGGAGAGACGGAGAATGGGTTAGAATAGGGTGAGGGGGAAAAGAGGAAGTTGGAGAGATAGGATAGAGCGAGAGAGATGTGAATTAAAAAGGGTGAGAGATTGAATACAGAGAGAAGGGGAGGGAGATAATTAGAGAATAATGAATAAAAGAAACTAAATGAAAACGTAAAATATAGAGGGGCAAAATAATTAACGAGTGAGAGAGAGAGAGAGTGAGAGAGAGAGAGTGAGAGAGAGAGAGAGCTAGTGTGAATGTGTATAAAGAAGTGAAATATATTTGCGGAGAGAGGGGAGAAGTGAAGGGAGAGAGAGAGGAAGTGAGAGGGGAGGGAGAGAGAGGAAAGTGAGAGAGATGAAAGTGAAGGGAGAGAGGGGAAAGAGAGAATGAGTAAGAGGAGAAAGGAGAGGACGCGTGAAGAGAGGAAAGAAAGAACGTGCAAAGAAAGGTGTAGGAAGAGGAGAGAAGAAAGAGATACTAAGAGACAACGATTAAAGAGAGAGAAAGAGTGTGTGTGCGTGCGCACACGTATGTGGTAGATGTTTAGTTTGTTTTTAGATATCATGCAAGAGCGTTAAATAAGGAGGAATAAACATGGAGAATGAATGTGTAAAAGAGAGACAGAGCATGTAGCGGTGAGTTAGTGTGTAAAAAAAGGAGTTGTAGGAAGAACGGGAGAGAGAGAGAGAACTAGTGTGAGAAGAAAGACAGTGATAAGAGAATAGGGTACATAACATAATAGAGAGAATGAGTATCATGAGAAGTGTGTGTGTGGAGAGAGAGAGAGAGAGCAATGGACAGACTGAAGGTATGTGAAAAGGAGAGAAAGAGAGAGAGAGAGCGTAGCTATATAGAGAGTATAAAGGAATGTATGAATAGAAAGGGAGAGAAAAAAGTGATTGTGGTTGTATGTATGTGTATATGGGGGGGGGAGATAGCAAAAGAAAGAGAAAGGAGGAAACCGGAGCTCAACTGTAAGAGAAACATACATGAAAGACAAATGAGAAAGAAAAGTGAGGAAAGAGAAGAGAGAGCGAGAGGGGAAGTGACAGAGAAAGAGAGAAAGATAAGATACAAAAATAAAAATAACAAAAAGAGAGTTGAGGAAAACGAAAACAAGCAAGAAGCAAGTAAAGCTTTAGTGTGATCGTGGTATCACGTAAGATTGGGCGTGTATAGTTATGAGTGTGTGTGCGTGTGTGTTTGTGCGTGCGTGTATGTTCGTGTTTATATAAAGAGGCTTAGAATGACGTAGTTGTGTGTGTGTATGTGTGTGGACTGGTGTGTACATGCGTCAGAGAATGCAAACAGTTTGGAGTGTTTGTGTGCATGAGTGTACATGTCTATTGGCGTGCATGTACATGTTTGTGTGCGGGAATGTTTGAGAACAAGAACTCGTTTGGGTATGTGTGTGTGTGTGTGAGAGAGAGAGAGAGAGAGCGAGTACGTGTATGTACATGCTAGTATGTACGTGTGCGTCAGAACGAAAAAGGACTCATTTTGTGTACGTACGTGTATGTATATATATATATATATATTGTTATGTCTAGGGCGTCATTATATATATATATAGTGTTTGTCAGCATGCGTCAGCATGTGTGTATGCATACGTGGTGAAGGTATGTGGGTAGAGGTGGCGGGTAACTGGGGCCCAGTTTAACCTTAGCACTTCATGCTACGTGCTTAAAGAGCAAATTAAAATGACACGCTGAAAATAGCAAGGGGAAAAAGAATTAAAAAAAGGAAAAGAAAGGAAAAAACACACACACACGAAAAAAAAAAAAGAAAGAAAGGTATATGATCAGCAGAGAGAGAGAGAGAGAGAGCTTCGTGAGAACATTTCTATATTGAATCGGTCGAGGACTTTTTCTCTCTCGCCGAAACGGCAGTTTGGCAAGGACAGCGATGAAGAAAGCTAACGAAAGCAACAAACAATAAAACTAATGGCAAAAATAATAATAACAACAACGATGATGATAATGAAGAAAAAAACAAGGGATGTTGAAAAAGAAGGCTGGCAGTCCATGTATTGTAAGAACCATTGGAGGAGTCACGATTGAAGTGTGGCCAAGCTGAGAGAATTGTCACGATTCTATAAGACTGGAACGGCATTAGAGTCAGTAAAAATACACACAAACAAAATCTGAAATGTTGACGGTATTTTATAGTCGTCGTTGTGGTAGGGGATAGTGGTGACGGTAATAAAGTAGATAGAGACAGAAGTACATTTTAACATCAAGACGTTAAACAGTTCCGATATAAGAACGAGAATCCTTCCCCGTTCCAAACCCGGTTCTCCTCTCCAAACACACACACACACAAACACACATATATATATATACACACATACATATACATACCGCCTCTGTCTAATGCAATAATATTGGTAACTAGAGATGTGTTTCAGTAGAAGAAAAGAGTTGCTCCAATAGCAAAACAATCTGTGGACCATTAGGATTTAATAAAGCATTCAGGTTGTTGATTGGTGATGCATGAACTTAACCTAAAAGATTATTGTAAAGTCAAGAATGGTTTGCACTCACAAGTAATACTGAGCCAATACAAGATTTGCTTGCCTCCTGTCCAAGCAACATCACTTTTTTTTTTTTTACTTTTTTACTGGACTAATAACAGAACATTGTCTGGCCAAAAATCAACCAAATTTTTCTTTAAATCACATTCCTTGTTTGGAAAAAGAACAAACAAAAAGTACACACTGGATGATGTAATCCTAGATACATGAATTCTTAAGGTGGGATAGTCACAGCTAAAATGCCTTTGACCATAGAAGTGCTAGTATAGGACTAAGTTGTGGGGAATAAAAACCACCTTTTATTTTAAACATTCCCCTTTCGTCTTCCACGGCAAAGGACAAGACTTTAAACATTAGATTCTACAATAACCCTTTCATTTTAAATGAAACATCAAACCAACCAGCTCTTCCCCTATCAATACCAGTACTGCATTCAGGGTCAAATGTTGGCATTATAGGCCCCCAAGCAAAACAATACACTAGAGTCCCTATATATATATATATATATATATATATATATATAAGTAATAGGGTAA
>JAOPUL010004099.1:19142636-19156790 GCA_027564515.1 Octopus rubescens
TGCCACACAGTGGGACTGAACCCGGAACCATGGGGTTGGGAAGCAAGCTTCTTACCACACAGCCACGCCTGCGCCTACCTGTTTTATGTTTAATCTTACACCTACCCTACAATGTCCTAAGAATAAACAATCACATTATTGATATCTCAAAGCTACAAGGTAATGCATTACTAATTCAAAACAATGTGAATAAATAAGCATTACATTTGACAGAAATCTGAATGCTAAAGGGTTAATATTCAGAATTGAAATCCAGCCAACAAATTGCATTCCCTCAAAAGTGACTGGTGAGTGAAGCAATTTCTCTAATGCTTCTACAATAAAAATGTACCCAAAATACAATGTAAAGGGGTTGACCAATGAGCAGAGAATGTGTAGAGTTCTGAGCTCCCTTTCTTCAACCTATCTAGTGTTGGTGTCATGACAAAACACATCCAGGACGCTATGTAAAATGGTTGGCAACAGAAAAGGCATCCAGCTGTAGAAAGCAAACCATATGGCACACATGAGTACTTGTCTACTGAGAGAAGCAGCACCCAGTAAGAAATAACTTGGACCACAATGACCTGTCCACTCCAAAAGGACACGTTTGATAACGTAGTCCAAATTAAACTGTTTGAAAAAAAAAAGACAGGTTGATCATAGGTCAGCTAGACTAAAGTTGACTTAGGAAGGAAGGTCACATTTGATAATGTAGTCCTAGATACACTATGACTGAATAAAAGCTATGGTGGTCGTGGCTGGAACGTCTTTCATATTTTCGTTGGACTAGGGTTGATTTGGGGCTAAACGAGATTAGATTAGATGGATATAGTCCTAGATACAGTTTGAATAAAACATTTGTTGGGCATAACTGAAACGTCTCTGCCAAGTCAGGACTGGCGTGGGGCCAAATAAACTGCTATATCGGCCAATGTGGAAGACATTATGTAGTCATTCAGCGTGCGAGAAATAGCAGCCAAATCTTCCTCAATTCACACCCTACCATCTTAAAAAAAATAGTAACACTGGATAACGTTATATCTCTCTCTATATATATATATTATATGTATATATTTATATACATATATATATATAGTGAATGGACACGATGGAACGACTTTAAATTATGGATCGGGGCTGACCTGGGGTTAAATAACAACAATAATATACGTGAAAAGAGACGGAGCTTCTACGTAGTCACTCGGCCTGCTGGAAATAGCACCCAAATCCTCGCTCGAATTACACACCGGTCGAGTTTTCGAACATTTACTCTCCCCGTAACTTTTTCAATTTTTTTTACAATGTTTTTTTTTTCCTCGAAAATTTCTTCCGGTTCCTAAACTTATATAGTGCAACATATCCTTAAAAAGACAGGACGGTTATGGATGGAATGCCTTTGATCACATGTTTGCTTAATCACAGCTGATCTGGGGGCTAAACTACAACTATACTTATATTATAAGCGATTGTAATCGTGTAATCCTAGATATGCTGTCTGCATAAAAGTCGTGATGGTCACTGCTGGAACGTCTACGATTCCATTATAATCTTATAATCTGCTGAATCAAGGTTGGCCAGTTTAATATAACAACATCAACATCGTCATTATCAAGACAGAACCGTAAAAGTAGGTGTGTGTGTGTCTGTGTGTTTTTATGCAACGTGTAACAATATGAAGCAGTTTTGGTTAGATTGGAGAATTTACTGCTGAAAACAAGAGGTTATTGTTAAATTAGTAGTGAAATATTTGTAATTGGGGTTAATTGAAAAGAAAGACTGAAGTTTGATAATTAATTATAATATTTGGAGAAATTAGTTTAAGTTGAATTTATGTTAAATATCGATAGGAAAATATTTGAGTTTGACCAGAGAGAGGACTTACCATGATGGAGAGGAACTGGTTGACATGAAGGAAGGACTATACCGGTAGTGACGTCATAAGGATCGAGAGTGAGTAGGGAGGGAGAGAAAGATATAGAGATAAAGAGGAGAGAGGAAAAGTGACAGATAAAGAGAGAGTGAGGGAGGATGAGCACGAAAGAGAGAGAATTAGTAATAGAGAGGGGAAGGGAGGATGAGAGAGGAAAAGTAATATATATATATAGAGAGAGAGAGAGAGATACAGACAGACAGAGAGAAAGTAATAGAGATAGATTAAGACGGAGAAAGTAATATAGATAGATATATAAATAGCCTGAGAGAGGAAGGCAGTGATAAAGACAGAGAAAAAGAAAGGGACAGTGAGAGAGAGGGAGAGACAGAAAGAAAGTGATAGAGAGAGAGAATAATAGAATGAGTGATAGATAGACAGAGAGAGTGGGATGATGGCGGTGAAAGGAATTACTATAGCAACGTGTTCGATGTTTGATGTCGGCGCTACCGTTTTCCCCCCCCTCCCTTGGGTAAAAATGGAATGGTTCACTCAGTATTGATGTTATTTCGGGAAAAACTAAAATAAAAAAACAAAAGGGTGATTAAGGGTTATGAAGAATGGGGGAAATAGAAAAGAAAAGTTCGTTCAAATTAAAAGTTTCGTCGAGTAAGCATCATCCTTCCATTCGTAGAAGGTTTTCTAAGATCAAATATTGGTGGTTGTTGTAATTCTTTAATTTTTTCGGAAAGAAGTAACTTTGAAGAAAATGTATCACTTAAAAAAGGTAGAGCGATGGTAACTGTCTATCTGGTTACTTTCAGACCGAGTTTTAATATTTATTTTAAACATCCATGTTAATTATCGTTATATTTTTATACAATTCCTTTAAAACACCCGGATAGAAATTACATCGGAATATTTAAGTTGTTGTTGTTTGGTCTTCTTCCTCTCCTAGGTCGACTCTGATTGAACAAACCTATTATCAAAGACGCTCCAGCTGTGACCTCTACGTTTATCTCAACGCTTTTATTATTATTATTGCCTTTCATCCTCTCGGGGTCGGTAAAATAAGTACCAGTTAAACATTGAGTGGATGTAATCGACTAAACCCCTCCCCCGAAATGGCTGGCCTTGGGCCTAAATCTGAAACCATTATTATTTTTATTATTTCGGAAAGGCATGGATTTGAAAATACAGGTAATCTTCCTGGATCCAGAGGGTAGGTTGGTGGTCCTAGATGTGAAGAGCGGTGCCTCCAGACTGTTGGCTGCCTATGCTCTGTCAGGGGCAGGGCAGCCGAATTACTTCAAGCGTCTAAAGGTTTTCTTGGAAACGTCTCGTACTTTAGTATTAGTAGGGGACTGGAACGCTGTCCTGGACAGACGTTTAGACTGAGTGGGGATAATTGATAGGAGAGGGGGGGTGCTCAGACGTTTTCAATTGTCTGTCAGGTACCAACTAGAATTCCTAGATGTGCCAATGGACAAATCTCATCGGGTCATCTAAATCATATCTAGATAGAGTATTTTGTAGCCCAACGGACAAGGATAGTATAGGGTGTCCATAATTCCACATGGTCGGCTAAACAGACCATAAATTTGTGATCTGTACGGTCGACTTAGATAGGCTCCATAGACAGGGTCCCAGTTACTTGAAGCTGAACACGTCATTACTGGCGTGTCAAGCCTACAGAGACCAGATTAGCACTTTAGTTAAGCTTGCGTTGATGGGGGCAATCGTCAACAACAACTGGTGGTTTACCCTTAAAAGGGTAATTACAGTAGAATCAATTAGGTTTAGCAAGGCATTAGCAATAGAACGAAATAGAATAGAGGGTGATCTAGTTAGAAAGTTAGATGAGGCGCTTAGGACAGGCATCGCAACCGATGTGTTGGCAGTGAGGTTGGCCCTCGACCAACAATTTGACGTTAAACATGAAGATTGCGTTGTTTGAGCTAAGGCACGCAATCTAAGCAGGGAAGGAATGAAAGCTGCTCGATGGGCCCGAGTGGCAGAGGCAAAACGTGGCAACAAAGCCACCATTTGATCTTTGGTGGACGAGAATAGGTGCGAGGTGTTCAAACCCAAGCAAATGTGTGTGGCCCTTCAGCAGCACTTTGCTCGACTGTTTGGGACGAATGGTAGGACGGATGACAGGGCAGACTTCGGTGTCTACATGGACGACTCTCGGTGAGTGAGGTGGAGTGCTGTGAAGGACTGATAACAGCCTGGGAAGTATGGGAAGCGATGAAGAGCTGCACGGGAGGCAGGTTGCCAGGTTTGGATGGTCTACCCTAAGAGCTTTATACTTCAATGCCAGACTTCTACCCCAACTGGCAACAAAATGGGAGAATCCCCAATTTTGTTTGTCGAGGGGCAGTGGCTGAGAAAGGACCCAAACAAGGGGGACATCATAGAAAATTTCAGGCCCATCACTCTGCTCAATGCAGAGTTGAAGATTTTGGCCAAGATGTTAGCCCGGAGATTGGTGTTTGTCGTGAACAAACTGGTTGGCGAGGCGCAAACATGCGCCATCCCAACCAAGACCATACACAACAACCTCCATCTCATGAGCTACATCATAGAGGGGGTAGGTAGTCAAGCTGGCATGTGCGGGGCTCCAATCAATTTAGATCAATCTAAAGCCTTTGATAGGGTTGACCATCAATACCTGGCAGCTGTCCTTGGGGCAGCCGGATTCAGTCCAGTTTTCCGCAGTTGGATTGCTGCTTTGTACAGCAGCATTTGTTCAGTTGTTCAAGTGATTGGCCACCTGTCAGAACCATTCAGCATTTTGCACTCGGTCCATCAAGGGTGCCCTCTCTCCTCCTTTATGTATGTACTGACTCTTGAGCTGCAGAAGTTGGAGGCTTTAAGGGGTGTCCCGTGTGACCTAGGATGTGGTAGAAGTGTGTCTGCTTACGCTGATGAGGTCACCATCATAGTGTCGAGCCACAGGCATATAAACCTGATTGGCGACACACTACAGGAATATGAAGCAGCGACAGGAGCAAAAATGAACGCGGAAAAGTCAGTGGGTTTGCAACTCGGCACCTGGAGAGGCAAGTCCATGCCATCCAACAGCATCATGGGTTGCTGGACAGAGGGTCTGGTTTGGTCCAGACCTCCAGGTGGAGAAAAACTGGGATGAGGTGACGAACAAGGTGGCCAATCTCACCCAGAAATGGGCTGAGAGGAAGCTGTCCCTGAAAGGTCGAGCCGAGGTGGCGAATGCGTACATCGCATCCGTCATCTATTACTGCTTGACTGTCGTCCCTTGCCCCGATTACTGGCTGACCAAACTGGTTCACTTACTTTTCCGGCTTTGTGTGGAAGGGGTGCACTCCAATGGTCAGACGCTCCATTTGCTGCCAACGGCCTTGGAACGGAGGGCTGGGCATGCCGTGGTTACTGATGCACAGACATGCGTTCAGGCTACAACATCTCCAGCGTTTCCTGGTGAGACGGTGTGGTTACCGTTTGTCAGACGGGCTTTTTCACAGCTTGTCTCTTTAACTGAGTTGCAGTCCTGGATCAGGCGTAGACTGAGGAAGGGCGCTTGGCACCCCGAGTGCCGACAAGCGCTCACAGCTCTCCGCCAGTTGGGCAATGCGGTCAGTGGGGATACCACCCTAGCGTTCTATAGAGGGATAGTTTTGGCAAAGTGTGATGACGTTCTCGAGGAAGATCTAGGCATCGAATTTAAAGAATTGTCTAGTCTGTTCAGGAGGACTTTTGGGCGGGGACCTATGGACAACTTCCAGAGGTCCCTCGCCTGGCAGTGCTACCAAGGGGCACTGCCTGTTCGGGATAAACTCTACAGGCACGGAGGTGCTGTCAGCCGGGCCTGCCCGAGGTGCGCGCAAGGCAACAAAACCATCCTGCACGCCCTTGTCCAGTGTCCAAGCATTGCTGACCTTTGGGTTTATGTCGAACATCTGCTGTCACTTGTTGGACCTATATAGCTATCTGCCGAATCCATAATGAAGATTGTCCCGCCACCCTTTGACAAAGAAGGGTGGGCAATCTTTTTCTGTTTAGTTGCTGTAGCAAAAGAGATGGTATGGTGGACGCATTTGAAAGGGCTAAGGACAGACACTTTCCTCTTTGGCCAAGGCCTCATCAACTTCTTCAAGTATCACTTGAAGAGGCAAGTGTTGTCTTCTAGCAAGTTTGTTAAGAACTGGGTAAAAGCTGCAAGAATGGCCAGTTTGAAAGAACCAATTCTGAGTTTACACCTGTGAAGGAATTGAAAAGGAGAAGGGCTCTTGCCCTCTTGATCATGCCCCCATGGCTTTTATGGGTTTTCTTTCCACGAGGACCTCCCAGCACCTCCCCCTATTGGTAGTATAATTTATTATTTCCTATTGTTATTTCATTGTTTACACGACCCTGAAAACCCTTTGTCTTGTATTATTGTATTGTCTCTTAATGTTTTCCAAATGTTAGCCCTTGTAGCGAATTAAAACAATTATTATTATTATTATTAGTATAGTTGCCCACATTTTCAGATCATTGGCTATTCGGATCATAAATTTGGGACCTTTACAGTCAACTTAGAAAATACAATTAGACTAGGACCTGGTTACTGGAAGATGAACGCAACCTTCCTTGCACAGAAATATTTCAGGGACTGGATTAGTAGCCTGGACTATTTAAATGGGAATTGACGGGAGCCATCATCAACAACAGGTTGGTGGATCTCCTTAAAAAGGAAAATCAGAGAGGCGTCAGTTAGGTTTAGCAAAGAGATTGCTTCAGAAAACAACAGAATAGAAAATAGTAGCTTAGAAGAGGCACATAGAAGTGGGATAGCAAATGCTGTGCTAGCAGTGAGAATGGTATTTGACCATTTTTTCAATGCGAGACACTAGCTAGAGTGCATGCACTGAAACATGAAGGCTCAAAAGCCATTGGTTGGGCCCAAGTAGCAAAGGCACGGCATGGCAACAAATCTAGAATTCGGTCTGTGACAGACCGTAGCAGCCATGTGGTTCAATTCTAAACAGATGAGTGCAGTGTTTCGGAAGCACTTCACCAACTTCTTGTCAAGGAGTGGCTTTCTTGAGACAGCAGACTTTGAGGCCTATCTCGATGGTATGCTGTGCCTATCAGACAAGGAGATCAAGTGTTACAAGAAGTTGATTTCAGTGGAGGAAGTGGAAGCAGCACTGAACTGCTGTGTGGGATGCAAATCACCAGGATTGGATAGTCTGCCCTATCTATTATTTATTATCTATTATATCTATATTAGCTGATGTCTGTGTATTTGCATGTCTGTGCATAATGCCAATGAGGGAGTGAGAGGGGAGAGAAAGAAACAGAGAAGCAAAGAGAGGAAGTGGTTCTTTACTTCTCCTCCTCCATCTCCTCATTCGTAATGTTTTTTGATAGAGGGAGAAATGTAAATAGTGTGAGTGAGTTAGAAAGAGAGAGAAAGATGGAAGAAACAGACAGCCTAAAAGAGAGGAATTATTAGAGGGTGAGAAAGAATATGTGAGTGAGAGAAACACAGAATGAGAAAAAGACAGAAAGAAGAGAGAAAGAGAGAGAAAACAAGTTTCTATAGAAGTTGAAAGAAAGAGGGAGAGCGAGAGAGAGAGAGAGATGCTGATGTTTGATACTGTATGTATGTTCTATAGGTGAAGGTGAAAGAAAGCCAGCACAAAGAGAGGGGAAAGTAGGAGAGAAAGAAATGCTGATATGTCTGTGTGTGCCTGTGGCGTTGCACAATCACCATTTATTTCAATCACTCTTGTGAAGATATTCATGTAACTTTCACTCATTTAAATCCCCATTTTAATTTTCAAGAAAGTTTCCAAGCAAAATGTTCTCAAAGGAATCCGGCACAAAGAGAGGGAAAGCGGGAGAGAAAGAGACGCTGATGCTTGATAGTGATAGTGATAGTGTGTGTGTGTGTGTGTGTGTGCGTGTGGTGTGTGGTGTGGTGTGTGGTGTGTGTGCGGCATTCCACAATCGCCATTTATTTCAATCAATCTTGTGAAGATATTCACTTAACTTCCACTCATTTAATCCCCATTTTAATTTTCAAAAAGGTTTCCGAGAAAAATGTTCTCAATTTCTACAAGAGGAAACGGGGTAGATGTAGATGATCAATATTCTGCAGTGAACCAAAGATGAGTTCAGGTAGCCAGAGTAAGGTAACTAGAGACTGCATGGAATTCTATGCTTACCTTTTCATATTAAGAGAGCAAGACTTCAATATTCTTCATCGTTCATGTGAGCTCTTCCAGCAATTTGCAGTTGATATGTATGCAAAAATTGAAGGAGAAAGGCTTCTTTACTTTAGAACACATCAGAAAGATCTCCATGCATCAGATTACATTTAGCTGAGAGATGCAATCAGTAATGAAGGAGCATTGGCTGCTGATAACATTGGACAGCTTTGTGTCATTCTTCCATCAAGCTTTACAGGAAGTCCATGTTATATCCATGAGCGTACCCAAGATGCACTTACATATGTCAGACACTATGGTCGTCCAGACCGCTTCATTACATTCACATGTAGCCCAACATGGCATGAAATAAAGAGTGAGCTTTATCATCATCAAGAAGCCAAAGATCGTCATGATATTATACCTAGGGTGTTCAGACTTAAAATCATAAAGCTGATGGATCCCCTAAAAAAAAAAGGTGAAGTCATTGGATTAGTCAAATGTGACGTGTATGCAATTGAATGTCCACATTTTGATTTAGTTACATGAAAAACTTCAACCAAATAATATTGATTTATTTATCTCAGCTGAACTTCTTGATCCACAGCAAGATCCTTTGCTGCATGAAATTGTCAAGTCCTATATGATTCATGGGCCCTGTGGTTCAAATAATCCAGCCTCCCCATGCATGAGGGATAATAAGTGTACCAAGAACTACCCATGACCCTTTGTAGAAGAAACCCAAACTGGAGAAGGTGGCTACCCCCTTTACAAGGGAAGAAAACCTAGGATTTATTTCGAAAAAAAAAAATGAGAAATTGGCAAGAATTCATCATTGACAATCAGTGGGTTGTACCCTACTGTCCTCTTCTTACAAAAATTTTCAAAGCCCATATCTGTTGAATTCTGCAACTCTGTTAAGTCTATTAAGTATGTTTGCAAATAAATAAACAAAGGTTTAGATGTTGCAACATACACTCTAATGCAGAATGGCAGTCAGCAGATATATAAAATGACGAAGTTGCACAGTATGAGAGAGGAAGATACATCAGGAGCAATGAGTTCTTTATGGTACCTCCATGATCTTGGCCTTTGGTGTTGCAGGCAGAGGGGTTGGTGTCTTTCTCAACTGCACCGGGATAACAATCATGAGAATTAGGAGACCAGAAATTGGGGCTGGGGAAGTTGTAGAAATTCTCCCACATCCACCTCTGATTCTTTCCGGAGGTATGTCAAGGTGTTGAATCCTGCTGCCACACATATGGCCTTCTGGTAGCAACTCTTTCCAACCAGGGATTGACCAGCAACTTCACATAGCTGTCTGAACTGAACCTCAGGCCCTGTTCATCAGTTGTTCGATGAATCCCGGTGTACAGGTGCAGTCAGAATACCTGCTTTGTCACTTTCTGCTGGCCACAGCTTCATAGTCTCTGTTGCAGCTGTTCATGTCATGTCTTACAGCCTTTACAGTGTTCACAGAGCATTGAGCAGCAGTCATGATGTTGGCATTTTGATACCTGGTGGGAATCATCATGATATAGGTAACTCTTTTCCAATATTCAGATGGCTTCCAGTCATTCCATGTTAGCTAACTTATTCTCATCAACAGCTCTAATCTTTATGCTCTCCAATGCCATTGACTGTTCATCAGAACATCAAGCTGTTCCTGAAAAAAGGAAACATAACAAAATTATCAAATTTAGCTCGAATACCGTGTAGTTTATCACTATAGAATTGTAAAATTTCACTGATGAATCTTTATTTTTTTAAATTATTTTCAAAAAATTACACAGTTTTTCTATCATTTCAGAATATCAGAAACACTGGCATTACAGATATATCATGAATATATATTGTCATTTACAAACAAAAAGAAGCTGTTATATAGAAGAGCTACAACTCTGTGTCTATAAATTTCTTTGAGTTACTGAGAATTAGTTCTTCTGAGTGAGACATTTCTCTCTATTCTCTAGGTTTATGAGATCATTTTATATTCCAACTAAATTTGGACAGATTTATAGAGGCGTGTGATACCCATTTCTGATTCCAACAGAAGTATTAGTTGATGGAAATATGGCAGTTAAACGGTTTTGATCAATGCTGTAATAAATAGAGGGAAAATTATCAATATAATTGTTGTGTGTAAAGAAAAAATTAAAGGAGAATGGATTCTCCTGAAGAATTGCCAAAGAAGGTGGGAAAATCATCATACTCCTGTGATATCTGTCAAAAGACATTCTCTCTAAAGAGTAGCCTTACTAATCATAAAATTATTCACATGGGAGAGAAACCACATAACTGATATCTGTGGCAAATCATTCTCTCGATTACAAGCCTTAATTACTCACAAACATATTCATACTGGAGAGAAACCATATCACTGTGATATCTGTGGTAAATTATTCTTGCATAAACAGACCTTAATTTCTCACAAACATCAATGTAATATCTGTGGTAAGTCATTCACTGTAAGACGTACATTAACGGAACATAGACGTATACATACCGGAGAGAAACACCATAACTGTGATATCTGCAGTAAATCATTCTCAAAAATGCATAATTTAATTACTCACAAACGCATCCATACAGGGGAAAGACCATATGGATGTAATATCTGTGGTCAATCGTTCACTCTAAAAAGTCACAAGCGTACTCATACAGGTGAAAAACCATATCACTGTGATATCTGTGGTAAATCATTCTCTCAGACATATGGCCTAACTAACCATATACGTATTCATAAGCCATATCAGTGTAATATTTGTGGTGAGTCATTCTCTGAAAGAGGTAATTTAGCTAAACACAAGTATATTCATACAGGAGAGAAGTCATATCATTGTGATATCTGTGGAAAATCATTCTTTCAAAAAGTACGTTTAAATTCTCACATACTTATTCATACTGGAGAGAAACCATATCACTGTGATATCTGTGGTAAATCATTCTCTTATGGAAATGCCTTAAATACTCACAAACGCATTCACACAGGAGAGAAACCATATCCTTGTGATATCTGTGGTAAATCATTCAGTGTTGGAAGTTCAATAACTCTTCACAAACGTATTCATACAGGGGAAAAACAATATCACTGTGATACTTGTGGTAATTCATTCTCTTGGAAAAGTCAATTAATGATGCACAAGAGACATATTCATTTGAGAGAGAAACCATATCACTGCAATATCTGTAGTAAATCATTCTCTGATGGGAGTACATTAACTGTTCACAAACGTATTCATACAGGAGAGAAACCATATCACTGTGATATCTGTGGTAAATCATTTCCTTATGGAAGTTCATTAACTGGTCACAAACGTATTCATACAGGAGAGGAGCCATATCACTGTGATATCTGTGGTAAATCATTTTCGGTAACAGGTCAGTTAAGTACACACAAACACACGCATACAGAATAAGAACTGTACCACTGTGATAAATCATTCTCTCAAACAAGTCATAAAAACTATTCTTAGAGGAGAGAAGCCCTATCTGTGTGATATTTGTGGTAAATAAAAATTGTTTTAGAATTATCAAATTGTTGTTCATTTTTGTTTGTCCATTTCATTGCATTTTATAAAACTTTACATAACTTATTTTTGTTATCTCATTTTTTCCCGTCTGATTCAGTCTGTGTTTTGCAATTCCACTAAAAGTATGCCTTATTCAACATTAATAAAATAACAAATTTAGCACCAGGTCAGCTCTGATTGAGAAAAAAATATGATCAAAAACATTTCAGCTTTTTCAAAACTCAAATTTCAACTGAAATTGAGAAAAATTCAAATCAAAATCAGTAATAATTTTTGATGTATTTTATTCAAAATCAGTAATAATATATTATGTATTTTATTGCAACATAATACAATTCAAGACAAATTCCATTTATAAGAATAATGCAATTTAGGATACTTAAGAACTATATCTGTTGACAGGTCTTAACCTGAAAAGAATACAGCTTTACCTCCTGGTAATAAAACCCCATCTACCTCAGGAAATTGAAGTATTTATACTCACTTTGTTAATACAGACTTTTCTTAAGTTAATCAAGCCCCACCAGGGGTAATAGTTCGACCGTAGCCTTGTTAAATACCACAATATTAGAACAATACCAGGGTTTAATATTTTATCAAATGGTAACAATAGATTCAACTGTCACTAAATGATGAAATCAATCACCAAGACTTCATCAAATGATTTACTTGTCAACCTCTAAATAAATATGCTCAGGGTGTAGATGGGTCGCACTGAAAATTAAAAAAATACATAGGGAGCTAATCAATTAAGGAATAATCTCAGTTTTTAAAGTGGGGTATCTGAGTATACAATGTCTTATTCAACCAACATAACATAGATGCAGGCCTGCATATGTGGTTAAGAAGTTTGCTTTGCAACCATATATTTTTGGTTCATCCTAGAATGCAGCACCTTGGGTAAGTTTTTTTCTACAACATCCCTGGGTCAACCAATACCTTGTGCTTGAATTTGGTTGATGGAAACTGTAGAAAGCCTGTTGTGCGTGTGAGAGATTGTTGATATTCATTGTTTGTCATTGCTTGAGTGAAACAGTGATGACATTGATATTTTGACTGGTTGTTCTATGATTTTGAAGACCTGCGATAAAAAAGTCTTTTACTTGAAACACAAGTAAGTATTGTCAGGAAAAGCAACTGTCCAAACATTAAATATATGATTAAAGAAATAATTTTGGTGAATATACATACCTTTGCACATAGTGATGTCTGAGTTGAAAACAGGTGATAAAACTGAGAGATGCTGTCAGCATTCTGTCATCAGGGAAATGGTTGTACCCATTACACCGTTAACTAGTTGACGGGAATTCAATACAGTTTACTTAGTGCAATCTACTGGTGTACAGAAGTTTTAGTGGAATCAAAGACAGGCTACTAAGTGAACAAAGAAATAGTTAGTAGTCAGAGCTCCAGTAAAATAAATTGTTAGCATGTTCAAAAGTAGTTGATAGTTTCTGTAACTGAGGTAAGTTAATCAGTAGTGGAAAAGGGAGTCCTGAGAAAATCGTAACCAGAATAAAAACATCATGAAACTAAGAGGAGGATAGTCTCATCAAGTAAAAAGTACATTGTGTGAACTGCAATGCTACATTGTAGTATGGGCACTGAATGTAAGGGATTTGTGAATGCTGGAAAGAAATGAAGCGAGCCTGATCGGCTAGATGCTAAATTCTAGGGTGCATCAACATCAACGTCAATAAGATAGCACTTGAAAATGAAAATATAGGGAGAACAGGGTAGGTGTGTGTGCACGTAAGTGTGTGGTTGAGTCAGTTGTGAGTGTTTACTTATGTGTAGCAGTTTTTTTGAATAGATAAGAATGTGTTCCCACATATGTGCCTACGCATGCATGTGTGTATGTTTGGTGTATGTGGGCATGGATGTGTATTGGAATTGTTCATAATTACAGGCATTTATTTGTATAGATTTCTGAAGTATACATTTATACATATATGCAATATGAGATATAATATATTCATCATCACTGATGATGATGAGTATATATTTATTTATATATATATATATATATTGACAGTTGATTGACTTTCGTCAAATTGGACCGAAGAAAATGTTTTCCATTGGTCTTTCAATTGCTAGTACTATCTAAGCAACATGAAATAAAATGTCCCGGAATCGAACTCACAACCTCATGATTCTGAATCCAATTTTCTAATCACTCAGCCATGTGCCTTCACGTATATATATAATCATTTACTCCAGTTATTGGACTATGGCCATGCTGGGGCACCACATTGAAGGGTTTGGTTGAAGGCACTGATCCCAGTACTATTTTTTTCTTTAAAGCCTGGCACTTATTCCATCGTTTCTCTTTTGCTGAACCACTAAGTTACGAGGACGTAAACACACCAACACCAGTTGTCAAGTGGTGATGGGGAACACACACACACATATATACATATATATATATATATATACAACGGGCTTCTTTTCAGTTTCTATCTACCAAATTCACTCACAAGGCTTTGGTCAGCCCGGGGCTATTGTAGAAGACACTTGCTCAAGATGCTATGCAGTGGAACTAAACCCAGAACCATGTGGTTTGGAAGCAAACTTCTTACCACACAGCCAC
>JAOPUL010004099.1:19557754-19568032 GCA_027564515.1 Octopus rubescens
CAAATTAAAATTACAGGTAAATAAAAAGTAAAAAACGAAGTAAATTTGAAAAATATTTATAAAATCTAATCATACATATATACACTATTCACACACAATTTCTGTCATGGAAACTTGTAAAACCTCCCACTCTACATAATGCAACCTTGCAGAATGCACATCGGAAAGAAGTTTCCACTGGGCGTTCACTGGGAGTTTTCCTTTGTTGATGTAGACATTCATGCCACTGCCTTTTGTGAGCCTCGATTTTTTTTCTTTTTCTAATTTATGGAGATCGGCTGAATTCAGAGGAATATCTCTCTGGCAGGCTTTGGTTTTCCTTCCTACAGTTATTTTTTTGGAGGAATAAGCTGCTCTCAGCTGCATTGCAACATCTGCTCGGAACTGCAAATGATCGCACCGCTTTCGGACTCCACCTGATTTGGTATATAATATAAACGCATTTACAATACTCATGTTTACTATATACCAAACCAGTTATAGCCACCATTTATTACCCGGTCTACCAACAGGATAATAACTCATCATTTGATTCAGCCGATCTACACCGCCCATGTACCTGTTATAATCGAGGTTCACAAACGAGGTGCCATTTTCATCTGCACATGGTTGTGCATAGGTAAATAGAAAATGTATCTGCCTCTTATCTCTTTATGCGGTTGCTAGCAAATTTCCTTTCTGCCGTTGGATCATTTCACCTATTTTTTTTTAAATTTTGTCTTTTTTATAACCAACAGCAGTCCTTTTCTACTAGTGATTACTGTAGCACACATATGTTCTCACAGCTTCTAAATCCACTGCAAGTTTGACTGAACTAAAATATCAGTAAAAAAATAATATACGGCTCTAGTTGTGGTATGGAAGTGATACATTCCAGACCACATCGTACCCTAGGCCATGCTGACTTACATTGTTGTCCTTTTTACCTGTATAAAAACTAAACCCACAGTAGTACCCCATATTTGCTTCGCAAATCTTCCAAACTTTGATCCCCCACTTTGTGGGTTTTCCCGGCATATATTGTCGGAAACGTATTCTTCCTTTATACCTCACCATGCCCTCGTCGACAGATAGGTATCTACCAGGATTGTAAAGTGTTTTATGTGTTTTGAACGCAGTCGATGAGGGGTTTTATTTTAAATAAGGGATTGAAGTTTGGTTCTCCACATACTGGGGTACTGCTAGTGTCTCTCACATGTAAATACTGGTTTAATTTCATATATCGTATCTTCATCATAATATTGGAAACATACTGGTCTCCAAAAGGTTCGTGATTACTCCAGTAATTTGTAATTCTGGGTAATTTACTTATACCCATAATATTTATGGCAAAAAATGCCCGTATTTCTTCTATGCTTGTGGGAAGCCACAAACTATCTTTTTTTTTCAGTTTAATTTCTGCGTAACAGTTGGTTTCTGCAGTAATAGCTTCAAACAAGCTTACTGGAAAAATTTTTAAAAAGAAGTCTAATGGCTTCAATTCCTAAGAAAGATTGTGTGTAGCTCCAGTCTCTTCTGAAAAATCATTTACGAAAATAGTTTTTAAATTCTTACTACATTCAGGTATATATTCGTTGTCGTTATTGGAGTTTTCTTCAGAATTGCTTTCAGTTTCCGATATAGAAATATTGGATTCATTTTCTTGCACCACGTGCTTTTGTTGTTCAATACATTTGTTTGATTTCTCCATATCTTCCGTTGAAAAGCCCTCAAATTCAGATTCACTGCTTGATAGCATGAAACTTTTTAAAAGTAGGAAACAATCGCCGAAAAAAAAAATGTGGAAAAACATATCTCAAATTTCGCAGAATTAAAATATCATGTCAATTAATGGCGGATGCTGTAACTTGACTATTTACAAAGTGAATTAACGTGTTTTCTCGAATGTACTAACGAGATTTGCTCTCAAATTCACATTTAAATATGAATGGTTTTTCTTGGCTGGGTACAGCTGGTTTGGTATTTTGAACCAATAAATTTTTGGGCCAGGTTGGTATTGAAAGGATTAATCCTACTGACACAGTAGCAAATGTCATTTTCCATAGCCTCAAGTTGGCCTATAACTTTGTGGGCAAATGTCATTTTCTATAACCTCAGGTTGACCTATACTTAGTATGTGAAATTGGGTTGGTGGAAACTGTATAAAAGCGCATCAAGTGGATTATACCTGCAATTCAAAACGGTTCATCCTTGTTACACACTATCATGTTGATTCTGCTTGAGAATTATGTAATGGCTACACATGCCTGTGGAATGTCCACACATAAATTCAGGAGCAGGTAATTCAGTTGATTGAACTACTGAATCTTTATTGTTGAATGATGCAGATCTACCAACCATGTATTGTCAAGTATGAATGTTATGAATCTAAATATGACTAGCTGCTTTGGGTTTAGTTAAAGAAGTAAAAGAGAGCACTTCAGCCTTCTGTCTTACCAAAAACTGTTCAGGTTTCATTGTTAGTCTCTGTTGAGCATCTGCGTCGAGAGTCCTATGCTGGCTGCAGACTCACGAAAGTCCTGTGTCTGGTGAGCACCCGCAAGGGCCCAGTGCCTACTGAGCACCCGTGTCAAGACTCTGGAGTCCAGTGCCAGTGCCATGTAAAAAGAACTCGTGATGGTGCCATGTAAAAAGCACTAGTGTCGTGAGTCTGGTGCACGTTAAAGCACCCAGCACACACTGTAAGGAGGATTGGCGTTAGGAAGGGCATCCAGCTGTAGAAACCAAACCAAATCAGACTGGAACCTGGTACAACCCTCCAGCTTGCCAGCTCAGGTCAGACCGTCCAATCCATGCCAGCATGGAAAACTGATGTTAAAGGAGGATGATGATGATGATTTCATGCTCTGGTGATATACTGACCTATACATGCCATGCAAGTAAATTATGTTTCTCATGCACTGGATATGTAGGAACAAAATTTCAAGTGAAGACATTTTTCCATATCCAACTGTATAATATAACAATTAAGCATTCTTTATATCAAGTTTCTTTTTGAAACTACATGTAAATTATATTTTAACTATTCACATGACACAGTTTAGGCTTGTCTCTGTGAATGTTGTTCAAACAAATTTCTGTCTTGTTCTACTAGCATTTTTTTCACACCAAGGCTTTTTTCCCCTTTCTAAAGAAAGAGAGCAATGATACTATATATATATTTTTAGTTTTCTTTAGCCCACTTTAGATACTTCTAAAATTGTTTCTGTGACTATCATCATCATCATCATCATCACCATTGTTTTAATAATCACCTTTCCATGCTTGCATAGGTTAGACAGAATTTGTTGAGGCAGATTTTCTATGATTGGTTGCACTTCCAGTCACCAATCCTCACCTGTTTTCAAGCAAGGTAATATTTCCTCTACTTGTTTGAACACAAACAGCACAGTGGCCAGACATGTCAAAGAAGATTGCAAATGAAAGACCCTGCTTGTATGATGGTGCTATTTGTTTACAATTAGCATGCAGTGTCAAGAGAAGGAAACCTGAACAGGCATACATACTTATGCATATATACATGTGTATATGTATGTGCATGACAGGTTTCATTCAGATTCCGTCTACCAAATCCACTCTCACAGCTTTTGTCAACCTGATGTAATGTGCTCAAGATGCTGTACAATGGGACTGAACCTGAAACCATATAGTTGCAAAACAAACTTCTTAATTACACAGCCATGCCCCTGCATTCATCATCTTTAATTATTTTTGTACCTGGAGAATCCAGGTACAAAACTAAAGATCATCGTGTGGAGTTTGCTGTTTCTCTTAGTCAGTTAAATTTTTGAGTCTTAGAAAGAGTCTTACAGAATAATCAGTCAATTCATTTATCTTTGCAAGGCAAGATAGCATTTCTTGTTTTGATTGATTTACTCTTCATGTTTCAATTGTCTAGAAATACCTCCAGCTATAAATATAGGCCTTGTTCCATGCAATCCTGGTAGAGGTTTAATAATGTGTGTGTGTGTGTGCGCACGCCAATTTTAGCATACAAAGAATACTGTCACAGATATGGAGACTATTTTGATACTGTCACAGATATGGAGACTATTTTGATACTGTCATGATTGGAGCTGTTTTTGATTTGAGTTTATAATTACATTATAAAAGATTGGAAAAGTAGGCAGTAAATAGGTTCAGTGATCATGGGCAATTGGTAAGTTTGGTCTTTGTTAGGACAGTTTTGACAGAGTAGTAATGTAATGGTTGGTAAAAGTGGAAAAGATGGAGGCAGAAGGTACATGAGGTGATGACAGTGAGTCAAAGATGTTGAGAGTGAGAATGTAGGCTGTGAAGAAAGAGGGATGACATAGAAATGGTTGGTGTGTTAGGTATTGAGAGGAAGGACTGGCAGTGTAATGTGAATTAAATAATTGTTTCCAAGTTGGAGTTTTGGTTGTATAGATATCTTTTACTTGTTTCGGTCATTTGACTTTGGCCATGCTGGGGCACTGCCTTGAAAGGTTTTTAGTCGAACAAATTGACCCCAGGAATTTTCTTTTTTTCTTCTTCTTTTAAGCCTAGTACTTATTTTATCAGTCTTTTCCTGAACCGCTATGTTACGGAGATGGGGGACGAACACAGACACAAAGACACACACATAAAGGTATATATATATATATATATATGTATATACATGACAGGCTTCTTTCAGTTTCCATCTACCAAATCCACTCACAAGGCTTTGGTTGGTCTGAGGCTATTGTAGAAGACACTTGCCCAAGGTGCCACGCAGTGAGACTGAACCCCGAACCATGTGGTTGAGAAGCAAGCTTCTCACCACACAGCCACGCCTGCGTGCATATATTCTACTTAGTTTCATTATAGTAAGGATTAGCTAAGTTTTTCTGGCTACTCATATACTACAATCTTCACACTTTTTCATTAATTTCTGATACCCACCCCTGCTGCCCTCTATTTCAACCGCCATGTTTTTTTAAAATTTTTGTTGGATGCCATGATGTTTCTATATTTTATTTTTGTTCATTTTCATCATTAATCTCTTTTTAACTAAGCAGAATGTTGACTTCTGGTTAACGTTTTTTGAATTCTAATTTACATCCAACTATTCATGTTCATTTCATTTTTCTTCAGTCATTCTAAGTTATCCACTGTCACAATTCATAACCATGTAGCTTAGAATATAACACATCTTGCACATATACAACAATCACATTTATGTCCAGAGAATTTATTCCTGCATCTCCAGAATAATAGTTTCATTATAGCACTATTGTTATATTGCATCTAGCACTTTAGTTCCTATAAACTATTGGTAGAATCGTTGGGGAGGTATTTAAAAAAAAGATCTTTTAGTGTATCTTGGTGGCAGCTATGTCTGATTTCAGTAGTCCATGTGAGCATTATAGAATTTGTGAACTTACAAATATTTGTAGACTGATACTCAGTCACTCACCAACAGTCTACTGCTACTATGCCACTCACATACTTTACCCTCTTTCTGTCACTTCTGCCACTGCTAAAATGCTCTTTCTCTCTGTCTGTCTGTCTGTCTGTCTGTATGTCTCTCTCTCTCTCTCTTGTAAATTAGCAAACTGTTTGCAATTCTTTGGAGCATCCTCCTTGCTCACATTCTTTTTGAAGCATTGGCCTGCAGAAAGTGAAACTGAATGTCAGCTACATCAACTTTACTAATTTGGGAAGTCCTGCAAATGTTCAATAGGTATTAACCTTCATTTGCCTACAAAAGAACATACCTATAATAATACATATATATAGCTAGGTAGACTGAGCCATTGAATTGAATGTTTATTTTCCATGGACAAATGATACAAACCTTTGATGTATTGGCTGGTAGGTAATCCAGTACACTTATGGAATTAACCACTGTTAATCTCAGACTGGTTGTAGCATTGGTAGTGTTGATTAACTTGAATGACTTGAAATGCAAATATACTTGTGTCATCATAATTATCTCCCAGCTTTTATTCATTTATATACAAAGTTTCTTTAAACTACCAAGATTTAAAACAATAGCTGCATGTATTTCTTTGACTATTGTACATTCATACTGATTGTCTTACTTGCATTTATTTACAAACCAAAGCCTTTCTGTTTTGTAGAATATATTTATGACCATTTTATTGGATTATTTGTCAGTATCTTATCAGATGTGATCATGTATCACCCACAGTTGTTTCAGTTCCAAATGGAATAATGGGTTATATGCAGTAATGATTATTCTCACACTCTCAGTCTGTCTGTCTCCACCCCCCCCTTCTAAAATAAGAACTTGTTGAATATTTGAGTAAAGAAATATACAAACACAGCTTCAGTGTAAGGTTGAAAGGTACTGACAAATGCAGCTTCTAATTCTTAACACTCCATGGGACCTTCTAACTGCAGCTTGTCAGGAATCAAGATCTATTGTGAGATGGTGTTGAATTAAAACATGCCATTGGCTTGTACAGCAATGTGTGTGTAATTTTAATATATGGGGTACCCAGCAGCTTACAGCGACCAACATATAATACCCATTGTCCTACAAGTTCTCCTTGTCATAGGAATAGTCATTTGAAGGCCAAGTTGTGTAGTTAAAACTAGCACATCATCTTCACCACCTAAAACTATTCTTTTACCCAGCTTTCTTTCTTTCTTCCCACTGTCTACACAGTCTTGCATCAATGGAACGCTTCATAACAGAGTCAAACTTAGGATGCTGGCTGCAAGACTAGCAATGTAATCTGCATATAGGCAGCATAAGCAAGATGGTTGTTGAGTTGTGTACTTGGAGCCAACACTTTCTTTGATTCTATCAATGTAACTAGGCAGCCTGATTCAAGGATAGCACTGCCTTTCTTTACATTAAGGAGAAACCTGGATAAGTGTTTATTCAAAATTCACTTGGCCATGTAGCTACTTTTGGCAAGTCACATTCCTTTCTGTGGTCCCAAAACTATGAAAACCAAAATAAAATATGGTACTAATATGTATTCATATATAAGGCATACCACTAATTAAGGGCTATGAAATCCTATGCATAATACACACTGAGTTTTCTTAATTAAAGTGTTGTCAGTGTTATCATAATTGCTGTCTAAAATACATTGAGAAAATTCATTCAAGCTAAACAAATAAAAAAATTTGCAAGTGGCCTTTGAACTTCACTGACTACCATGTGGAATTGCTGTCAACAACCTTCAATACAGAAAGATGTAAAAGACAAGGCAGAATTTATGTACATGAATCCCTTGCTTTACAGAAGTAATGCGTTTCCGAAAATCTGGCCGTAACGCAAAATCCCATAATGTGAAATTTTCCTATTGATTTTCATATTGTGAAGTGAAATTGTGTTTCTATGGACTTTTACGAAAAAGCACAAGAAAACAACAGGAGTCTCTTGCTTTACAGAAGTAATGCGTTTATGAAAATCTGGCTGTAATGCAAAATCCCTTAATGTGAAATTAATTTTCCTATTGATTTTCATCTTGTCAAGTGAAATTCTGTTTCTATGGACTTTTATGAAAAAAAGAAGCACAAGAAAACAACATAGAACAAGCAACACGATTACTTTTATACATGAAAATAAATATTTCTAAACATACACGATACAATATAGATACTTAAAAACAAAAACATTTCAAGAGGAATAAATTAGGGAATTAATAAGAATCGTAAGAGTACGTCCTTACCACAAAAGATGCTGACTACTGTGTGAGGGGTGGTGGAATGAGTGTTACTAGGCGGATGAGGGACAATATTTACTATCTTATAGTTCATTATCACGAACATCAGCTTGAGGAGTGGAGAACTTGTCCAAAGTTGTTTGTTGTTTATGATGCATCATCTCTTTGTACAGCTCAGTGTAGGAACTGAGCTCATTGTAAACTCCTCTTGTAATTTTTATGTTATGTTCACAATTAGGATCATTATCATCAAAAATCTGCAGACTTTTCTCTATAAGTGCCAACTCTTTTACTCCTTGTTAGATAATCTTTCTTTCTGGGACACTAACAACTCAATCACATCATATTCTATGTCTTCTTTAAATCCTACAGTCTTTGCAAGTGTCACATCTTTCCAAATTTGATGTAGACTTTCTGCCTGAGGAAAACTTGTAATGTCATGGATACAGTTTGGCCGTATACTTTTCCAGGAACTATTCAAAGTTGAAGGTTTCATTTCATCCCATGACTCAGCGATCTTATCCATGGCATCCATTATGTTGATTTTCTTCCAGAAATCTCTAACTGTAGGTTTATCCTTCCTGTCAATTGTTTTCATAAGTTGTTTCAAAGTTCTCATAAAATATGCCTTGAAGTTAGCCATCATACCTTGATCTATTGGCTGGAGCAAAGAAATTGTATTCTTGGGGATATATTCTACTCTCACATTATCAGAAAGGTCATCTAAGTTTGCTGGGAGGCTCAGTACACTGTCTAAAAGAGGCAATGCGTTGTTGGAAATATTATGTCTTGCACTGTACCTTTCTATAGCAGGACAAAAGATGTTTGTAAACCACTCTTTGAAAAAGCTCTTAGTCATCTATGCCTTCTTATTTGAATGTCAAATCAGAGGTAGATGAAACTTTGTGTAATCCTTGAAAGCCCTTAGATTTTTGGAGTGATACATGTGTAGGGGCTTTAATTTCATATCACCAGTGACATTTCCTCCCGAAAGAAGTGTCAGATGATTTTTGGAACCTTTAAATCCAGGTGTTGATTTTTATTCTTGAGAAATAAGTTCTAGTAGGCATGCGCTTCCAGAAAAGTGGAGTTTCATCAACATGGTATACTTGCTCTGTTGTGTAGCCTCCTCCAGCAATCATTTTCTTCAACTGCTCAGGATAATTAGTAGCAGCCTCTGTATCAGTGCTTGCAGTTTCACCTATCATTTTTATGTTGTGTAAATTCATATGTTTCTTAAACCTTTCAAACCAGCCATTACTAGCCATAAAGGGTTTTTCATTAGAAGTTTCACTTTTTTTCCTGCAAATTATATAAACTTTTGGCTCTTTTTTGTATTACCATTATGTATAAGAAAGTATAGTTTTAAGTTAACAATTTAAAACTATACAATACGAGTTTCCGCAAGAGCAAAATTATAGACTGTACCCCCCCCCCCAAATTAATGGTCATACTTTGCAATTTCTGTAAGTGTGAAATCCCATAACCTGAGGTAGCTGTAACATGGGGGGTGCCTGTACTTTCATTATCAAATGTTTCCAATTGAATATTTTCATTAAATTCATGAGATTGTGTTAGAATGAAATAAGCAGTTGTGAATTATTTTTAATGAACTTTATCAAAACTATATTTATAATCATTCTTTTCTGTTCATGAATTGCATTCACCACCCAACTGAAATGTGGAACATTTGTGCAATGCTGTATTTACTTGTATCCGTTGATAGCTGTAAGCTATCCATGGTTAATTGTAAAGCAGTCTACTAGTTTTTGTTTTAATAGCCACGTGAGTAATAAGGTCATTCATTTATATATAAATCTTTCTCTAATTTATCATAATGGTAAAACAGTTTTGCATATTTTACTTTGGAATTTTCTTGAGTATCTCCACTTATTTCTGCCAGACCCTTACTAAATTTTTCAACACAAGAAATGATTAGACAGATATGAGCAATATAATATCTTCATAGACAACTTTGTTTTGTAACAATATCAAATTCTCCACAAGTGGTTGTTTCTGCATATCATATCATCAGCCTGTGTTAGTTTAAAAATTCTAATTTTCACATAGACAGCATAGTGACATATACTTAACCCTTTAGTATTCAAACCGGCCAAAATATTCTACCTGTTTTATGTTCAAATTGGCCAGATTTGGCCTCTGCCAGCTACACTATAATTTCATTCTAAAAATAAACAATCACATCAGGAAAATCTCAAAGCTATCAGATAATGCATGATTAATTCAAAACAATATGAATAAATAAGCATTATAGTTGACAGAATAATCTGAATGTTAAAAGGTTAAATCATTTGCTGATGAGTGTGTATGGGTGTGTGCGCACATGTATGCATGTGTCAGTGCATGCTTTGAATATCAAAACCAGAGCAAGGTGCAGCAGATAAGTTGCAGGCAGTTTTTTTAGTCCTTTCTTTGAATAAAAAAACTGAATCTTAATGAATCCAAAGACCAATCCTTCTACTGCTGACATAGAAAAATAAATTTCATAGCGCTCACCTGGTGACTACCTTGTTAGATGGACTTCTGTAATGATGGTTTCTGATTTAGGCACAAGGCCAGCCATTTTGGGGGAGGGGGTTAGTCGATTACATCGACCCCAGTGTTAAAC
>JAOPUL010004099.1:19618517-19632862 GCA_027564515.1 Octopus rubescens
ACAAGAAACCGATGGGATAAGTATCGGGGTTTAATAAAATAAGTACTGTGGTCGATACATTCGACTAAAAAATTCTTCCAGACGGTGCACCAGCATGGCCGCACTCTAATGACTGAAACAAGTAAAGAATAACAGTTAAAAAGAAAGAGTTTCTCACTGACGAGGCTGGAACAGCATGGGAACAGTTCTTGGCGGCCAAAATAATGCAAAATGTAGTCTGGATGTTACAAAAAGCGGAAGAAAACAAGAAAAACAAAAGAGAGATAGAACGAGAATTTGCGCAAACTTGTGGTTAAATGAGTAACAGAACACACAATCTGCTAGCAGGGGTGATTAATGAGATACTGGAGTAAGACAATCAGGAAAAGCGATGTCTCATAGAAGAAATATATCAGTGCCAACAGATGATAATGTGACTGTAGGCGAATGGAGGACTTATTCAAATATAAAATCTGGAAATATAAATGACCAGAATGTGGCGCCATGAAAACAGAACCAATCCTTACAATAATAGGTTCTTTGGGAATAGTTACAAAGCTTACAGACCCATACATAATGCCGCCACCACATGACTTGCACTTAAATACAATATGCAAAAGTTAGCACCAGAGGCGTTACATATATATTGCATCGGGGGTTTTTCAGTACAATAGAATAGACAAAACCAAAATAAAAGACTGTTGTAACCAAGACATAAAGAGCTCAGAACAGTGCTGAAGTGATAAAAATAAGATCATCAAAAAACAGTGATATCTTTAAAATTAGGCATAACAGTGTGGCTGAGAAGCTCGCTTTGCAATCATGTGTTTTTAGGTCCACTGTCTTGTATATAATAGAAGGAAACTGTGTGGAACCCCTTCGTATATATATATATATAGGCTTGAAAACTAACCCAAGAACTCTCTGTATTTCTACCAATTCTTTTTCTGTTGAAGAGCGAAAGGCTCGAAACGTAAAATACTTTCATCACCCCCTTTTTTTTCCTTGAGCGTCAAACTAATATACCTACTTGTTACACCTGTCTTCGTCTTCTTGTTTATCGATTTTTATGTAAATTTCAACAATATATATATATCAGGTGAACAAGAATGTATGGAATATTTTAATATAATTTTGATTTTTCTTTTCTTCTACGCGTCTTTGTTCTTTGATTTTAATCAATCAACTATAATGAATTTATTATTTTTTTCAATATAGATATGGAGTATGCGACAAGATCAGTGTGTCCATGATTTACAAGCACATGATAAAGAAATTTATACGATCAAGTGGAGTCCTACAGGTCCAGGCACTAACAACCCTAATGCCCCATTAATATTGGCAAGGTAAAATTCCTTAGTTTTGTTATTGGAAAAGCAATCTTTAGCATTATGTCTAGCCTGGTGCATGGTCTCAATCATAGGTGACCATCCCAGAATAAGATTAAAATGTCAGCCAGACTACTATTGCATTTATCTTGTTTGGAATATTCCTTGTTCTTGGAGGGTGGTTGGCTGAAAACTGACATTCAACAAAAGCATTAGTAGTTCATGTCCATCCTGGTACAGTGAGGGACGTTTGACTCTATTTCATTGGGCAGCATCATCTCTCTAGTGTACCTAGCTGTACCACAATTGCTATACCCCTTAGCTGGGCATGTGCATTTATTGGGACACCCTGTAAATCCCTGAATGCACTGCTATGCACAAACATCCTTGTCGTCACTCAATTCATAATAATTTTCCCATTCAGAATCACTATTGTTACTTTAATTATCATCTTGTTCATTGTTTTTATCGATTATTTCTAATGATTTAAATTTTTTAAAAAAATTGGAAAATTCATGCAAATGCACAGGCGAGCTTCCTATGACCATGCAAGTTTGAAATAACGGAAAATGAGGCTGTGATTGACTAGGAGGTTGCTAGGTGGTATCTAGGACACCTGATAGCTGATATATTGGCTGCTCTTATTGTGGGTGCTACAGTGTTGTAACCAATAATCCAAATACTTTGTTCAGAGGGTTAATACTTGACACAAAAACTTTATTCTTTGTTATTTGGATGTTATTTTTGAAAGGGTAAGCAAAAATTGGTAGATGAAAGAGGTATTTCCATTCCTTATATATTCAGAGCTACATGGATCAGTACACATATTTACTTCCAGTAAAATTTTGGTATTTTCTTTCTTTTTCTTCCAGTGCAAGTTTTGACTCAACAGTTCGGTTATGGGATGTTGAGCAAGGTTCTTGTATCCACACACTAACGAAGCATCAAGAGCCTGTCTATAGTGTAGCTTTTAGTCCAGATGGAAAATATTTAGCAAGTGGATCCTTTGATAAATGTGTTCATATCTGGAATGTACAGGTGAGATCATTTTCTGATCATTATTGTTCTTGATGTTTTTGAAATATGTGTTTCATAGAAAATTACCAATCAGTTTTCTAATAGCCATTTCATTCCAGTCATCTTACAGTTAATATTTTAACAATTTTCTATACAATTCCTAATAATATTTAAATATAAAATATACAATAGGATTTTTTAAAACATTGAATAGCTATGGGGGTCTTGAAAAGTAAAATAGGAATCAAGGGGGTCTATAGGCAAAAACATCGTTGAGAACCACTGATATAGCTGAATGGTTAAGCTGTTCATTTCACAAGGTCCTGGGTACAATCCCACTGCATAGCATCTTGGGTAAATGTCAGTTTCTATAACACTGGGTCAACTCATATCTTGTGAGTGAAGTTGGGTTGATGGGAAATGTATAGAAACCTGTTGGGTGGATTATATCTGTAATTTCAAAGGTACAGCCTTGTCACAATGTGTCATGCTGCTTCTACCTGAGAATTGAATTAAGGGTTTCTGTGGAATGATCAGTCACTTAGACATTAATTCAGGAGCAGATAACTCAGTTGATTGAGCAACTGAATTCTCATCAAGGACTGATGGAGATGCTCCTCTTTTAACTGGCACTCATGCATGCGCGTGCACACACACACGCACATGCACGCACGCATGCAGGGCTTCTTTTAGTTTCTCTCTGCCAAATCCACTCAAGGTTTTGATTGGCCTGGGACTGCAATAGAATACACTTGTCCAAGGTGCCATGCAGTGAGACTGAACCTGAAACCACATGGCTGAAAAGTAAACTTCTTAACCAAATAAATATGCTTGCACTAATTATAGATCCTCAGTAATAATGAGGTCTAGTGTTTGGAATAATTGTGAATTTTGAAATCATCAACATCATCCTTTAATGTCTGTTTTGAAATGAAAGAAACAATACTATATAGTCTTGACTTGGTTCGGTTTCTTGTGAAAAATTTGAAAGATAAATATTTTTCAATTTTTCTTTCTTTCATTGCTGTAGGGATATTTCCACTGTCAGTTTGAGGTTGGTTTTCACCATATGTTAGGCTTGTTGCAAGTTTTACCAACAACAACTGCTTCTTCTATTGAAAATCCTTAACTGTTTATTAACTCTTTTTTATGATGTAATTTTTAAAAAAGGGTTGAATATGATAAAAATAAGAACACAAAAAACAACACCCCCCCCATCCCAAGAACACACAATTCACATCATATGTTAGAGTACATCAGTTATTTACCTAGATAAATCACAGTGTAGTACATGATTTACATTGACATTTAAATTTAAAGACGAATGAGGGAAATCTGGGTGGCTTAGTAATGTACAGTCCAGGAATGTTTCAGGTTTTTCGGTAAGGGAAGAGATAAAATGATACGTGCACATTCATTTTATTTATAGCAGGGCAGGAGAAGCTGGGACAAATTTATTAAATTTATTGATCCATCATGTTAAAATTCAATTCCTTCTTTTCAGTTTTTTATAATATATATGTATGTGTCGTGTATTTGTCCAACTCATGACAGCAAGGAAAGTAGATGTTAATTAATGATAATATATGTAGTGTTTGTGTGTATGTATGTCTGTATATATATATATAAATATATATAAGCCAAATAAAGACGGGAGCATGGTGCTGCCCCCCGGCTCGCCAGCTCCGGTCGAACCGTCCAACCTATGCCTGCATGGAAAAACGGACGTTAAAGGATGATGATAATGATGATATATATATATATATATATATATATAATATATATATATGTGTGTGTGTGTATGTTGTGCATATATATGAATTTACTTACGTATATAAACATACATATACATACACATATGCAGGCATATCTATAGTTGTCTTCTACCATAGGGACAACATGTGCCCTGTGATTGGAATTGGTAAATGGAAACTGTAAGGAAGCACACCATATAATTTTGTGTGTATGTGTACATGCATGCCATACGTGCACAAATGTTGTCATTCCATGATTTTACTTGTCACTTATGAGTGAAATGATGATATGATATTTACATTCCTTATTGGTATTATGCCCAGTCACACTGCACTTTTGAAGACCTGTGGAATAAAAAGTCTCTTACTTGAAAAAGTGGTGAGGATTAGAGACAAGAAGGGTTGTAAAATGCTGCATTAGATAAATCCCCATCCAAGCCATGCCTGCATAAGAAAATAGATATTAAAGAACAAATGAACAATACATACCTGAAATATGCATTTTGTTGTTTTCTTTTTTTAGAGTGGATTATTGGTACACAGTTACCGAGGAACTGGTGGAATATTTGAAGTTTGTTGGAATTACCGTGGTGATAAAGTTGGAGCCAGCGCCTCGGATGGTTCAGTAAGTTGTAACTTTGACATTGTTACCTTCTACTTATCGTGTTCTGCTTTTAAAGGGATTCCGGTTTCAAGGTGCTTTGCAGAAGTTTTGAGATTTTTCTCATGAGGGACATTAATTTCAAAGAAGTACAAAACTAATCTTCTTCAAAGTAGGGTCTCCTGACTTCACTGCACTGTTGTAGTGCTCCAGCCACTTCATAAAGGCCAACTGGAAGCCCTCCAAAGTTAAGGTGTCCAGGACCCTTGTCACAGCCTCTTTTATTTTCTCCCTTAGCTTGGGGAACAACCAAAAGTCACAGGGAGCAAGGTCTGAAATTTAGGGAGAGTGAGGGCCAGTTTTGATGCCCATCTCTGTTAAGTAGTTGGTTACCAGGATGGAATTGTGGACCAGTGCATTGTCCTGGTATGGTTGCTCTGGTCTTATGTGATGAAATCTCTTCCTGATCTCCCTCAAAACCTCCACAAAGTACTCTTTGTTGACCGTCTGGCCAAAGGGAACCCAGTGGATGTAGATGATACCTTTGCTGTCATTAAAGAGGATCATCATGAGCTTTCCGGTGGACTTGCTTTGCCTGGCCTTTTGTGCCAGTGATAAACAGATGCTTGGTATATACAAATTAATAATCCATAAGCAGTCTGGAGTATTTTGTAAGTTTCTATAGCGTTTTTGCCCAGTTTAACAGAAAACTTTATTGCATAGCGAGCTAGTCAGCTGTGAGAAGCAGTGTTTAGTAGAGTGCGTTTAAAGTGCCGATACAACCATCTCCTTCAATCTAGAATAACAAAAGTTGACATATGTTTATTGGAAGCCAGGCTGGAGCTAATATATTTTTATCAATTAAGCATAGCTGTGTGGTAAGATGTACGCTTCCCATCCACATGGTTCTGGGTTCAGACCCACTGCATAGCACCTTGAGCAAGTACCTTCTATTATAGCCTTGGGCCGACCAAAACCTTGTGAGTGGATTTGTGTGTGGGTGTTTGTATGTCTCTCCTTATTTTGATATCACATGATTGTTGTAAATGAGTGTCATTAATTCAAATATTCTTTGAGACCATGCCTGGCCATGGGGGGAAATATTACCTTACTTGAAAACAGGTAAGGGTTGGGAACAGGAAGGGCATCCAGTTGTAGAAAATCTGTCTCAATGAATTTTGTCTGATCCATGCAAGCATAGAAAAGTGAATATTAAAATGATGAGGGTGTTATAATTCTCTCTAATAAATAAATTGCTGTTGTCACTCAAAATCAAGGATGACTTGGTAGCTTGTACCATGCTTTCACTAATTGTTTTAGGTGCCTGTGTCATCACAAGAATACATGGACACCCTCATGCCCTCCCACTTTTGACCCAGTGGAACACCCACGATGACACAGGAGAGAAAGGGTTGCACTAACACTTGATTAGTAGTCATTTCAGCTGACTAGACTGGATCAGTGAGAAATAAAATGATTTTCTCAAAATATAATATGCTACCTGGTCCAGGAATTGAAACCACAACTTTGTGATAATGAGCCCAACATGCTAAGCACAAGGTCATGTACCTCAACTAAACAGGAGAGCAAATTTCAAACAGAAACTAAGGAAATGTCAGACTATTTTGTGACTATATGTCTAACTGGTTGACTACTTAAATATTTTAGTTAATTTTCAGTATAATGAAGACTTTTGTGGGATTTAGTAAAATATCTGTAACTTTAGATATATATCATGCGGGGATAGATAAACTGGAATTTCATATTAGAATAGATGTGTGGCTAAGAAGTTTGCTTCCCAACCACATGGTTTCATGTTCAGAACTGCTGTCTTCTACTATAGCCCTTGGCTAGTCAAAGCCTTGGGAGTGGATTTACCTTCCTCAGAAATAACTAAGGATTGGTGACAAGAAGGGCATCCAACTGTAGAAAACCTGTCAAGATGAATTCTGTCTGACTCATGCAAGTATAGAATAGTGAATGTTTAAAACCATGATAATGATGTTTTAATTAAGATTTTGATCATGAATTTAAACAGGAATACAATTTAATAGGGTGGAGTTGAGTGGGTAGGTATTAAGCAGACACTGACAGATGTTATAAATTAAAAATGAGTTTACCAAGCTGAATCATATATATATTATCATCATCATCATCATTTAGTACCCATTTTCCATGCTGGCAGTGATTAGACGGTTTTGACTGGAGACTGGCAAGCCAGGGATCTGCGCTAGACTCCAGTCCGTTTTGGCTTGGTTTCTATGGCTGGATACCCTTCCTAACACCAATCACTCCAGAGAGTGTACCAGGTGCCTTAATATGTCACCAGCATGGGTGTTTTTAACGTGTCACTGGCACATGTCAATGTGTGATTATGGATTTTGCTTTATAACTACATGGTTTTAAGTTCTATCTCACTATATGACACCTTGAGCAAGTGTCTTCTAATATAGACTCAGTCTACAGTAAAAGTCACTTGCCCAAGCTACCTGTCATCAGAGTCGAACCTAAAATCTCATGGTTGAGTTGCAGATTTCTTACTCATGCAAACTCATGTGTGCATGTGTATAAGTTTATCTTATTCAGTTGGCTGGCTCTGTTTTTGAGTGTGGCCTTGGATGTCTGTGTGTGGAGCAGCAGCAGCACTCTTTCAAATACAACAGCATTACTCCATTGCGGGCCTCACCTGTGTATGAAATGAGAATTTCTGTTCACAAGTATTAAGGCCATTTGCTGAAATGCAAATTACTTTTTCTCTTTGACAGTAGTCTTTAATTTGTTTACATTTTGATATTGTTTTCACAAAGCAAACATTTCTATTTGTAGGTTTTTGTCTTGGATTTACGGAAGTGATCTCAAGTTGCTACTGCATTTAATGTTACCTGCCACAAATGATTGTGTACCCCAGGATGAAAGATGGCGACAAGCATTACGTCAACAACAGTAGTTGGCTCACCAGCTGACTGAGGATAACACTACCAGTTGTTTATCTTCAGATCCAAGGCACTTGGACTCAGTGATGCTGTATACAAACTAAAATTACATTCATTCAAATACACACACATACACACACACTTGCACACATACATGTCACATCAACAAGGTGGCAGCAGCATGCCCCCTCAGATCTGTCCAACAGGAAGTATTTGACCTGTCTTGTTTTATTTGTAAGTCAATTCAGCTATCTGACAATGGCTTAGCAATGATATTAAAAACAAAATATAAAAAGTTCCTTTCCCTAGCTTTGTCATTATGAGAAGTGAGCAAGATTCCTGTAATTATTGGTTCTAAATAAATTTGATCTCCTTATTAGTTTTATGCCTCTAATAGCTTATGTTGTGACAGTAATGATCATTCCTTTTCCTAGCTTTAGTGATTTTTTTCTTCTTTGGTTTTATAACCGTGAATAAAGCTGCTGATTCTTTCACGGAAATATGTTGCCTGTCTCTTTTTGCTCAAGGTGCATCCCTGCCTATCTTAATTTGCATTATCTTTTTACAAATGAAATCATGAAAGTAGAGTGAATGTTTTTGCCTCTGTTGTTCATTTTTCTGGTTCTCGAGTGGAATAATTTCTGTTTATGATTTTAAAATAAATTTGTAATTTTTGATTTTATATATTTTGAAACTTTTCTCTGCATTTAGTCTTATTTAGTCATTTTTGTTAAGTTAACCATCATAAAATTTGATTGCTTTATCACTCTCATTGTTTGAGAAAAATATCTGTGCATAGTTTAAAATGTGTGAATTGATAGTGTGTGTGATTTTTATGTAATGTTTTTTAAGATAGATTGAATTATTTTTTTATATTTTCATATCTGGATTCAGACATTAATGGTTATTATATAGTTTGTTGATTCTTAAAAAAACTAATAATTAATTTGTTGGGTTTAAGCTTAACATTTTTCTGTTATGATTTGATTAATATATATATATATATATATATATATATATATAGCTCACTTTATTGAAGGTAACATATATGAAGGGTAATAGAAAAAGCTGAGATGATAGAATGGACTAGAAACTTTTATCAAATTTGTATCACTGTTTTAAGTTAAAAATCTCATTGACGTTGACTTTTGTTGCTCATCTCTGGTTTTCATAAATGTCAGTGTTATACTAACTAGGTTCTTGTTTTTTAAATGATTACACTTCTTTCCAAGAAAAAAAAACAAACCCCAAGAACAATGTTTTCCATGTCTAATCAAAAGAGATCAATATTAGATATATTGAAAAAGAATATTAGGTATTTTAATATTGAAGAAGGCTATTTGCTATTTTTTTGATATCTTGAAGTCTGTTTTGAGTGGGTAAAAACTAAGATAATTCAATTTGAACTGACAAGAAACTTTTAGAAAAGTGTTTCTGCATGTGTGTGTGTGTGTGTGTGTGTGTGTGAGTTTCTGTGTTTGTGCACAAATTTGTGGTGCACCTACATGCACAGTGTATCTTTTTACTCAAGAGCTTTTGCAGCAGCATACAAAAAAAGGTTATATTTTATTCTTGTTTACATATCAGTATCATTGGTAGTGATGAATTTTGGTTGCAAAATGTTTGACTAGCTATCAGTTGGCTTTATCAAATAAGTCTATTCAAAATGTCTTTGCTGGTAGTTCTATCTCTTGTCTTGTCATTCTAACGTTTTTGATTCAGTAAACCTTAAATAGTAAGATACAAGCAGCATAAGTCCTATAATTTTACATATAACTATTAGCCTGAACTTCTTTTAAGTATGTTAGCAATTAATTCTTGAAGGAATTTGTTATAGGTTTTAAGTATACTTGTTTTCAGTATAAATCTTCAGATTTTCTGTTTCAATGTTAAAATAGATCTACTATTATTTAGTTTTATTGGTACGATATACTTTACCCATACACAGTTGATTCATATATTTTATCTGTTCTTTATTTAGCTTTAAGTATTTCGTAGGTTGATTAAACTCACTTAGTTACTGAACTGCCATATGTAGCAATTTTTGCTGTTAATTCCTTCTATTTATATCTAATATCCTAAATTTTAAAAAACTAATGGGAGATCACTTCAAGACCGATAAATCAAGTAATGCAAGCTCCAGGTGAAAATAATGACAATATTTTCCCCCATTACTTGGTGATGAGGGAGTGTTAATCTTTTTATTGTATAATAAAATAAAAAAAAAAATTGAAAAGATAAATTCTTTTGTATTTTTGTAACCCTACCTCTCTTTCCAGTATCATTGGGTCAAGAGTGAGTGTGAGAGGGAGTGAGAAAGATTAGTGTATGAATTCATTAGTTGGGTTAATTTGGCACTTGACTGGACATATGCTCTGCACCAGTTGTTTGTTGGTTACCATAAAACCTTAGGGTAAGGCTGTAAATATATTCACTTGCTGTCTGCTTTTACTTCCCTACACTATACCATACTACCCTAATTTTTCCATTTACATACCGCCCCTCCCCCCAGAATTTAAAGAGCCTAAGTTGTTTTTTTTTTTTTAAACCCCCCCTCCCACCATTGCCCAGGTTTTAAAAAAATTTTGTAAACTTTTTTTTTTTGTAAAATGTTGTAATATTGAATAAATAATAATAAAAAAAAAACTGGAAAAAACCCCCGCTTTCTATCCTGTCTGTCTCTCTTTTCCCAACTCTAAAATAAAAGATTTATATTGAAATGGTAAAACGTATAGATGTAATGTGATCAGAATTACAATCTTAAGCAAAAAAGAATGAATGTACAATAAAGTTGGGAAAGTTTTGTTCTCACTGCTTTGGTTTTAAAATAACATGAAATCTATTTTTACTTTTCAATGACAACAGACTTTTCTTACTATATTAAGAGGAAGGTTTTTTTTGGTATATATTTGATAATCATAGGAAATGTCCAACTATCAAGATTGTTATTTTACTCTGACTTAGCTGAAAATTGCCACCACACTTCTGATTGAGTTAAAAGAATTGGATTGGACTTGCAATGTCAAGTAGGAAAAATGTTTGAATTTACAAAATAGCCATTCTGTACTAGAAGTTAGGTGAAATAAACATCAAGGATGCTTTGCTCCATGCAGAAATTGCAGGAGCTATTTGGAGGTTTTGCAAGCTCTTCTAAATCCATTGCAATGTTGGAAACCCATCAGCAGGTATTTCAGGGTCACAAGCGTTTCACCCCTAAGGCTGAGTGAAGCAGCAAGGAGTGAACTAATCTTCACCTATGGAAGGGTCTCTTGTCAAAATTAGCTGAAACCAGCTGCCGTGCCCATCTCCTTGATGGCTTTCTCTAGTCGTCTGGGTTTCAGACCTATCTTCTCTGCAGGAAATAGTGCAACAATCAGCAACAACCAACTTCAATGAGGTAGGAGTCAGCATGCCATCCCTTGATGACTAACTCTTGATATTTTCTTTTCCTGGTGGGAAATATCGAGTCTGTTCTCCCAGAGCACTGAATTCGACCACATTGATTGTTTTTGTATTCCTGGAGAGCAGGAACATCTGGTCGGAATGATGTTAGCACTATCTCCTTTGGGAAGACTAGTCTGCCCTTCAGGTCCATTTGCATCTCCCAGTCTGAGGCTGAATGCAAAATAGAAAATTGGTCCTCTATCATTACTTTTGCTTAGGGAGCTTTGTCACCTTCGTTTAGGAATTTGATACCTTTGGTGGTGGTGGCCTTCACTCTTCGCAGATCAATCCACTTGGTGAATTTTCCAAGGACCTTGTCATGTCTCCACTTGTATATTAGCCTTCTCCCAATGCCCTAGGGCATCCAGTCAAAATGATTCAGGGTGCAGAGTTGCTCTGCACTGTTTGCAGGATGGATCTTTTTCTTTGCCTCGTATTTTAAGATCATTTGGGGTTGGTAAGAGGTCAGCAACAGCATGATGGAGGAAGAACAATCTTCCCTGATCAGTGCTCCAGAGTTCCTTCCAGAACAGTGGGCACTCAAGTGCCTGATCCCATCCACTGTATCCATTGACCTTGGTGGGCAAGTTACAGTAAATATTAAAAATCTTTTAGGGAGGGAGAAAAAAACAAAACAAAAAACAAAACATTTGGAATATACTATTTTATTTGTAACTTTTTTTCCCTACCAAAATGTTTGCTGTTTCTTGATTGAAAGCAATTTTGTTTCTTTTATAGATGGGATTATGATTAAGGAAAATTTTCTGTTTAGTTTTCTTCTAGTATATTATGGCTGTTACTAATATTTATGAATTTTGGAGTATACATGGATTCAGATTTCTCATTCATGTTACTCTGTCAAATGTAATGCTTTTTTTTTTAATTCATTGTTTTGAATTAATCAGGCATTATTTTATAGCTTTGAGATTTCAATGATGCGATTGCATATTTTAAAAATGACAACATAGAACAGGTTGAATATTTGAGCTGGACTGGTTTAAATGCCAAAGGCCTTAAACTGGCAATATATAATCCAATATCTGTTTTATTTTCTCAATGGACAGATCTGGCCTCTCACACCTACCCTACAATGTAATTCTAAAAATAATCTCATCACTAAAAACAATGAATAAATAATAAGCATTACATTTAACAGTAATCTGAATGCTAAAGGGTAGCAGGAAGAAAAAGCAGGGGATAATGGGCCAGTTACATCTACTCTTAATTATAACATGATACAATATTAGTTGTTGACATGGATGTAGTAACTATCAAATCTACTTTAATTAGTATCTGTTAGATTTGGTTCATTATAAGCAGAAAGAAAAATTACAACAGGTTTGTAATGAAAATAACATTTTATTTCATTTAAAAAAAAAAAAACTTCCATTTCAGATGAAATGTGAAATTTTAGTAACAAGTTATTACAGACAAGAGAGAATTCTGCAGGCACGGATATTTTCAATTGCTCCTTGAAATAGTAGGACACAGTATGGTTTTCAGGAAGGTAATGGTTTGTACTTTCATAAATATTTTTTTTTTTTTAAATTTTGAGTTATGAGGTAAGAAAAAGATGTTTATAGAGCCAAAATAAATTTCATTAAGTGATGAGATCTAGAAATGATGTATAATTAATTGAAAAGTATGTATTGATTAAGGTCCATATTTGTTACACATTGATATGTATCAATACAAGCTGTAGATGCAGAGAGAGATATTGATGGACAGAAGTTTGTTATTTTATGCAGTGTTGATAACTCTGGCACACACACACACATCCTCACATATTTACAAGTATTCTCAACCATTCGTAACACTTTTTCCACGTGATCCCCTAATCTTTGGCAGCCTGAATGTAAACATCAAGAATGAATCTTCAACGTAAAGTGTTTATCAATCCGAAGAGGTAGAGAACTCGAAAGTGCTGAAACTTCCCAGTAGAGACTTCGTGACATGAATAATTGGTAAAGGATGATAACAGCAGCAGATTGGCACAGTACTACTCCCATCGTTAGAACCTAGAGAAAGAACAAGTAAAAACATTACATCTAATGAAAGTACAATTTTAATGAAATGGTAATTATAAAGATTGTTAACAAGAAAGATTTAATGGTTTATATATGCATACTGTCAAGCTTATCTCTTCGGTGTCTTTGATGGTCTCAATACACCTGTCACTGTATCACTCATGTTCCTGATACATCTTCACCAACATCATCTCTCTTTTCCAACTGGGGGTAATCATGTTTTTTCCCCTACAGCAAGACACCTGGTTATGTTCCTCTATCATATGTTAACCTCTCATTACCTGGCATAAAACTGCCTCTCTCATTACTACTCCCCCTCAGTCCAGGGGGGGGGTATTGCGAGTTACTTGGCGACCCCACTGGTGCCAGTACCATGTAAAAAGCACCCAGTACAGTCTGTAAAAGTGGTTGGTATTAAAAAGGGCATCCAGCTGCAGAAACCATGCTAAAGCAGACATTAAAGCTTGGCACAATCCTCTAGCTTTCCAGCTCCTGCCAAACCAGCCAACTTATGCCAGCACGGAAAACCCCAGTATAGAGTCATCATCATTAAAGAGCTATTTCAGTTTTGTTTTTTTTAACCATATTTTTTTCAGGGTCAATCAACTATTGCAACACGTTGAACAACTGTAGCCCAGGACCAACTCATGCCTGTGTGTGCATACATACAGCTGTGCACTTCATATGAAAAAGTGCTGAGCTACAAGCAATGAAAAGTAACATTTCCCTGTCAACAAATTACCCAAAGGGCATCTAGCTGTAAAACAATGCCTTAATGTATTCAACTAACCCATGCTAACATGGAAAAAAGAGACCTAAAAGCAGTGAACAAATGAATGAACAAACACCTGCTCTATAGCAAAAGTGAAGAGAAGCAACAAATAAATACCTTATATCGAAGATATTCTGTTAGCATCCAAGTGAAGAGTACCAAAACTGGATAACACAGGAACCAAAGCATGCAAGACTGCAAGGAAAAAAAACAAAAAAATAACATTTATCCAGAACTGAAAATTAATGTAGATCTTATACAATCACCTCATTCCTTGACTCATTTAGCTAATGTCTATTCAAATATTAGCTAAACCATATGAAATTACTTTTCTGTAATCATTGTAACCCAAGCCATATCTTTATTTCATTATTAGAAGACATCTCAGGGCGGCGAGCTGGTAGAATCGTTAACGCGCCGGGAAAAATGTTTAGCGACATTTCTTCCAGCTTTAACGTTCTGAGTTCAAATTCCGCCGGGGTCGACTTTG
>JAOPUL010004099.1:19836023-19847371 GCA_027564515.1 Octopus rubescens
TATATATGAAGCTGTTACATATAACTAGCAATTATGTTGATAATGTAAAGTGTAAAGGTACAAACAAAAGGAGGGATTTCGTTTCGGCAAAACCAAAATAAAATCTATAAAGCAGCAAAACCTCCACATGAAACAAGACAATACAATCTATCTACCATCTCATTGATAGGTGGATATAGACCTGAGGCACACGGGTATACAATCAATTGATAAAATGATGTTGTCATGCCAAAAAGTATTCGAACGTTCTCTTATATATTGGGAAACATTGAGATTAAGAAGGGGAAAGAAATTTTGAAAGTTTTCTTGTTAATCAGTTGGTATTCAAGCAGAGTAATTCATAGAAAATCTTTGAATCGAGAATTAGAAATACGTCGTAGTTGCATGGCATCCATATGTTGCAGTACGTGTGCATGTGTGCCTCTTCACTTAACCATATTGTATGATTTATTTAAGGTGTCAAAAAACTTTCACATGTGAATGATTTCTTTACATAAAGCTTGTTTGCTATTTTCTCAAGCAAAAATATCATGTGGTGAGAAACTACGGAAAAAGAAGGAAAATAAACGTTGTATTCAGGTTTTTGATATACCAGCATGTTACTGATGAATATATGTTAAATATATGATAAATATATGGGCTGATATCAGAGTGATTAGCATGTTTGTTGTTTTCCATTATTTTGGCAAAGGAAGTTCTTTTAGATGTAGACGGTCGGTGTTAGTTACATTGAAAGAAATTGAGGACACGGCAAAAGTGTGGAAACTTATGTGATATCTTCTCTCAGGAATTATAATTGGTATTATTATTATACTGTCTTAATTTCATTCTGTCTGAACATTAAAGATACTCCTATCAGTTGAATACTAAACGACATTCACAGTAAAAGAACGATTATATAGTTTCATTAATCGTGCCCATTGCCACTGCACTATTGGCAACGCCGAATGGTAGTGCGATTCACAAACTTGTAATAACTTGATTTGGCACCGATTCTAACGCATATCATATTGGCCAGGTTCGTTCTCCTACGATTTCCAATCAACTAAACCTTGTTCTTTAGAAGGACCATAGATTAACTAGTTTAATAAACTTAGTGTTCATCTGGTTCAACGCTACTAACTTTATTTTATACGTGTATTTACTTGAGACAACTCTTTTGACAGCGTTTAGAAAAACTGACTCGGTGGCTTATAATTCGGTCTTTATTGAACAACTTTCATTTGCAGCAAATGATTGGTTAAGCTTTCTTCGTTGTTTGTGCACTCCAATGTAACTTATCATAGGAAATGACTTCTTAAGCCACTCTCTCAAGATGAACAACAACTAATAAGAACCTTATTAATGACAACGGACAGGAGATATTTGGTTTCAAATACATTATAAGCCAACACAATATAAACCTGTGCGTAGAACATTTATGCAATAGAAATTGTAGTCAACTTTCTTTCAAATCATACTACAGCGTCCCATTCTAGAATGGATATAAATCATTATGTAACGATGGATTCCATAGACATAAAACCAGACAGGATGATTACAGCTGGAATATTACTGATCATATGTGAGATCGATTGGCGGACATACAGTAAAATAACTATGCATACAAACATAATTACTTACATACATACGTAATAAATACACACACATACTCACACACACACACACACACACACACAGAAATACACATACACACGCATATATATATATATATATATACTGCAGCTATGTAACTACCACATGTAAACACAGTTTTTTCGGAATATTCTCCGAACATTTCCTGTTTATTCATTCGGCCGGAGCTCCATGCCACAACCCTCTCCCCCCACTCTTTTTTTCCACCTTAAACTGAGCGTTAACCCAATACATTCACTGTATACGTCCTTTTGACTTTTGTTGCTTTTGTTTTTATTTTTTAAACCTCAATAATGGATAAGGTAACAGGGTATTTACACTTATTATCAACATAATCCACCTGTTTAAACCACTTTGAAAAGGCAATTTAATCATCTTGAAATTGAAGGAAGAATAAATTAAAACGATCAATATATAGTAATCTTTCATGATATAAAATTTGTAATTTCTGCTTTTTCTTGTCAATCATATGGTGTTGTCCTCATGTTTCATTTTTATTGTTGCTAGTCTGTAGTAATAGCAGTAGTAGGAGTGGCTCCCAGCCAAGAAGCAGCAGAAGGAATGTCAATGGCAGAGGAATGTTAGCCTAACGATTAGTAGTAGTAATCGTACGTGTGTTAGCTTTAGCTAAAGTTAAAATATTGTTTGTGAAAATTGAGTCTCATTCTCTGCCACGGGTATTTAAACGCGGTTGGAATTCGTTTATGAATGTCCTTTTATGTTAACGCATTACTGCTGAGTTGTGCATTCACTAAATAAATGGAAAGTCATTCATTTAGTTTGTTTCTTTAACTGTACATATATCTATATGTTTACTGAATCCTATTTGCCGATATTCCTGTATATTGATTTGTGAGTAATACAGTGCCTTGCCTTGTGATGAGGAGTCCCGGTATGTCTACTGAAATTTAACACCACATTCCGAGAAAGTAATTGCATAGATTGTGTTGTCACATGTAGAGGTGAAAATATTTATTTTTATTGTGAAGAATTACCCTTGTTCTGTGACGTTAAAAATGTACAGGCGTTTGGTCTTCTGCACACTTCTACTGTTGGCCCTGTCGTCACTGGGTGGAGTGTGGCCTTTGCTATTATTTTTTTATTGATTGTTGTTGTATGTGCGTACGCGTGTGCGCTTTTACGTGCCTTTATGTGTATGCATCTTTATTTAAGCATAAAATCGTAGTAGTAGTAGTAGTAGTAGTAGTAGTAGTAGTAGTAGTAGTAGTAGTAGTAGTAGTAGTAGTGGATATATTGATATCAGCAGCAGCAGTAGTTATATTTTTAAGTAAACATTTGGATGTGCTTCATCTTTTCTAGAGATAAGTAGCGGTAGCCTTTATAAAATTCTTGTGAGTAACTGAGCAAGTAAAATTAACTGAAATTATTTGTCAATTGAACCTCACAAAAGACTTAACGAAGTATTTAACTATTGCTTAATCAAACATTGGTTTATTTTCGTTTCTAGGATTATATTTCTTATAGCCTTGTCAACATTCTACTTGCCAGAAGTATATCTCAATTGCTGCTGTGAATAACCGAATCCCCTGACGCAGAATTTCTTCAAAAATCTAACTGACGGAGGAACAAGTATAACGACGTATCCACATTTCATTCAAACTCTTCTTTTCACGCAGGTTTTGTTTAGAATATAGTGTTGTTCTTTAACCTTTAGGCAAAATCAAATCTAACGGAAGCGAATACAAATAACGGCACGTGGGGATTTCACAATATAAACCCCCCAAAACATTGCCTTTAACAGGGAATAGAATCTAGGTCACCGACTCGAATGGCCTTCGGGCTTCCACTTGCATTACGACACGCGCCACACATTGATCATTTACAATATTTTAACAATTTAAATATAAAGTGGAAATTAGGAAATGTTAAACCCTTTATGTCGAACAACAGCTTAGGGTATTTATTGAAGCATAAACTATTTTAATGCATTTTATTTTCATTGTAATCACGAGGCTTAATGTTCTAAATTTTTATCAAATGTGTAAAGCTTTTTGCGATTACAGATGAACCGATGTACTCCATATGCCAGTTTGAAATATTTTAATTATTTTAAATTCTATTAGTTAATAGAAATGCAGGAAACTTATATTAATGAAACAGCTGAAGATTAACTCTTCAGATAATCCGATAATATGAATCGTAATAAACAACTATAAGTTTCCTCTCATAAGATATAAAATATTCTATAAATTTAAACTTTTACAATGATTCAAAAAAATAATGTGTTCATTATCTGGATGACAAAAGGATATATGGTCTCACAAGTAGTGTATGCAAATGTGTCTCCCTAGGGAGACAAATCTATACGCACTTCAATTCCTACACACTTCTTCGCCTAAAACACTGATAAACAACTATCATTATTTTGTATAATAATTCAAAAACAGTTGAAGTAATGTGTCGAATGATATTGCCATGCCACAATATTTTGTGGCAAGCATTTAACTTTCATTATCTTTTCTGTATCTTGACGTTAATACTTGCATATGCAGCACTTGAAATTTACTTGATTCAAACTATAGTTGAATGTTCTTTTCATTTTAAGAAACATAATTCTACACTAATCATTACTTGTTCGCTGTGTATGGAATAATGATATTGTTTGGTTATTTTCAAATGCGATAATACAGATTACCGTGCATGTATTCAACTAAGAAAAGCAAAAAATATTGTCTCGGATTTACCCCCAGATTTACTACAATGGTGATAAAGCCCAATGCACGTTGATAAAGTTTAAGGTGTGTTTTTAAAAAACGATCTCATTGTTTAGAGGATATGAACTACTATTCTGACTTGATATCAGATGCTTACCTCATATATTTTACCGTTCATTGCAGCGAAATTCTGAGAGTATCGTTGGGGTTAAGTCGTTCAGTTACATAGGTTTATCTGCCTCTAAAGGTAGTAAGAAAGCTTTTACGTACTAGCAATTGAACGTCATTTCATTCCTTCGGATTATTATGTACTTTCTGCACGTACTGAGAAATGACGCAGCGCATCGTCCGACGACTCAGAGTAACATTTATTCGGACTTGCAGTTTAAATGTATTGGACACAAAAGAAACTTTGTGATGTTAATGAACACAGATGTTAGTTTGTGACGTTAATGAACGCTTAGCCGATTATTCTCTAGTATCTTGGAATGATAGGAATTTATTTTCTGGCCGGGTTTCAACCCAAGCCTCAAAAACAAAGTCCATCCCTTACGATTTTCGGTCCGACATCCTGCCTATAGGTTCTGGATACATTCCAGGCTAGTGTCTACGCCCAGGTTGTTGATGTGTGTGACGGCGTATTCCATGAGGTGCGTTCACAAGACAAACTCGGATGCATCGATACCAGGGTGCCTCACGCATTGATCAGTTGGTCGGCGTCCTCTTTACCTGATTTTCTCGTTGTGCGTATGTGTGTGTGTGTGAATGGAAAAGTAAATATAATAAACAAGACACGATCATTTTAAAAAATACACAGTATATAAGAAGCATTTTTTTTTACATGCAAATTTATTTCTGACAGTTCAAGCGAGTAAGTATTATTTCCCTTTTACGAAATCATTTACTTGATTTAATATAGTTTTCCTATTTCACCGATTCGCCGAACTCTCATCCTTGCTTTTGGGCTTTTCTCTCTACCTTGCACAGCCCTATTCAAATAAGCTTACTTGGTTCTGCTGGCAAGGTCAAAGGAGATAGTATATATATATATATATATATATATATAGCTTTTGCCCAAATAATAATGTTTCTCTTTAATCCTGTTAACCTTATCCCTCATCGAAACTCTTTCATCATGAGTAACATTCAGAGAATAAAATTTGATTTTAATTTTCTTCTTTGCTTAAGGGGCTAAAGTGGAGTGATTTCACGATGAACAGTATCGATATCCACCCGTTCTTAAATTAAGGGTGTAGTTGCTTTATGTGTTTGTTCCAGAATTTCCTTTCATTGATAATTATATGAAATTGCACGCCATAACATAAATTTTATGATTCAACGTTTGAATACAATGACGTCTGAACTCCTCCACAGAACCTTATTTCTATTATCCTAGTGTTGAAAAGTTACGTTAGTGTCAAGGTAATTCCAGGACAGTGATGCCTGAAATTTCTCCGTGACAACAGAACATTTAGATTTCTCCAATCTGAGCTAGAAAATTTGTTGTCACATTGATTTTTCTCAATCGAAATTTGAAATTAATCTTGATGAAAACAAAATCACAACTTTCATTTGCTTCTGGGAATGTTATCGTATTTTTTTCTTTCTACTCTACGTTTGTACTGTCTTGGTTCTAAATGTCTGGTGATCTGATATACTGGGAAAATGCTAAGCCCGTATATACTCTACACTTATATATAGCATATTTAATCTTACTATCACCTTCGGGATTCCAGTAGCAACATCATTTTCCATTTCAGGTGTTGTTGCATTTGGTGCAGATGAATATCTCTAATTATGCAGTGCACTGTTTTCCTTCATTGGAGACACGACAAATTTAGTGGGGTCCCACATAATTGCGTATTAGATAGGGACTACAGGATTATCTTCCTAAAATTTACATTGGGGGTCAATAATTATTTAACATTTACAGACAAAAACATATGCACGCACACACACGCAAACGAAAACACAAAAATGCACAAAATCGTACATACACATACGTACACACGTTGCATTTTCCATAGTTTAAGTTCCTTCCTGGCAGAGAAAGAAATTCATTTCACACTTCGATAATAACTTATCATTTATGGATAAGTATCAAGTTGGCATTGGGAAGTCTTGTATGAACGAAACATCATTATACCGCTTTCAGGTTCATATATCCGACGGCAGTTTCTAAGGGTAATTGCTTGCCTTAGTTATTTGAACTTTGAGACATGTTCTACTGTCCCTGAATGGCAAGTAGCTCGAACAAGAAATTGTATTTGCCAAATGTGAAATATTCTCGTTTTCAAATATATTTTAGGAGCTACATTTGCTGAACCAACATCTGCTCGTGGAAAATACCATTCATTTAGTTTGCAAAGAAGCTGTTAGTATTTTCCTTCGAAAGCGTAGTCTATTGCGTTATGATTTGACACATCTTCCAACAATTTGCAGACGACCTGCAAGAAGTGAATAATGTAATGCGCACCAAGCACGTGAAGAAATTGCACAATTATATGCAAATTATTTCAAAGATCCCCATGAAATGAACATTAAATTCGCGGTTGTCGACCCATTTGGGACAAATGCAGCTAATATTAATATCAGGCCACAAGACAACATTATTGATTTGCAGAGTAATCAAACTTTTCAAGTAAAATTTAATCATGGGATCAATAATGTATAGAGAAATTGTGAAATTGCTAGGAAATTTCTATTGCTTTGGCAGATATAAAAAATATATTTTATTAGCTATCCTACTTCTTACATAGTTGTGTTATGTTTAAACCCAGTGGTTTTCGTACTTTCGAAAGTTGGCAATCACTTAGTAATCGTAGGTTGAGGTGAATTTGAAACATATGTCTCTAATAAACGTCGACGCTGATATCGGAATTATGTGTAACTCACTGAATAAATACAGTAAAAATATATGATAAGGTTTCAATTGTATTAATATATAGGGTTTCAAAAAATAATAATCTATTAGAAATTATTCATTTTCAAGATGTTATAAAGATATTTTGAGATAACTAATATATGATTATCAATGGTTGTTCTATTTAACGCACAGAATAAGAATAATCGAGCAAAAGAATAATCGAGGATAAGAATAATCGAGAATAATTGTGAATAAGAATAATCGAGAATAAATGTGCAATAGATAGACACTCATAATTCTATGGAATATATTACGTTAAAGATATGAAATAATTTACAGAATTATGCATTAATTATTATAATTTTTCTTAAAAAATGTTTTCACTACAAATTATCAATGTTTAGATATTCACAGTAATACATTTTATGATAATAAAACTAATTAAAATTAATACTTAAAATGCCATTATTTGATAATTTTTTTTAATGTTTTATTTACCGTTTTTAATTATTTCATAAATCCCCAGTTACTATTATAAATCATTTATTGCGAAACTGAAATATGTATTTCAATATTAGTATCTTAGGGGCCTCATAAAGAGGAAATATTCCAAGGGTGGTGTGCACCAACCAAAACACTTTCAGAAATATTGGACTGGATTTTACTCCCAGATAAACATTGGAATTAGCCTATATGTATATTCATTTATTCATTAAATATTGTCCGTTTTTTTTAAAGATATGTTCATTCCAATGGTGGTGTTGAAAGGAATAAAACTGGTGTTGCAGTGCTGCAGAATGGTTTTGCTGGAGAAAAACGGCCCAAACAACTACGTGACACTTGATGGCATTCTGGCCTGTTGTTAATAGATGTGTATATAATGAATGGTTTGCATTTTACGTATTTTCTCCTCCTTGTTAAAGACGAATACATGTCCTTACTACACATGTACCTGTCCGGTAGGATTTCATAAAGACAGACGAAGTGTTAGTTGTACATTGCCACTTCATACGCTACTTCAGTTTGTATTCTATTTGAATTATTATAATTATATTCCGTTTATCCCTTTTTGATAACCAATGAGCTACGAACTTGAGCAAGGGATGTGTTTGCTATTCAGTGCATACCGTATGACTTGGTTGGTGAAACTTGTCGTATCCCTTCCCTTTTCTGGCCTGAGAAGCGCTGAGTTGCGGCAACTGAGTGACTTGCTATACATTGGGAACGCAAAAAACATTTTCCTTCGCGTAATATTGTTTCCGCACTGACCAATCACGTCATCATAAATATGTCTCTGTTCTAAAGGCGCACTCTGATATGGTTTCGGCCTTCATCTTTAGAGGTTTTCCTCAAATATGTTATAAGATGGATGAGAACCACTAATTCATGTCCATTCTGACAATTCAAGAATCAAAATTCAGTCATCAAAGGTAATATTTCTAGCCAGTGTGGTCCTTGTAACTTAACTCAGCCTCAAGAACTGCCGGAAGGTAGCGTGGTCAACGTCCGACACAGGACATCATTTTGGACTTTTGTCTGGGTTTACTCAATCAGGCGGGCTATCAAACACGGGAAGCGATTTAGCCAAACTATGTTTTGTTTTGGGGTGATAGGGATAGTAACAACTTTACATGAAACATAATTTCTTGTTTTTGCGCTAGTCTCTAGAAGAGATTATGAGACTTGAAAATTGCAACCAAAACGTCTGAGATTCGTGGCACATTTCAAACACTTGAAATACTTGAAATTATGACGTATTCACTTCTTTTTTGACAAGTTAACACCGTCGTTATATTTCGTATTGTTTTTCTTCAAATTATACTTTTCTTTCTTAATTGTAATTTTCAAAGACATTTACTGCATTTTGAAACACATTTTCTCCACACACAAATTATAGTAGAAAGGATTTATATTATAATTTAAGTGAATTCACGAATTGCTACCATTAATATTTACAAACCAGTTGAGCTCTGCTCACACGATACCTTGGAGGTTATACACTTAGTCGGAAATGAAATAAATTAATATTAAGGATATATTACAGAAGGTATTATCATTAAGTATTGCAGTTCGGCTTAATTTATTTGCATTTCGTGAATAGATTGTGTTGGATTAACGACTACAGTTATATATTTTCAAGGTTCAGGGTTGTATATTCCTTGTCTAGTTAGAATATGTTGCATTATCAGTATTAATGCGAGTATCAGATACTAACCGACTTCTTGGTGCAGTTCGCAATTAGCATGTAAAATTTATGGAAAACTGCATGAAGCAGATAATATCAGTCGTTAAGTGTGGGCACCTGCTTTCTATCAATGTATTGGCAGAAAACCAGAAGATTTGAAGGAGAGAAATACTTGAATAGATATATCAGTATCTTACATACTTCAAAATAGAAGAATATAAACAAATATTAAAACGAACAAATTTCAGTTAGTGTACGCATATAGACTTGTATGAAACTAACGTAGATTATTCAATATATATATATATATATATTACGTAAATATTTATAATTACTGATTAAAACAGTAAATATCAACTAAATGTATATAATTTCTGGTGAATAAAAACAAATTTCCTTAATAAAAAAATAAAGGTAATAATTTAGGTTAGATATATGGAAAACCTAATCAACGAAATGACAGCAGGTCACTATAGATCACAGGTTCAATTTTCAGATTTTGAGTTCCATTCACTGGCCTTTACCAATACATTTATCTAAGTGAAAAATAAATTGTCTATTTTCCATAAGGTTATAAACTATAGACGTATCCGGGTACGAATGTTACAAATACTTATAACTACTGATTAACACATCAAATATTAACTAAATATATATCATTTCTGGTGAATAAAAACAAATTACCTGAATAAAAATATAAAGGTAATAATTTAGGTTAGATATATGGAAAACCTAATCAACGAAATGACAGCAGGTCACTATAAATCATTCCATTTATCTACGTGAAAGAGAAACTGTCTGTTTTCCATAAGGTTATACAATATAGAGTTATTCGTGTGCGAATGTTACAGATACTTATAATTACTGATTAAAACAGCAAATATTAACTAAATGTATATAATTTCTGGTTATAAAATATACAGGTATCTGTGTACGAATGTTACACAATGGAAAACGAATATAATCACAATAGCTAACGGCCATACTCAATTTCAATCACATTCATATAGCATAATCTATTTAAATATAATTTACTACAAAACGATGGGAACTTAGGTTCACGGAGATAACTGCACGACATATGTTTACTTACAGCAGTAGAGAAATGCCTTTCAGAAATTTCTAGAATTATGTTTGAGAATCTGTGAAATAGAAAATATTCCCTCGTTTGTCAAATGATTTGTTAGTGAACAATTCTTAAACTCCTTTATATCGAAATATATCTGTGGGTTCATACGTGGCTGTGTGTGCGTGTGAAAGTGAGCTGTTACCGAAATAACTAACCTGAAATATGTCGTCAGTAATTTCTTAAATAGTCTATACAGAGTTTGCTGAAATATGGCAATATAATCTCTTTTCGGTTTTTCAACCAAGTAAAATAAAAACCTCTTGGCGTGCTACGCAAAGGTATACATGAAAAAGTGAGTGGTGTGTTTCGTCTATTCCCACAGCAACGAAACTACGGGATTCCACGATAAATAATTTGATGGCTTTGCAACTACGAATTTTATCAGAATCTACTTCGCAATCAAAAGTAATAATAATTACCTGATATTAATTATTCAGTGAAATTCAAATCTGGAGTTTAATGTTTGTCTAACGCACCGAAATTAAGATTGGATATCTGTGAATGTTCTCATTTAAAATATGTCAAAGAGAACAGTTGATGTATATTTTAAAAAAATGTAAGGCAAATAAATAGACACTTTTGGGTAATAAGATGGAGCCCCATCCCAATTATATAACGCATTTGAAATTCAAATACACGTTGATAATTTACTTTAATATTTGATCAGGCAAAATTCACAATTTAAACGATGAAATTCAAAAACTAGTTGGATATAAATTATCTTAAATGTTCATGCCCATGAGATTCAGTGAAGAGGAACAAAAAGGACAAAACATTATTTAGACAAGTATGTATGTATGTATGTATGTATGTATGTATGTATGTATGTATGTATGTATGTATGTATGTATGTATGTA
>JAOPUL010004099.1:19896637-19909343 GCA_027564515.1 Octopus rubescens
GTCTTTACAGTCTGAGTTCGAATTCCACCGAGATCGACTTTGCTTTTTATCCTTTCAGGTTCGATAAAATAAGCATCAATCGAGCACTGGGTCTGATGTAATCGACTATCCCCAACCTCCTAAATTTCAGGCCTTGTGCCTATAGCAGAAAGGATAATATTCAATCACTGCAAATTCAATACAAAATCAAAAGTAATTTTCATTTACTTTACAGTGTCTAATGGCATGTGAATGCCGTGAGAACGACCTCAGACCTAACAAGAGCCAAATTAATATTTTGCAGACCCTATGGGCTACAATTTCTGTGAGGCTCTTCACTGATATTTTCAATAACTTTTTACTTAATATTTAGAGGTCTTCCCATTTGCGGACAGCCTTGGGTTACTACCTTTAAAACTCAAGCTTTAATCCGGCACTTGATCTAACTAATAAAAACAAAATGTTAACCATTCATAATTATTTCTACCAAATATAAATCAAATAACATTTCTTCTTTTTAATTCATCTCAATAATGATGTTGTTGACCAGACCAGTAATTTTCCTATTTGCTATAGCTCCGACTTTCATAGACGAGTAACCTTCCTTAAACATGTTCCCATTTCGTCTACCATCTTAACTTGATTCCTTCAGTTTGTCAACCAACTTCGCAGGTTTTGATATCCTTTACTCCCCAAGCACCTTCAAATAGACAGGCCCAAAGCAATATTCTCGACCCCAGTGGTTGACTGATACTTATTTTATCGACCCCGAAAGGATGAAAGGATCAAAGTCGACCTCGGTGGAATTTGAACTAGGAACGTAAATACGGAGGAAATGCTACTAAGCATTTTGACCGGCATGCTAACGTTTTCGCATTCGGTGTCTTAAATATTACTAGATTAAATGATTTAATGATGTCCCGGAAATGAGAAGTGACATGGCAAAAAAGATTTGTCTATCGTTCATTATGTTAAATAGAAATCTCATTTTGCTGCCAGAGACAGGCTACATAGAATTCATAGAGTTCCGCTGAATGGGTTTGGGGAGGAAAAAGTGGTTGATGTTTTGAGATATAGAAGGAGATACACTGGTGAAGCAGTACTGAAATAATTTTCTGAGTTCAGAAAAGTGTTGCCTGTGAGAGACATAATCCAAAAAGCTTAGATGAGTGATTATAACTTGTAAAATGTTCAGAACAGCAAGTGTATCAGTTTTCCCCAATATGTGAGTTGACCTGTGTTAGCCTAAGATCAGGTGTAGAAGTTGAGGTGATCAAGGACAAAGACTTCCGAGAGATAAGATTTAAGATAGATATCCCCAATACAGGATGTGAAATGAGTCAGCAATAATAAAAATTGGGCGAGTTTAGTCAATGGCAAATGTAGATGATTTTAGGAAACAGGATTTTTCTGCCAGAACTGTTAGATATTTTTTAGGTGTTGTGATAGGAGAACTCTCTGTAAATATATGCTTCATGCTTTTGGGAGACTTTATAATAAAGTGTAAGCTTCATAACGATAGCTGATATTAAATAACCAAATGAAGTTTGTCAGGTTTGATTTTATTGGCGATCAGGGAATCAAGATTGGCATAGAAACCATAGATTATCTTGTAGAAGCAAATGTTGTCTTCTTTTCATCATTCTTTCCGTTTTGTTTTAATTGAATTCTTGAATGTTTGTAGAATTTCGGATTTGCGTGGTTTGTGTTGTGGAAGAAGAGTAGAAAGAAACAAAAATACAGGTATTACCGATGATTTATTGGCTGGTCTAAGTGAGCTGCATTTGATGGGTTAATCACTGTAGAATTTATTGGCCAATACCACGATATAATTCATCACTTCCTGCCAAATTTGATGTCATCTAAAATCTTTGAATTTTCACATTTCTATGTCAACTCCAGATATTTATAAATATAATCAACTTTTATCAGCATTTTCCTCTTATTTGCTGTTTCACTGCATTGAATTAGGTAACACTTTGCCTGTTCTGCGTATCACTAGACATATTTCCTTGGCGTCCATGCATCATAGATGATACACATTCCCAATGTTTTTCAAATACTAGTGTAATTTGGAACTTATGAAAGTTAAAGCTTTATATTACTCAGAACGTATGAAACAAGGGCTACCTAAAAGTCTGAAAACATACACGGACGTTTAGGACAGATTTTTAAAAATACTTCGGACAGGCAAATGATTAAGAATGTACAGAAATAGATAGAGAGAATACGTGTACAGATTGTCAAACTGCACCAATTTGATTTGTAGAATACCCCGACCAGTAGTCTCCCTTTGCATGTCAGCAGGACCTTGTTTTGTGAAGGGACGGAAGGTGGTCTCTTTTCAGACACCGGAAGATGCGCAGATAGACACTGGTTCGAGTAGAAACGCACGAATTTCAGTTCCAGCAAGCTCTTCCCTAGCAAGACGTCGTTTCTCTCTCTCTCTCTCCGACATATAGTCTTTGCTCACTGGCCCATGTGCGGCTTCGAATACATGGGGACAACAGTCGTCCACCATCTTCAGTCCTGTTAAAGTCGTGACCGACATCCAGTCAGCCTTTGCTCATGATAAACTGTTTGCTATTACAAATCGCAAACATGCATGTATAAATTTTCATCCAACTTTCACCGTCTCTCCACCAGCACTTTTGATCGAGATTGTTTTTGTCGTCATATGCACTATGGCATTTTATTTTTTCACCATCTTCATCATTTTACTTCAGCTCTGTTTGTCAGAGATTACAAGTGGTTAAAATCTCTGGCACGGATTTGGCGTTTTGCAGCATTTATTTTCTCTCGCCATGACCTTCGTTTTGAGTCAATGTATCCCTAGCTCTGTAGCCATGCATTCACGTTTAAACTCGACACTAAAGATACATTGACTCAAGACGAATGGAGCATTCGTCTTGAGTCAATGTATCTTTATGGCACTGCAGCTTCGCATCTACGTAAACTCGACGCCCTGTCATGGCTATCGCTCTGCAAATCTTCACACAGCATCCTCGCCATTTTGGAACTTGACGAACGCTCATCCATCGCCATGTTGGATTACAGCATCATTTCGTTTCTTCAACATCAATGCCAGCATATATTTTTTCTTTCTCCATCTGCAAGATCTATTATTTCAACGTGCCTGCCTGTGGGAGTCTCACATCCCAGTCTTGACATCATTTCAACGTCCTTTATTTTCATTTTCTAAGTCAATAATGCAACCCTGGAAAATTCCGATGCCCAGGATTATTATCGATTGAATCTCAAACAGCATATCGGTTTGCCGCACTTTTCCTGCATCTACACTGCTTCCAAACATTTTTGTTGACCAACGGAAATAGCAATCAAGATTTTCACAGACCACAGACTAAACGGATGAAAATATGGAAGCCGGATAGTGCTACAATTTCGACACACACACACACACACAAACCTTTCGTCTCGTCCCGATGTCACCAAGAACTCTCGCATCTTTCCTGTCTTATCTCCAGACTTTTGTACATATAAACTCTCATATAGACTCTCTTTCTAGCATTTCAGGAACCAGGACACTCCTTCCAGCCAAGTTTGTACAATTGACTATGCTTTCTGCTCTGCAAGCTTTTATTAGTTTACATGTTAAAACAATACACTTATGTTGCAATTTCATTTCGGCGATTACGCATTCCGTCACAAAAAAATTGTCTCTTCAATGTCCATCACACATTGTTCACTTTTCATTGCTTAGGGGGTTTTTCCGCTACATGTTTTCTTGTGAATATTTGCAATGCTTTGCAGATTAGTTCATTGTTGCTGCACTATTCAACGCTCATACACATATGCCTGCACCCAGTTACACACACGCACCTCAATTACAGTGCCTTATCTGCTTTCTCCTATGTTGTATGTGACACCGCATGCTCTTCGCGCCCTTGTTTACAGACACAACTTACCTTTGTAAGACTAGCTTGGTCACGGTATACACAGAGTTAGTTGCCTGTCTCTTTCAACACGCCAGCATGTCATCTGCTTTAATCGTCCTTGCTTAACCACATCAAGTGCATACACGACCACAACGCCAGACTCATTTCTTCTTTGCACTTCTTCCGAGGCATACCACACTGCATATACACTTTTGCCCGAAAAATTTTACACATATCAGGGAATGAGAATAAACTCACTCGCTTGCTCAGCTCCTTTCAACACGAAAGTCTCGCAGCTGCACCTTCTTCGCGCGAACTCATAGGCACGCTCACTCCACGCTGCTCAATTCGCACGCGAAGAGACGCTACCATTCGGACTCGCTCGAATAGTACTCCCATGATTCTCTCTCCTGATATCCATAATTTTTACTCGGTATTGCATCACACCCATCTGCACCCGAATACTTCTGTTCTTGAAATTGTTGAACGTTGTTTCCCATTTTTTTGCATAGTGCACACTCTTGTAAATTTTCACCATTGGCTGTCCTGAAATGCACATTTTGTATACACTCAAGCTCGTACATTACACAGTCCATTTTTTGTGTAAACTGTTTTCCTTTTGCATTTTTTCCTATTTCTTGTATTTTACATGCTTTTGCCTGCATGCCTTGTCGTTATTCACCCATGTTGCATTCTGCCACCGTCGTCGATATCCTACAGTATCTTTTCTAGTTCGGCCTATGGCCTAGGGAGGGGTAATGTAGAATATCCCGACCAGTAGGCTCCCTTTGAATGTCAACCGGACCTTGTTTTGTGAAGGGACGTAAGATGGTCGCTTTTTATGCACCGGGAGACGCGCATGCGCAGATAAACATTGGTTCGAGTAGAAGCGCGTGAATTTCAGTTCTAGCCAGCTTTCTCCAACGAGCAAGACTCCTTTCTCTCGCTCTCCAAAAAATGCGACCACGACAAATTCACATTCACTAGAGGACAAGGTATAATGTTCAATGACTTATAAATACCTTTTTATGTTCTGAAGGACTTGAAATAAATATGAATTGACTCATTACTTCACGCTGCATACAAAAGAACACATTCAACTTTCAGCCAATCTCTACCTAGTTAAAGATTCACCAGTGCATACTATTGTATCCATTGTGGCCAGAGGCACGATATGTCTGCAACAATAGATTTGTGTGTCGCACCTAATTCTTCTTTGGCTGACTTTAGTTGAGGTGATACATATAACAACTAACCTAGCACTAAATAATCTGTTGACATAATCAAGAGGCTGAGCAGTGGGATAGAGCTGGAAACCACGGGATTGCCACGCCAACGTATTATCACATGGCTATATCTGCACCCATTTGAAAAGTAAACTAATGTGAGGTGATTTTGAACTTTCCAATTGAATCTTGGCCCCTTGTCAAAAGGATTTCGTACAACCTTGCTTAATCTTCTACTTCAGTGTTTCTCAATCCACGTAACTCTCTAAGAAGACAAAACCTCAACTAATCTGATGCTACATAACAACTAACCTGACGATGCATAACAACTAACTTAGCACTATATAACAAATAATCTAGTGCTCATTAGCAACTGACCTCGTGCTACCTAACAACTAACCAGACTTTACATAACTAACATTCTCTATATCACAACTAGAATAAGTAAATTAAAAGTATAATGACCCTCTTTCCATGTTGTATTGTTTAATAAGCTAAAATCATTTCGAGCCGAAAATACGATATTTTGTTCACTTTAATCCCAAACAAACTTTACAATGTCACCAAAGCTTACACTATTATTGTTGATGCTTTCTTTCATTGTTTTTCTCCAATGACATAATTATTAGGAGACGTTGTCTTTTTAGTGTAGGTCTTAATCATTAATTCGTCGTTCGTAGTACAGATGTTAGGTAGGCTACGTGTGAAAGCGAGAATAACCACATTAATTTTTGTATAAGTTTCTATATTTGTTGTTATCATAATATCCGGATCATTTACATTTATAAATGTACAACAATTATTTTAATACAGCGTCATACAAGAGATAGGGAATGGGTTAATTACAAATATTCATTGTATTACATTTTTAGTGATATATGTGAAAATTGTTGACGACTACTAAAGACAGAGACAGTAGAGAAGGCGAGAACACCTTGTCATAAAACTGACTGACGTAATTCTGTGTAGCACCTTCGATTGTTCTGTAAGGAAACGTAGAAAAGGGTGAACGACCAGCTTACGGAGAAAAGTGGTATGGTTGCGTGTGGACCACTGGATGGCTTTATTGTTGAATTCGCCAACATTTTATATCCATGAGCAAACGTTTCTAGAACTTTCGATCAAACTGTTTGGCGTGGAAACTTGCACACGCTCTTTGAAGTTCACTACATCACCCGTAACAACTTGGCCAATGCTGATTGGTCGAATTATGTCCATGTAGACCTTTATGCTTTATTTACAAATTTATTCGAGCTGAGATTCTAACTTGAAATATTGGTGAGGCAGTTTCAAATCTCAGCAGAAGCGTTGCTACATATCCTTAAGAGAGAACTCTGTTTATCACATAAGGAAAAATGGATTTTTTTTTCCATTTCTACAAACCACAGTTTATCTGATATTTTCCAATTCAGACAAATAGTCTCGATGAGAAATTTTATATTTAAATCATTTTTGTTTGACAGTGATATGTCATGGAAAAAAAAAGAATGAAAAAGCTGAAGTAAAATTTATAGCAGCATGACTTTAGTACATGTGACATTATCAAATATACATGAAGACCTATTAATGAATAAAACGTTAGTTTTATGTGGAATAGGTATTGATTAAAACTTTATGAGAAAACATTACCGTTTTATTTCTTTATCATAAAAATCCAAGATAATGAAATAATTGCCAAATCAGTACCAAAAACAAAATCAATAAATAAAAACGAAACATAAATATTGTAGTTGAACCAAGAGAATTTTTGATTATAAATATAAATTCGTATTTAAAAGACAGATCTGGTTCCAATAAAGTTATATCAGCGTCATCCATTTTTACTATTTTTACTAACCTAGCATTGATGGGTCTGTTATACAGCAACATAACGCCTCCTGTCTTTAGTCCGTCCTGTGTCATCTCATCCACGAGGCCACCATATTGACTTCTATACTGGGCACGAAGGCCCGAAATTTTTGGGGAGGGAAGTAGTCGATTACATCGACCCCAGTTCGTAACTGGTACTCACTTTATCGACCCCGGAAGGATGAAAGGCAAAGTCGACCCCGGCGGCGATGTATTTATTATATTAAATATAATAACTAGATGGATATATGTTTGTCCGTCCGTCAGTCCGTTTGTATGTCTGTCTTTCCGTCTTTCCGTTCTGAATGATGCGGAGGTGCGTATGACATCCTAATTTTTGTTTGTTATATTTTTTAGGTATGTAAAATTTAGTTTGCATGTTATATTAGTTTACCTTTGTTGTCCGTTTCGTTTCTTTGTCGTATCCGCCGCGATTTCAGTGTTTCATATGTTTTGTTTGTGTGCAATGTGTGTTGTTGTAAATTATTCTTTACGGCGGAACTCACAGTAGACAACGTTATAAATAATAGCGTGTAGAAAATTGGGTTTAAAAAAACCCATCGTGTGCCAAACCAAAAAAAAAATTAAATCAAAAAGCTGCCAGTGGTACCCGAACCCACAAGCGCTGTAAAGATTTTTTTAAAAAAACAAAAAACCGTGCCAACCACGTCACCGAAGAAACCTTTTCATGGTTTTTCAGATCCATTTAGAAGCTTTGTTCTTAACTGCGAGAATTTAAAATGTTTACATTATATGATTTTAGAAACTTTGAGGGATATGAAGTAAATCAGTTTTTAACTGGAGCTCGAAGTAGATAAAGCTATAAATAACAGCATATAGAATATTGAGTAAAAAAAAATGGATGGAAAAAGTCACGTCTATCATGTTCAAAGAACATGTAGGTTCAAGTCCCAGGAGGCAGTCTTCCCACCGAGGCATTATTTTTTTAACCTAGTATTTTACACGCTATTTTTAGAGGTTTATTGACTTCGAATTCCACCATAAAAAATAATTTACTACATATCTCCAAGTTTCAAAATTCTTATAGTCAATTTTTTTTTTTTTTTTTTGCTTTACTATATCGGCGGCAAGCCGTTGCCAGGGACTATTTGCTACTGACACAGCCCTAAGAGACAGAAATGCGTATTTTGCAATGCCACCACTGCTACTGGACGATTTTCGTCTGTTACTAATATACATAGTGTTTTTAACACTGTACATCTATTAGAGGGGTTATCTCAGGACAAATATCGCAGTTAATTAGGCTTTCAACTATGTATTTGCTTTAAGTATGATACACAGATTGCTGCTTTAATCTAATACTGCTTCTGTCTCACATAATGAGTTCTTAGAGTTTGTTGTGTAATTAAATTCTTTTCTAATTTTGACTCAAGGTCAGCAATTTTGATGGGAGAAAGAGAGAGAGTGCGAGAGGTCGATTTTATGGACCCCAATGCCCAACTGGTATTTATTTGAAATTCAAACTTTCTTTTAAATTGAAACTGTCTTGTACAGTATGTTAGACTGTACATGGCACGAATACTTGTTTGGACTCTAAAAAATCTTGTGGGCGTCAATATGACTTTTTCGTTTTTGAGGGGTTTTTTTCCGTTTTGAAGTTCTATATCCAACCTAGTGTTGTTGTTCCACTTATTGGTGCTCACGTTCTACTTTCCATTTCATGATCATTGCACTTCGACAATTATTCGACCCCTTTCCTGGTAATAGGGTTTGGCTAATATTTCACACAATAAATGTTATTTACAACTTTTCAGCGTCGTAGCTAATAACAATACATATGGTTTTGAAGGTATTGAATTTTTTTTTTAATTTATGAATAGAAGACGTCCCTGCATGGTGACAATTCATATTTTTATGTATAGATAAACTGTATAGCGATGTCAATTACTTTTAATTACCAATTAACATTACTGAAGATTTTAATAGTGTCAACTTTTCGTTTCCTTTCAGTTCTGATTTTATCGAACCGTTTAAAATACATATTGTAGAGAATATAAAGATCAATACTCGAAACGACAGATTAATTGCTCTCAAGAAAGCTGACTACAACGTCTTTAAAATACATCCTGAAGATGTCATGATTGATTTCCTCACAGATTCTGGTACTAATGCTTTGAGTCTTAAACAAAATTCAAGATTATGGATGGGTGATGAAAGCTATGCCGGATCAAGTAGTTTCGAAACTTTGAAGAACAACGTCACCTATATTTCTGGTTTTGAAAACGTATTACCAGTTTATTCTAAACGTACTAGCGAAGAGATTGTTGCTTCTTATTTCGTAAAACCTGGAGATAAAGTCATTGGGAATACGTTTACTTTCACGCTTGAAAATCATTTAAAATATCTTGAGGCGGAACCGATTTCTATGGTGGATCGGTCAGATGAGAATTTTGGAGGAAATTTAGATATTAAAGCGTTCGAAAATTTCCTGAAACAAAGTGATAAAGAAAAAATTACTTTCGTTATCATGAATGTGCCATCGAAGAATCTTGGTGGCCAACCGGTTAGTATGTCCAACATGAAAGAAGTGACCAAACTCTGTCGAGAACATTCAATTACCGTATATATTGAAAGCAGTATGTATGGTGAGAATTGCTGGAACACAAAGATGCACGAAGAAAACTATTTCAATAAATCATTGGTTGAGATATCTCAGGAAATGTTCTCATATTTCGATGGCTGCATCCTTTCTGCTAAAAGAGATGGTAGAAGTGAAATAGGGAGCGTCATTTGTCTTCGAGACGAAGAAAAGGCTCGAGAATTTGGCAATATTGTAACCCTTAGAGCAGGTTTCATCACTTATGGTGGAATGGCTGGCCGAGACATGGAAATAATTGCAGTAGGCTTGCGCAATGCATTGGATGAACGGCTCCAGGAATATAGAGAAAAACAATTAAAATTTTTTAAATCATCCTTGAAGGAGTTTGGCGTCCCAATTGTAGAACCTATTGGTTGCAACACCATCTTTATCGACGCCGAAAAAGCTTTCCCACAACTTAGTCGAGAGCTTTATCCCGCCTGGTCTTTAGCTTGCGCTGCTTATGTAATCGGAGGTATCCGATGCGCAGAGTTTGGTCAAATTACACATGCAACTCGAAGCTTATCCGATGATCATCCACTAAAAGGCCGAGAACTAATCAAACTCGAGATACCTCGTTTTATATATACGACTTGTCATCTTCTTTACGTTTCCTATGTTTTCTCACAGCTGATTTCATATAAAACGATTTGTGGAATGGAACTTGTTGATTCTCCTGAATGCAAAGTGAAACATATTAAAACATCGATGGTACCAATCCACTCGATGGATTATGATGATGTCCATCTTCTACCAGTGCACAATTCTGATCACATCCACTTCTTTAAACATATCTAACACACCAGTTCTAAACACTCAATATCTACTAGAAATACCAGCCTCTCATTTGAATTACACCTTCTCCTCTTAAAATGGAAGGGATACATCCGATAATGCAGTCTTGGTTGCCCTAAAAAGATTAGATAACTCACAGTTGATCCCAGCTCAATTAGAGCTAATCGAGAATTAAACAATATCTGTAGCAACAACAATAACACAAAGACAGGCTCAAGAGATTTATATTTTGCGCTCAAATTCATCTGCAAATATATTTTATGATTTATATTTTTTACAACTTGGTGACTGATTCTGTTAATTTTTGTTCGTATTTTTTTCGTATTTCTCTCCTCTCTCTCTCTTTCTCTCTCTCTCACTCTCTCTCTCTCTCTCTCTCTTTCTCTCTCACTCTCTATCTATCTATCAATCTTTTTTTCAATCTAACTATCTATCTATCGAGCTCCATCTCCCTCTAACAAAAAACATTGGCCATTAAATTCTTAAATATGTTTGCTTTTACAAAGTCTCTTCAATTAAAAGATAGTTTTAGTATATTATATTAACAGACAAGGAAATAAAATGTATTTGTAAACTCAAAAATATTTTTCTCGTGATTTTTACTATTGTTTTATCAGATCTTTAACAAAAAGAATAATAATTCCACGGATGTCATTTCTAATTTTGAATGACATTTTGATAAAACATTTATCATTTATTATACCAATGCTCTTTAACCTCTCAAAAATATTGGCATGCCTTTATCACATTAACAATGAGACGACAAAATATTATAAAGTGAAAGTGCTTGGCTGCCCTACCTGAAAATAGAACCCAATTCATTTTACGTTGCTTCTGGACTCAGTTAAAAATAAGTACCAATAGTACTGGTCTTATATTGGACGATGCGGGTACAACTTTAAAACACGAATCTACTATCATGGATATACTTTGCCAATCCGTACTGCGACGGATCGGCGTCCCGTTTAGCGAGAATTTTATTCATTCAACCAAAACGTCTAGAAAATCCGGGTCAGCTCCGGTTTCATGACATGGCTGTATGGTTAAGAAGTTCATTTCATAACTGTGTACTTTCAGGTTCAATCCCACAACGCGGCTTTTGGAATGTTTTCTACTATAGTGTCTTAAGGGCAATCCGTTGGTTATGACGACGAGTGTTCCTTTTGATCCAATCAACGGAACTGCCTGCTCGTGAAATTAACGTGCTAGTGGCTGAGTACTCCACAGACAGGCATATCCTTCACATAGTTCTCAGGGAGTTTCAGCGTGACACGGAATGTGACAAGGCTGGCCCCTTTTGAATTACAGGTACAACTCATTTTTGCCAGCTGAGTGGACTGGAGCAACGTGAAATAAAGTTTCTTGCTCGAAGACACAACGTGCAGCCGGGAACCGAACTCGCGACCTAATGATCGTGAACCAAAATACCCTTATCACTAAGCCACGCGCCGTCACGATGTTTACATTACTCAGTTACATATAAACACAACAACAAGAAAAATGATAATTCTGTCTAATATTGGCTTAAACCCAGACATTTGGATGGGGGAGGGAACTAGTCGATTACATTGACCCCAGTGTTCAACTGGTACTTATTTTACCGACTCCTGAAGGATGAAAGGCAAAGTCGAGCTCGGTCGTATTTGAACTCTGAACGTAAAGAGCCGGAAGGAATGCCGCCAAGCATTTTGACCGATGCTCTAACGATTCTGCCAGTTCGTTTCCCTTTTGGCTACAATAATTATTGTTTGTTATTTAGGCACAGCGCCAGCAATTTTGCGGAAAGGTTAATAGACGGTACCATAGACCCCAGTACCTCACTGGTACTGTATCGATCCAGGAAGAATGAAAGGCAAAACTTACTTGGGCAGGATTTGAGCTAAGAATCTAAAAAGCCGGAAGATATACTGTCAGGCATTTTGTTCGACGCGCTAACCATGGTGCCATCTCGCAAAAATTTACCCCTGTATCTGATTCCTATTAATTTATCGTTCCCTGAACCTGGCTTAGTGGTTAGAGTATTCAGCTCACGATCGTAAGGTTGTGAGTTCGATTCCTGTTGGCGCGTTGTGTCCTTTAGGAAGACACTTTATTTTTACTTACACCAGGCGACTCAGCTAGCAAAAAAAAAACAACAAACAAAAAGAAACCGAGTTGTACCTGTAATTTCAAAGGCCCAGCCTTGTCACATCCTGTGTCACATCCTGTGTCACGCTGAGTCTCCATGAGAACGACGTTAAGGGTGCACGTGTCTGTGGAGTGCTCAGCCACTTGCACGTTAATTTCACGAGCAAGCTGTTCCATTGATCGGATCAACTGGAATAGTCGTCGTCGTAACCGATGGAAATCCATATATAAATATA
>JAOPUL010004099.1:20035847-20049136 GCA_027564515.1 Octopus rubescens
TACGGGGACGTAAACTAACCAACACCGGTTGTCAAGCGGTGGTGGGGGACAAACACAAACACAAGGACACACACATATATATATATATAAACTTTATTTGTGAATTAAGCCTACCATTGCTTTCTTACTGAATAAAATTCAGTATTCATTCAGGCCTGGTACACACAAAACACGTTGATCGACTCCATATTGTTATCAGATCACGTCCATATTCTCGCGAGAATTTTGTAGGAAAATATCGGTTAAAGAGTGGTAAATCTTTGTAATTAATTAATTTTTTTAGGTATTTTTGGGTGATTATTTCCCTTGGATTACAAATTCTGTATTTGAAATGTATTGCACATGAAATGTATTTATGTACTTATGTCAACTGTAGACACCCAAACCGTTGCCCTCTGAACAATAACTGCCTCGAAAAAGAAATTGTATACAAGACCGAAACTCCGGACTCCAACGGAGAACCAAAGATATATGTTTGTGTGACGGGTAACTCTTTCAAAAATAGATATACGCAACATCTATCGTCATTCAAGGATATAAATATGAGAATGCAACATCCCTATCCAATATGATATGGACATTGAAAGAGGGCGGAATAAACAACCCCCAGATTACATGGATTATCATTGCTAAAGCCAAAATATACAGAGGTCGGGGTACCAAATGTGATCTTTGCATCACCGAAAAATTAAACATCATACAAAGACTAACATCCTAAATATCAGGGATCAAACATTCCCCCCCTGCATATATAAGCAATATCTCACACTCCAATATTTCAAATACTCCACCACTACAACCAGGATAAACAACTCTTCTTCTGGACGAAAATACAAAACATATGCACCATACAAACTCTATATACAGAAGATACATGCCACCAATACACTAATACATGAGATCTATATATACCCTGAACACTACAAAAATTTAATGTTAAAACAACAAATTCGATGTTAAAACTTGATGTTGAAGCATATAAATATGTAATGCATATAAAGCCAACATTATTAAAACAAACATTATACAGACTTGTAAGATACGTAAGACATACGTATAACACACGTCCATGACAAACTCTATACAACTAGATATATATAATTGCATTTGAAATACAGAATTTGTAATCCAAGAGAAATAATCACCCAAAATACCTAAAAGAATTAATTAATTAATTACAAAGTGTTACTCCCCTTTAACCTATATTTTCCTACTAAATTCTCGCAATACTTTGGACATGACCTGATAACAATATGGAGTCGATCACCGGTTTTTCTGTGAAACAGGCCTGAATGAATGCGGAATGTTATGCAGTAAGAAACCAACGGTTGCCTTAATTCACAAATAAAGAATATTTATCCACCAATGCCGTGTTGAGCATTCATTCTCATCGTTTGTAATTCACGTATATATATATGTATATGTGTGTGTGTGTGCGTGCGTTTGTGTGTGTGTTTGTATGAGTGTGTGTGTGCGTGCGTTTGTGTGTGTGTTTGTATGAGTGTGTGTGTGTTAGTGTGAAGGCGCGTGGCGTAGTGATTAGCGTAATCAGCTCATGATCGTAAGGTCGTGTGTTCGATTCCCGGCGGCACGTTTTATCCTTGAGCAAGCCATTTTACTTTACGTTGCTCCAGTCCACTCCACCCAGCTGGTAAAAATGAATTGTATATGCAATTCAAATGGTCAGCCTTGTCATACTCTGTGTCCTGCTGAATCTCCCTGAGAACTACGTTAAGGTTACGCGTCTCTGTGGAGTGCTCAGCCACTTGCATGTTAATTTCACGAGTAGGCTGTTCCGACGATCGGACCACTGGAACACTCGTCGTCGTGCCCAGTTTAAGTTTCATTTAAGGTAACGTGCATTAGAGATATTTACTTATTAGAGAGAATGATTCCCCATGATCTAGATATATTCTACAACGGTAATTCTTGTAAAAGTATTTGTTCCTGCCGTTATTTTATTGCCTTAATTTATAACTAATTTAGTAGATCTATAATCAGAGACCTTCAGACTCAAGTTTATTTTCAATCAAGGCGTATTTCGGTCTACATTATTAATTGTTTACTTATATTACTTAAAACGGAAGGTTTGATTTGAGCCAGTCCGGGCTGTTATTTGTAAAAGATCGTGAAACCGTGTAAAGGCTCTGTCGTTTGATCATGTCTGTCTTGTGTTTTGGGATTTGTTCTTCTTTTAGTATATTTCATTAAATATTTCTTTACGCTATTGTATAATAGAGACATACATTGACTTTTGCTTGTAAAGGTAACACGTATTCGATCAATAATTGACTTATTCTTTGAGATATTTTTAACCGTTCCTTGTTATAAAGTAATGAGGTTCAACTAAGACCATTATGTTCTATGGTTGTTCTGGCCCATTCTTTTAGTATGCTAGAGAAAATGTTGTTCCTAGTCCAAACTAGCTCACTCCCCATCCACTTCTTGGAGGAAGGCGAAACAGAGATCGGTGCCTCACAACCCTTTCAGATCTGTGCCTTTCAGATCGGTGCCTCACAAATCTTTCAGATCGGTGCCTCACAACCCTTTCAGATCGGTGCCTCACAACCCTTTCAGATCGGTACCTCATAACCCTTCCAAGCGGATTCTGAGGGAGGCGAAGGGAAAGATGGGAAACATAGACTATACTTGACTGTTCAACTCCTGAAAGAATTAAATGCGAAGTTGACCGGATGGTTTTGAACTCAGAAGGCAAAGAGAGAGAACAATTACCAAAACGTTTGTTCGATGCTCTAATAATTCTGTCCATTGACCGCTTTGTATAGGACAAAAGGCAATTCGTAAATACGCTCGTCTTTTTCCCAGTACCTACATGTCAACGTGTATGTGTATAAGAGAAATGTGTTGTTGGAGATTGAAGTAATAAGTACTAATGGATGCCGAATGGTTAAGGAGTCTGATGCATAGTTACTAGGTCCCCGGTTTCAATCCCATTGCATGGCAGCTTGTACACTTGTTTTTACCATTGCCTCGGTCTTATCCAAGCTTTGTGAGTGAATTGGGTGGACGGAAACTGTGAGGAATCCCGCTGGATAGATTACTTTTGTAATTCAAAGATACTCATTCTTGCCACATACTGTGTTACTCTGATTCTACTCTGATACGCTAAGGATACACGTATTTATGGAATGTTCAACCACTAACACGTTAATTCAGTAAAAAGGTTATTTAATTGATTGAACAACAGAGTCATCATCGTCGAAAATGACGGTGATCCATTTATTTAACTTACAAGGACAAATAAGTAAATCTGTTATCATTTACTTGTTTCACTCAATGGACTGCGACCATGCTGGAGCACCGCCTTGAAAGGTTTCTTAATCGAAACAATCGACACCAGAAATTATTTTTATTTCTGGTACTTATTCGATCGGTCACTTAAACAAACCAGCACCGGTGGTCAAGCGGTGGGGGTGGGGTGTAGGGACTAACATAGACACAAAGACACACATGCATATATACAATGGGTTTCCATACAGTTTTTGTCTATCGAATTCACTCACAAGGCATTGATCAACTCGGGACTATCGTAGAAGATGCCATGCAGTGAGATATAACCCAAACCCAAGCGGTTGCAAAGCGAGCTTCTTAACTATACAGCTATGCCCGCACCAACACACAGCTATATATGTAAGTTATTTAATATAATGTAAAAACTCCAGAACGTTCTCTGCCTATTTTATATGCGTGCATACATGCGAGCGCATGTGGGTGTAAGTGTGCGCTCATATATGTGTATATGTGTTGTATATTTATAGTTCAGCAGATTTGCTGATGAAATCTCTCGTCGCACATAAGACTCTCAATACATTTTTGCTTACCTGCAGTTATTATGCAGGTTAAAACACTTTTAAGAATTACCAATCCCTTAAGTTGGTGAAACATTTTCAGACAACAGTATTAGTATTAACATTAGTATTAATAGCAATAGTAGTAGTAGTAGTAGTAGTAGTAGTAGTAGTAGTAGTAGTAGTAGTAGTAGTAGTAGTAGTGGTAGTAGTAGTAGTAGTAGTAACGCTGGTGTTAATGGCGTTTACTTTGCTTTTTATTTTCTTTCATTTTTGCCCATTTTCTTTTCTGTTTATATGTGTTCCATGAAGTTATTCCATCTGACGTGATGGTGGATTAATTGAAGTGACCAATTCTGGTTGATCTCAAATCCTTTTTAAATCTCTATTGTTAATGTATCTTGCTTGATCAAATTGTATTTTTAACTCTTTACAGCGTTCGTAATTTTTGTAGAATTTTCTTTTTTTTTTCTCTCACTTTTCTTTTTATGGTATAACACTTTCCAGAACACTTTAAAGGAGATTATTAAAGACAAGGAAGTTCGCAAGAAGCATAAAATGAAAAAAAAACAAAGTAAAAAAAAAATCATCCAATAAATAAAGAAGGAAAATGAAGGAGAAAGTTGGAATAAAAATAGAACTGAACAGAGTCGGAAAGTGGTTTGATGAATAAAAATATAAAAAAGTAATGGTCGAGAGAGAAAATGAGAAAATAGCTGTAAATGCAGACAGTATGAGACAAGAACAAAAATAAATAAATGAATAAATATAAAATATACAAATATAAAAAAAAAACACATTTAATCTAAAGTATATAAAATATAAAGAGATAGCATAAAATTTAAAATATAAAAATATGAAAATATACAAAATATAATAAATATAGAAATATAAACTATAAAAATATAGAAAATATAAACATATGAAAAAAAAATCCAGAAAGCTAGCTAAGATAATTTTAACTTATACGTACGATTCATATGAGAGATATCTATATAAAATTTTGGATCATAAACATGATGGAACTCAGGTTTCTGTCTAGATTACAACGATTTTCATGCTAGTAGATTAACATTTATGGAATAGTGTTCTAAGTGAGCTTTCTCTTTCGCTAAATCTCCAAACTACACCACCTTGATAATTTGTTGAGGATATTAGCTGATATAGAAGCAACCTGACTCAGAGTTGGCTAAGGAGTAGGTAATTATTCATGTGCATTAGATGTGAAGAGTGAACAACAGGGTCTCGAAATAATGGAGCATTATTCATCGTTCGGGTTCGTCAGTAGTTTATAAATAAAGTAATGTGTAATTACTGCAGGTGCAGCATGACAATGTCTAAGAAGCTCGTTTTACAATCACAAGGTCCTGGGTTCTATCACACTGCTTGGCATCTTGGGCCAGTGCCTTTTGTTTTTTCATCATTGCCTCGGGTCGATCCAAATTTGATGAGTAAATTTAGGTAGACGGAAATTATTATACTTGTAATTAAAATGTACATCGTTTTAACGATAATTTTACCGTTGGGGTTACACGGTTCAGTTGAATGCAAACCCACTTACATCCCAATTCAATGTACAGGTAAATGAGTAGCATTTCATGAGGTAGCTTTAAGACACTAATGCCTTTTCGGGGGAGTATTGTCAACAGCCTATTTCCTTCTAATCAGTCACACAATCTCACGTAAAAAAAGACTCACTCATTTATTCACTCACTCACTCACTCCTCTTCTCTTTCCCTCTCTCTCTCTCTCTATCTCTCTCTCTCTCACACGCGCATACATACATTCACAGACACCTAAATGTCACTATAAAGGCACCGGGAAATTATGTTAGTTATTATTCCAAAAGAATGGATGAAAAATGTGTTGTTTACTAGTGGAGTCTGGTAGTTGAAGTTTCGCAAATCGTACCTTGAGTAAGGAATATGGAACCTTGGGCATTACAGGAATTACCAGAAAATGAGCCATCAAGAAAAACGTAGGGTCTTTGGAGAAAGCATCGAGATGGACTTATCTGAAAAGACATGATCATTGGGGGTCATTAGAATCCGCTTCGACAGGTTTAGGCTTGATTAACCTAGCTCAAAGCACCTGAATGAGGGTGTATGTTATAATATCCGAAACAACCAGTGATCCCCACTATAAAACAACGACGATGAGTCCAAGTATTGCATCTGTTCATGTATGCTGAACAATAGATGAAGATAGTTCTTCACTCATTTTTTGACTTGCCATGAAAAAATGTTAAAAGATAAATAAGACCCAGTCAAATCGAAATAACGGTTCTTTTGTTGCCAAAGCCGTATGATCCTTCTACAGGTTGCAGTTTTAAAATTGCATGATGGGAAATATAAAAATATTTGTGTGTAGATTATCTGAGTATGTTCTCGCAAACATTAGCTTAAGTTCTCGCACCATTCAGTGTTCAATTATTGAAATCCTATATTTTCTGTAGTCATTCTAAGATCTGGTCGTAATGGCGACACTATGCTTAGCTGGTGAGGTCTAATAAACCGAAATATGTTCCGAATTATCACTGCATTACCAAATGTCAAACTAACCTTCCATTGGATTCTATTTTTCAAGTAATTCCAATTAATGTTAATTCCACGTTTGTCTCCGGTGACGTTCCTGACGGGAATTATTCATTAAGATAGGTATTTGTTCCTACTCGCTACGAACATTTAATTAAAATAAATTCGTTAATACGAGTATCTTAAACACAGATTTTAATACTCATATGCAGTATACTGTATTCAATGACCTTTTTCTCTGTTACTAATTATCAAGACTACACTAGCATAATGATTTATTGTGAATATCGACTGATATAGTATCAGTCTGGTCGCGATGATATGCGGGGTTCTCATTGCACTGAAGCTGATAAAACCCAACTACGTCTAAATTACAATTTTATGAGTGATAAATCCATGTGTTTACTGGAGTGATTATGACCACAGGTCTAGAGATAAAATCAAGTACTGGCAGAGCTGGGCCATACGTCAGGTGCCATACAAACCCGACTCACCTAACTACAACTGTATTGTTTGTAATACATCCCAACCGCAATCACTAATATGTGAACCATCCACTAGTGGCGTTAATCAAAAATATGTATTAATGGATAGTTGTTTTGGCTGACCAGATTAAATAGACAAGAGGCACACGTCATTTTAGAGCTGTTAATCTTCCAAAGTGAGAGACAATTACCACTTTCTCTCCAGCGAACACTTTAAATGCTTTATCGCATAATCCTATTTCCAATATTTCTTGTCTTCACTATTTCTTTGTCACTACACCCTCTATCTATCTCTTTCTTCCAATTCCAGCCAGTTTAATCAAGTAATCTCTAAGAAAAAAAAACAATAACAAAAACAAACCAACAAATAACTTCCTTTCTCGTTTAAGAAGAAAAATAGATGTTGCGGAATATTCAGAGAACTTTCGAAAATAGCAATAATAAGCTATCATTTCTCTCTCCAATTTCTGTCATTTCTCCTCTATTTATTTACGCTTCATTTTCCTTTCTTCTTTTTCTACATTCTTTTATTTTTACTTTTATGATTTTGTTTTTCTTTTTTCTTTCTTTTGTTTTATCATTTTATTTTTTTTTATATAGAGCCTATTCTGTATTTATTCACTTTCTTCATTTCATTTCTTTGTTCCATTCTGACGATGACTTTCTTATTTTTATTCCTTCAGTTTCCTTTTTTCATTGCGTCATTAATCACTTTCTACATTCATTGTGCACCATTACTATCATTCCCTTACATTAAAGCAAACACACAGACACATACACAAACATACAAATACATACATAACAGAAAAGATGCCTCCTTTTTTATCCAGGTTGTTTGCTCGATTCATAGCTTCAGTGTCCGCTTTGGTGTCTCAGAAACTACTGAAGCGAGGGGGTCCAATAACGTTATCAATGATTACTAGCTACAATAAAAAAAAAAGTGTTTTGTCATTATACTTGTTGTTGTTGTGTTATAAGTTTGCTTTTTACCAAGTTATTTGGCTGTATGCGGTATAACTAATATGAAAAGCGAAATGACTTACAAGAAAAACGAAAGAGCAATAGAAATACTGGTTACAGAAAAAAATAAACGAAAACAAAATATATGATACGGAAAACGAAATGAAACAGAACTACATTCACAAAGCACAACAACAATGACACAAAGCAACAAAAACAACAACAACACAAAGCAACAACGACGAGGACAACAGCAACAACAACAATCTCAACAACACTGTATTTATCAGATATCTGTATGGGTGGTGCTAGTGGTGGTAATGGTTGTTATTTAGTTCCAAATCAAACCTGGCTGAACAAGACATAATGATTCATTTGAATCATTGCATATCTAGGAATACATTATTCAATGTGCCTTCCATTTTCAAAGAGAGACGCATTCCTGTGCCACTCACCTCTTCTCCCATCACCCCAAGTTTTGTGCCATGCTCCAGGCCCCGCACTAATCGCTACGCCCAGTCCTTCCTCTCCCCAGAACGTTAGTCGTTTGGAATTTCCTCTTTGCAGGAATGGCATCACTCTACTGGTCTTGGAGAGCCGTCAAAGGCCTTGAGAATTGCCCCTTTGTCCAGACGCAACAATTAAAAGAAAACATTGAGTGAGATTTGGTTACTTTTAGATTGAACAACCATGCTGGATTCCCCTCTTTAGCTTTAAGTATTGATGATTATAACAGTTAGTCACAGTAAAATAAAACCTTTAAATACTATTTCAGAATAAATTAACAGCCACATATTTAGAAAACTGATTTCTCTTCCCGTATATTTGTCAGACTTTTAATTAATGTTGGCCAAGTATTTCTAACGATTATATAACGAGTGGAAGAGGAATTCATTTCGTTCATATATGTTATTCTAATGCTCATTAAAAGAAATATATTAGAATTTGAAAATCTATTTAAAATGCAGCTGCTGATAATTATAATTATCATTATTATTATTAGTAAGGCGGCGAGCTGGTAGAATGGTTAGCACGCCAGGCAAAATGCTTAGCGGCAATTAGTCTGTCTCTACATTCTGAGTTCGAATTCCGCCGGGGTGGACTTTGCCTTTCACCCTTCCGGGGTCGATAAAGTGAGTACCAGTTACGAACTGGGGTCGATAAAATCGACTACTTCCCTCCCACCAAAATTTCAGGCCTTCCTGCCCAGTATAGAAAGGATTATTAGTAAGGCGGTGAGCTGACAGAATCGTGAGCACGCTGCACAAAATACTTAGCGGCATTTAGTCCGTCTCCACGTTCTGAGTTCAAATTCCGCTGAGGTCGACTTTGCCTTTCATCTTTCCGGGGTAACAGTAGTCGTCAGTTTAACACTGGGATCGATGTAATTGACTAACCCCATCCCCCGAAATTACTGGCCTTGTGCCTACATCAAAAACCATTATTATTATTAAGGCAGCGAGCTGGCAGATTCGTAACTACGCCGGAAAAATGCTAAGCGGCATTTCGTCCATCTTTACGTTCTGAGTTCAAATTCAGCTGAGGTCGACTTTGCCTTTCATCCCTTCGAGGCCGATAAAAATAAGTACCAGTTGAGTACGGGTGGGGGGCGATGTATTCGACGTACGCTCTTCCCCGAAATTCCTGGCCTTGTGCCAACATTTGAAACCATTATTAATATTTATTAAGGCGGCGGGATGGTAGAATTGTTACCGCGTTGGACAAAATGCTTAGTGGCATTTCGTCCATTTTTACGTTCTGAGGTTGACTTTGCTTTGCATCATTTCAGTATTAAGAATACAAGTACCAGTTGAGCACTGGGGTCGATGTCATTGATTTCTTCTCCCCTCAAAATATTTCAGGCCTTGTACCTATAGTAACAAAGATGTTATGGAAGACCGGAGTTAATGGTTTATATGACTCAGTAACGTGCATTTTGTTTCTGATTTCCAATACTTTTAGCATGAACTTAGGGATTAATAATACCGACAAGTTGTTTTCTTCAGTAAAATACTACAACATTTGAGGTTACTACAAAAATAACATTATTACTGAAATATCTCACGTTAATGAGATGCAAAATTACGGAGAAGTCTCTTAACCAATGAAAATATATTCCTTGTGGTGGAGGCTCTATGAGTTGTTAAACTAATTGTGAACCAATCATAGTTGGTAGTTGCATCTAGTTTTCCGAACTAAAATTTGAATCCAATGGCAGGGCAGATGAGATAAATGCTGTATTATGCTTAGGTACTCTTGGTACAACGTATTCACGAAAGTTTGATAAATTAGATGTAGATTGAACTGTGCTACCTACAACTTATTGATACGCTGGTAGTGGCATTTAAATTCATCATTTATGAAGCATTAATGTTATTCTTTATCATATACAAAAGCAGAGCTGCTAGAATATCAAAGTAATTCTGAAATAGATTTTGATAATCGTAAGAAAGGCAAGCCTCGTATTCATTTTTTCGAGCGTATGATATAAAGATTTTCATAATAAATGGAAAAATTGAAGGAGATATTTTAATGCGATTATCTTTTCAAAATTCTAACTGCTGTAAAAATCTAAATTATTTTATTTTGTCTGATTTTTAGCCCACAATGAATTCATAATGTCGAGTAGATTTCTTTACAAGGTGTTTTGCCTAATATTAGTAGATTTTAAAATCCAGCTTTAACAATGATAAATGAAAATCATTTTTATTTCTTTATTTATATTGTTTACTTTTTCAATATATTCTTTTGTACAAACACCGGTAATGCAATGAAAAGGTTGCCATACATGCATTTATAGGAAAGACGTTGTAAAAGGTTTTCTTTTCTAAATTCTCACTTTAAATTTCGTTAAACTGTGAGAGATATCTAACAAATAAATTCTCTCTAAAATGTCTTTATATATTTCTAAGTTTGATACATTATCAGTAATAGTAGTCGCCATCTTCTATTATAAAAACAATAAAAGCGACTATAACGCCGTGTGATACTGTCTCTCCCATTCGATTAGTTTACTGTTTTGCGATATTTTAAATGTGTCATTTTATTTTTCTAACGTAAGTTAGATTGTTCTGTGTATTTTATTGTTCTCACATCACGGAAAAGGAAGAGAGTTAAATTATTATGTATTTTCTAATTTAGGGTAAGAAATTCAGTATTTTATTTATCTTTTCTTCTTTCCCGAAATATTTTTTCTTGTAATGTTGCTACGATGGCGACGTTGAGAGATGTTTCCCAAAATAGTTATGACGAATTTCTTCATTGGGAGTTAAATAAAAACAAGATGGAAACATTGTATGCATTAAGAATATTTTCTAAAATAACAACACAACAATAACGTTAATATTAACGTATCTATTCATTATTCACTCTTAATTCGTTCTGGCAGATTCGAACGTGAATATGTGCCAGTACGTATTGAGAATGAATACGTTATTGTTTGGTTTCTTATTGTTCTGCGTATATCTCATAAATGATAATAATGTTGGTGATAAAGAACGAAAAAAACCCCAAATCCCCAACAGAAACAAAACACACACATACATACGCACAAAATTAAAACGATGAAAGGAATACATGTGATTTTGAGTGTAACAACAATGCTAACGGAAACTACAGTACCGACACAGTGGGAGATCGTCTATGTGGTTACTTGGCATACTAGAAATAGCATCCAAATTCCCATCAAATCATTAATGCCTTAAGAATGAAAGTGCACAGTAATCCCCGATAAAAAAAGTTTGTACTGTCATAGTTTGAATACATTTGATCATATAGACCAGTGGTTCTTAACCATCTTTTTTTGTGGCACCCCTCTTTGAAGTATTTATTAACTATTACTAGTTTTATCATGTATAATGTAATTATTAGGTAATTAATCCACCCCGCCCCCACAATCCCGACCATCTCCGACCCCCTAAAGCCCAGTGCTCCCTTGGGGGCGGTATCGCCTACGTTGAAAACCTCTGATATAAATGCTCATTCCGGTGTAGACGTGAGGCAAAAGAACAGCAGCAATAGCAACAACAATGGAAGGGTTATTTGAGTCGAAGCAGTGAAGCAAGTATCAATACGACAATGAAAGAAAAGTGCACACATACACACACACACACACACACACACACACATAGCATGCGCGCGTGCATACATACTCATACACGCGCGCACACACGTGTATTGTGCGAAGGTTAAGTCAATTGAGACTTTATAACAAATTTAACTCTGTCTTCAGTATAACGGTACATCATCAGTAAATTCTCAGTTGTTTATCTTAAAAATGATTTTAAATAATTGCATTATTTTAACATTTACATACACACACACACACACACACACACATATATATACACCCCCTACCTACTCGCACGCACACACACATCTATGGACAGCACTTTCCCGTATACATATCGACTTAAGCATGATGGACCAAAATATTGTTAAACGTCGATCACACCACACGTCAATCATGAAGAAAGAATAGAGTTATTAAATCTAATTTCATGAAGAGAGACGTAAAATGTTTCTGATATCTAAAAGTATATCTACAAAAGTAGCATCTGGAAAATCTATTTAATCTAGATGTGGCAATTGTGTTAAAGGAACCGAGACCACACGTTACCCAACTGAGGAGGGCTCTTTTTCTTTGCCTTCGAGGACATCATTTTTCTAGTCGAAGTAATTTGCGACAAAATGTTACTATGAAACCTGTATCGGAGAACTTAATGCTTGTGAGAGGCAGACGATTATTTTTATTTGAAACCCTATAGCAATAACGGCTGGTAGACCCTCAATTTGCCATAGATTTCGTCTCAAAGATTTTGGGTGAACTCGTTGTTGTCAGAATGGATAAATGTGTAGACAGGTTCGGAATGGAGTTATATTTCCAAATGAACAGGATAAGTGTGAAAAGTACATGGTCCACTTAGATAACCTCGTTGTAAGGAACTCAAGACAAAATTTGCTCTCACAGTAGGGGTAGATAACTCATATGTTTTATCTATGGAAAATAAAAGTAAATTCAAAGACCCTAATACGAAAATAAAGAGCAACAAAGGAACCGCAACTAGAAACAAATAAAAAAATATCCTGGTTATTTTAGTCCCCATTCAATATCCAGTCTTTGGGATGATATTAAATAAATGGACTAGCCACACAAGTTATATTGCATATGAAAATTGAGAATGGTCCAGCTTCTAAAGAGGTTGGAAATGAGGGCCATTTCATCTTACGGGTTGCACCCTCTTAAGCATAATGCAAACAAGCGCATAATGTTATCGAAATAACCTCTCAATTTCTCATCCAAATTTTCAATGTCAAAAAATACACTGGGAAATTTAAAGATGAACTAATTTAACAAAAGGAAAAGGGATTGTGAATTAGAAAATGAAGTGACTTTTCAATAAAACATAATAGGCAAAAACAATCCCTTATGTCATCTATATGTCAGCTACCTAGACATCATGTCAGATGTCCACTACTTTTATAAGTAAAGCTCCTGAACA
>JAOPUL010004099.1:20506434-20520632 GCA_027564515.1 Octopus rubescens
GGGTGGTGGTGCATATATATATATATATATATACGTCTTCACAGAAAATCAATATTCGCTTCGAACACTAGAATTCATTTTTTTGAATAGTATTAATCTATATCATTTTGCGTTTCTCCTATTTTACCTTCAAATCTAAATGTGGATTTGAAAGGAATATTTTTTAAATTTCTGAAATACATTTCACTTATCAATGCATTTCCGAAATTTAAATTGATATATATATATTTGCAACATTTAAAAAATAAAATACATTAGAATAGCCTTTTTTCATAAATTTATTTATTCTTTAATGTTCAAAATATATACCACACTGTATCAGATGACAAAATAATTTCTAACATGAAATAACCATTTCTAGGATTTTAGAAATCATAAATAAAATACTACAAAACTAGTTATATTTTTTTTTTATTTTCATAACGCATTTACTTTATATACAATAACTATTTCGATAGTACGATAGCAGTACCGTCTACGAAATATTAATATTTTCCATATTGTAATTCATTTTCTATTATTAGATTTAAAACTTCATACCATGTTATTTTGTGTTAAAATAAATGAAGCGCTTATATATGCAGAGGTGAACAGAATTAGAGAACGCATGACGTAAAATTCAATAAATCAAAATTTCGCCAAAAATGTTTACAATCCACATCAATATTTGTACATTCCTTTATTTTTAGTGACTTCAGCACATCTCTGTCCGCCGGATTTGACCGATTTCGCACATTGTTCTGACGTAATCTCATTTCATTCTTCTTGAAGTTTTCCCCACAAAATCGTAACTTTCGCAGGTCGGTGCTCTATGATCTTATCGCCAAGTATTTTCCATAAGTTTTCAATGAGATCAAGGTCAGCACTCTGAGCTGGACAACGCATCACAGTACTGTGTTCAACTTCAAAACACCGCCTTAACTATTTTAGCACTGTGGCATGGGAACTTGCTTGAAATCCGATTTCCTTCAAACGACGAACCACAGTCTTCCAAGTCTCATTCCGTCTGTAATCACAGTTTACCTGGCGAGAAATTCCTGCAACATTACCGAAACAATCTCATAACGAGTGTCTCTCAATCATACGGTCTTGCCGAACACTTGTTTTCCGTGGTCTCTCTCATATTCCCTAATGAAACAAACGGGCTTGTTTTTTTCATAAAGCTTGAGTATTCTTAAAACAACACTCTTTTGTCCCTTAATATCTCTGACGATAGCAGAAATTGCCATACCTTCTTTTTTCAATGTGGCCACTTACTGCCCTAGGTCGGTTTCTCGTGGTTGTTAATTAATAACTGTTCAACACAACTCTTCGCACTATTAGGTCAAGTACGTTTACATCGGTCAGAGCGTTGCCAGATTCTTCGCTTTTGAATTTTACCCCATACATTCTCTAATTTGGGCCACTACTGTACACATACACGCACACACACACACACACACACACATACACACATACACACGTATATATATATATATATATATATATATATACACACACACATATATATATATATATATATATATTTATGCACGTATATAGGGGTGAGAGTGGGCGTGTTTATGAGTGTGTCTATACGGATTATTTTTTACTTGATTATCGTATGCAGTTGGTAATAAACAACTGGTAGATTGATTTTGGTAGTTACACCTCAGAAACCTACTCTAGGGTGACCTGGCATTTTAAGAATTATTTCTTTTCATGTTAATACAATTAAGTATCTACTCAGATTTCCTGTATCTCGTATTATATTTGTTAGATTCTATAAGTTGCTATCTGCATTAAATTATTAAGTATTGTCGCTCTATTATATAAACGTTTATGAAGACTTATGTTGAGACAAATCTGTTTGAAGCTACTAGATGTTAACTTGCTATCTTTTACATCGGTTATGGTTACTTTATGACGTACGGGACTTATTCTAACGGAATCAAATATCCTCGTAAATTCTCCGAAAAATATTATTGCATGGATTCCAGATATATTTTAATTTGAGACCGCTCTTAGAATTCAAATGTAAATATATGATTAATTATATACATCACAGAAGCTTATTATACAACTACTTTACATTTTTATACAACTACTTTACATTTTCTCCGGAACATTACGTACTAGTACATTCAGAGAAAATTCTTGGAAATTTTGTATCACAAGACCTGGACACTGTTCTATTAACAGATTTTGACGACGCATAAAGCAAACCTTTTTAATGAATCACATTTATGAATAATGTTGCGTGATGTCTTTCGGAATCTATTGTAATCTAGGGACAAAGAATATAATTAATCATTACGAAAAGAAAGACCTTGGTGTGATTTTGAAAGAATTATATGACTCGGTAATTTGAGTTCTGTATTTCTTTTGCGTATTTACTTTTACTCTTTTTGAATATTTCATTTTGTTTCATGATTTGTCCGTACGAAAGTATAATTTAACTTCATTTGAAAAGTCTCAACACCGTATTCATTCAGTAGGACACACACACACACACACGCGCGCGCGCGCACACACACACACACACATACATACATACGCACACATACGTACACATACACAAAAATAATTGATAAGAAATAAGAAATAATTACGACTTCTCTAAATTGCACAGTATCTAAACATTTCTTTTTCCTTTAATTAATGATTTGAATCCATCATTGAAAAAGAAATTAATGAACACTATATTTTTTATTCATTATTCTCTGCCTCATTTCCTTATTCTTATTTCCAACTATTTAAATTTGTTGTTATTGTTTATTTTATTTTATAAATTTAATATTATCCTTGTGGAATTTATCAGAAAGAATTCTTAAATTTCTCTGGTGACATTAACGTTTCCTGGCTGCAGGCATTGTTCAAGCATACATAGAAATTCTACAATGTGATTTAATATCTATCTGCCAATTTCCTCAATAGATTTATGGTATTTTTATCCCTGACTACGGCATTTTCATTCCTGAGATTGGTTTACTACTTACGCTATTATTACCTTATTGTTTTTATTACGATTTTTTTTTTCAATTTGTATTTGCAGGTGTTAGATTTCATCTTAGCTTGCATGAATGAGAAAGAAATACCTCTTCTAGTTTTGTAAGTGTATAGAAAAAACGTTGCTTCGTTGCATATTTCCATTCTTTTATATTTCAATTAAAATGTTTTATTCATTTGTTGTGCAGATCTCTTAAACCTTAAATTGAATTTCGGTACCTCAATAAATTTATGCATACAATTCTATTTCTAATTGATTTTCTTTACAATACATCCATTTCTTCTCGCTATATTTATTTCTGTTCTTTATTTATCGGTGGCTACTATATATTGTTTTTATGGAACCCGTGGAGTTTTCGGGATAACCAAAATCAATTTGCTGATCATTACATAGCAAGGATTATATATCAACGTGTGAACATGCGATATTGCGTCCTTACTATTTACGCCGTTGAAGGAATTTTAAGCAAGAATATTAAGTGTCATATTTCACTATTGCGTGTCATTTTGTCCAACACTCCTCAAATACTGCCACACTGTATCCGTTTGATTCACCCACTAGTAATCGGCATACGTTTTTTTTTATTTCAATTCTATACCATTCTCAGATATCCTTACCTGTTTGTATGCTTACAGTTGTAAATTTGTCATCATCCCTCTTACTCCTCTTCCACCTCATCCTCTATCTCATCTTCCTTCTTTTTTTCTTTCTTCCTCTGTTTCTTTTTCTGGTCCACTTCCTCCTCTTTCCATCTCTTCTTCTTCCACTTCTTCCTTCGTATCCTCGTCTTCCTTCTCGTCTTTCTCTTTTCATGCTCTTCTTGTGCCATCATCATCATCATCATCATCAGCAGCAGCAGCAGCAGCAGCAGCAGCAGCAGTATTGGCAGCAGCACCAGTGGCATCAGCAACAACAGCAGTGGAAGCAGCAGCAGCAACACCAGGTTAATAGTATTAAAACGGTGAGTTGTCCTATAGGAATTATAACGGTTAAGATATCTTATAATATTTCTTCCGGATCTTTACATCCCAAAGTTCAAATCGGCGGTCTCAGTAAAATGGAAGCTCTAGTCAAGGAAGTTGTGCTTAAGTCAGAAAAAATTATTATTGAGTCTCTATTTTCATCTTGTTTTAGTGCGTACAAAACATAAACACGTGCCTACACAACACAAATATTCTTTCGATCACAGCATTATACATAAAATATGTATTGTACCTATTCACATTTTTCACGCTGCTTTTCTTTCCTGGGATTGCATTAGTAAATTTCTCCGATTTCATTGTGAATAATCTAAGAACTCCGCTTGTTACTATTATGGTCCGTTTGATGTTAGCGTGTCGCAAATTATAGATATCTCGGTCCTAAAGTCTTATACTTAGACAGTTTACTATGAACTGATATTAGATGTTATTAGATGCTTTTATCTTTGTCGCTTTTATTTATGATGTTTGGGCCATCTGTTTCGATTACCATATCTATGTGCATTGGCATAACATCTCCCAGGTGGTTATTTTTTAACGTTGAGATATTGGTTAGATATTGGCTTTTTAGGTTAGCTCAAGCAATAGAAAACTTCTACCCACAAGTCAAATGATAGGTAAAGTATGACAAAATCTGTCTTTGAATAGTGCATTTAGCCTATTGTCAACATTTTCTTTCTGGTAGAGAGGCTTAATGTTATACATCGTGTAGTTTATATTAGTGAACTTTTATGTCATTACGGGTATACTTAATGTACTAAAATCTTCGTATTTATCAGATGCCTTATTTCTGTTTATGATATCATTGTTGCTTTCCTGTAATACTCTTTCAGGATTGTGACTTTCAGGGTAGAATGTTGTCAGACTTTTTTTACTCGCACTTGTATATGCTTTCCTGACCTAGCTTCTGGTTCCAGGTGCACCTTAGGCTGTATGTTTCTGTATACGTGAAACCTAATTTTCTTGGATGCATTTATCCCACATTTATCTAATATGAATTCCCTTCTTATATCAATATCATCTATCATCACTGAAGCCCTTAACAATAGTTAGTAGTTCAGGCTGTTGATTATCATACTTGGCTTAGGTTTTCACATCTTCCACATAACACAAATACGAATTCAAGTTGATATTTTCTCTTTCATTCTCGTGGTAGCTTTAATAATAATACGAACGTACCACAATACCCAGGTGATACAAGTAACATTCAGTGAATATAATATTCTAGAATTAGATGTATATAGTTTAAAAGAAAATATAGCTCAGTATCAGTGTGTCCACGGGGCATTTTGGCAAAAATCTAAACAAGCTTAGTTACCGTTTTATTAATTAGAGTATGCCCATTTTATCAATTTAACTTTGGTTCCTATAGAATATTACTTCCTCTGGACCAGCCTGTAGCGGCAGGAAAGAACGCACGTGTGTAATGAGTAAATTAAATGGGGGAAAAGGAGCCTTGCTGCATGGGTTAATTTTTCGGTTTGGGATTGAAAAAAATTAGGGTGATCGGAGGATTTTAAGTGAGTCATGAGGATTTGAGTGAAAACGGGATAAAAGTAAAGAGCATCTAATTGCAGAGAAAATGATTATTAGTAATAGAAAATATAAACATTACACAGCATACCCGATGACAAAATGTCATCGCTTGTTTCCTAGTATCATCATGTTTATCAATCACACTTCATTTGTGGATGCGTGTTGTGATTTAGTTGTGATTAGCAACAACATCTACGTGTGAGAAAAGTAATCTATAAACGGATTGATTTTAGATTCAAGCCCAACTTGTGTTAGTTGATAGAAGTTGAAATAATTTCTGGGCGTTATCAGAAAGATTAGCCATAGACGATCAGTTTATATGATTTAAGGATGAAGATATTCGGGAAGAAATTTGCTATGTGTCGGGACTTAAAATTTCAAGAGATCATGGATGCCATTCATTAAAGTATAACACTGCTGCTAGTAAGGGTTTCATTTGTTTTTCTCTGTGTTGCGTATATCAATATAGTTTTAGCTTTCTTAAGTACTGGAAATCATAGTATATGTCCGCCTAATACCATTATGAACTATGTGTACCGTACATTTGTTGCTTTATTTAGTGGATGGAGTTCTTCCATGAATATAGTTGTACTACTTAGGTAGAGTCAGCGTTGTATTGATTAAGTTATTCTAACTACGCAGGTGTCTGTGTGTGTGTGTTCACTGAGTAACTTGTCTATATGCGCAGTCATTGATACCTGTATGGGTGTAAATGTGCGGCAGGGAGGATTGTATTCTAGGTCAATATGTGCGTTGTTATTGGTATCTATGTAGCTAGTGTATAATAGTTTGTAACTGCAAACTTATATCCGAATCCCACAGGAATAACAAACTCTGATATTGGCTACACTTATCGTGTCGTATATATCTTCTAATTGGTTCGGTTGAGCTACGAACTAATTAATCGTCAGCGTATTTCTAACGTGTGTTGAAAATCACAATTGCTCTCATATCCTGAATATTCCAGCAGTTGCAAACATTGGTATCTCTTATCGCATCAGGAGAATGATTACACATCTTAGTGACATAAAGACACACAGATATATGCTTCAGCTTCTGGACTGCATACATTATGTTACCTATCTCTATGTTTCTACCTCGATTTTAACGGCGTTTGCGATTTGGAAATGGCAGGATCTGGCCAACTCACGCGGACAATGCATTAAAACAACTCTCTCTTACTCTTGTATACAATTCCCGCAGCCCTGACCTAGTCCCGTCCATTTATATATTAATTATATGTGTCTGCTTGTAGATATATATATATATTTATATACTTAGTGACTTCTGTTTTGCCGTGAAAACGTCACCTTAACATGTATTTTCAGATATATTTATCTGAATAATATTTTCTATATGTAAACATGTTAATCTGACAGAAACAATTGTTGGCTTTATATAGTGAATTCTGCAATTAAAGATGTTTTTCTCCACCCATACTTTGTTTTATATATATATATATACTAGCAGGCGTACCCGGTGTTGCTCAGGTGATTTGTTGAACATTGCTATTCATTTTTTTAAAATTTCAATGAAAACTGTTAAAAAAAACAAGTTTATTTTTGGTGTTTTTTTTTGTCAAAGACAAGCATAAGGTAATTTATATGAATAAATGATGTAAGGGCGATAACTATGTGATACATTTACTTTGTTTAAACGTCTGCAAATTTTTGCAGAATTCCCTTGAGCCGTTTGACTGTGAATCCATCACCTTACAAATACTTACTTATCGCCCATCTCCAATTTATATATATATATTTGTTATTCTTATGCAAGAATGTTATTGACAGTGACTTTGAAACTTTGGTAAACCTAGGTCTATATTTGAAGACACTTGCCCAAGGTGCCACGCAGTAGGATTGAACCCAGACCATGTGGCTGGGAAGCAAACTCCTTACCACATAGCCACGCCTGCACCTGATATTGACATTTTAAAATATTTTAACTTTATTTTTTATCACTTTGAAAAACACTTAAATAAGATAAGCATATTTGCTGTTATTATTGAACTCATAAGTAGACTAGACTGTAATAAAGTTTGTCAATTACTTTTACTTTTCAGATTGGTCAAAAAACATCAGACTATTACAAGACAGTTAATCTTCCTAAAAAATTTGAATATCCAGGTAATATAGATATATGTTGATGTCCTCTGTCTACTCTACACTTCAAATACTTTGACTTTGGCTCACTGTCATTATTTAACTCTTTAACTGCAAAATTAAATTTCATGGTTATTCCAGATGTTAAATATCTACCAAAAAATTGAATTGGTATTTTATGCAAGTCACATTGCCTCAATAACCTTGACATATCTTTTAGCTTGAAGGTTTCTCGTCGATGTCTTAATGAATACAAATTGAATTAATATCAGACACTGATTTTCATTTATTAACGACGCTTCATTTTCAGCTCTAGTTTAAGGTGCTTCTTGAAATGGAAGATGAACATAGAAAAACGCGAAGCAGAGCATCAAAGATTCCGGCAGCAAATCTCTCCTCACTGTCATCACTGGTTGGTGTTAAACTGCTCTCATCTCGAAGATCCAAAACACTCTCATTGCAACTCACCTCTTCTCTTAGCATTCCCAACTCCCTCTATTATGAGGAGGAAAATCGTCCCTTAAATAGCTGATGTTGTCACGTGATGGGCCAGTCCATCACATAAAGCTAAATGGACTGGACCATCACGTGACAAGCCAAAATGTGTTTCTAAGCGTAGAGAGTGAATATGCTTCCGCTACAACTACCCTCTGATCAAAGAAATGACTGTCAGGGAAAAGAGCAAAAACCAAAACTGTAGCATTGGTAAGAAACAAAAATGTACATGCAATTAAGAGAAAAAAAGCATGAGTAAAAATGGTGTCCAATAAAAATGAACAATACATCAAATGTTGTGAAAATAGCCAAAAGTTCATAAAAATGGCTGAAAATGGTTAAGAACAGCTCACAATAAGAGTCTTTAGAAAATATATAAGATAATAAGTCAGTGGTAAACATAGTGTGTATATAAGCTTGATGAAAAAACGTTCTTGTCAAATGACATGGGGAAAATTGCTGTTATTTCTAGCAACAGCGAAAAGTCAGTCAGTGACAGCACGTCAAAACGAGTGATAGAAACATAGCAGGTCATAAAGCAAGGATTTTAAAATTCCAAATTTATTTCCTAGAGCAGTTCATTGTCTTTAGAGAAATCTAAAGAAAAATGAGTCGAACGGTATGAAAATGTGAAAAGTTCATGAAGATAGTTCAAGCAATGCTGAAAGTGAAAACATTATAGGTGGAAAGCATGTCATAAGAAGAAAAGAAAAATGAGTAAACATTATGTTTGAACTAATTTGGCAGGTCAATGTACTCTCCTCCCACTTCTGGTAACACGAGCTGGAGGGACTGTAGTTGAAGAAGGCGGTCCGGGTTCGATTCGCGGCATGGGAACCAGTGTAGAGTTTGTAGGTGAAGTAAACGTGATTGTGAGTGGAGTAACCTGCTGATGTTCAGTAGATGAATCTATAAATGCTATGAGAACCTTCGCGATTGTAAGAGCTGAGATATCCTTGATCGGAATGGCTTCAGGCCATCTTGAAAAATGATCAATACAGGTTAACAAGTACAGATGATCCTGTGCTGGTGGCAAGGGACCGATCATATTGATACGAATGCACTTAAAGCGTGCATCCGGGGTAGCAAAAGTACCCAAAGGTACCTAATGTGGCGTTGCACTTTATTGTTCTGGCATGATATACAAGTCCACACCCAATGTTGAATATCCTTTCACATACTGAGCCAAACAAAACGACTAGAAATCAATTTGTCCGTTGCTGTAATGCCAGGAGGAGACACATTATGGAGTACCGAAAATACTGTTCGTCTCTGCTCCTTAGGGACATAAGATCGAGATACACTGGTTGAAACATTGCGCCAGATAGAAGAATTTGAAGAAAATAATGGTAAAAGCCGGAGGTTTAGAGAGTGAGAATCTGATGATTTGAGACACGAAAGTTTGTGATTGTTGTATTGATCTAAAGCTAACTGTTGTAAGTTTATTGAGTCAGTAATGTGCAAAGCGTTAATATGAACGCGAGATAACGGATCAGTTGTAGAATTATTCACACCCTTGATATATTGAATGTCAAAGGTATATTGAGAAATGAAATCCAAATGCAGCAATTCTCTAGGAGAATATTTATCGGATTTCGACTTCAAAGTAAAAGTTAACAGCCTGTGATCTATAAAAAGTGCGAACTGGCGTCCCCCCAAGGAAATGTCGGAAATGCTTAATGGCGAGATAAGCAATTAATAACTCTCTACTGAAAGTACTATATCTGGTCTCTGCCGGTTTGAGACGTCGAGAAAAAAAGCAATAACTGCTGAAGAACCGCATCCACTCCGACATCGGATGCATCAACCATTAATGATAAAGGTGTCACAGCAGTGGGGTGGGCTAATAGCGTTACCCTGGATAACATCTTTTTGATATCTTCAAACGCTTGCAGGTCAGAAGAATTTAGTGATATTGTTTCATTTTTCCTTTTACGATTTCAGGAAAGAGGACAGATAGTTTCCGTACAATGAGGAATGAATCTCCTGTAAAAATCAATGAGATCAAAGAAATTCGCATATCTTTCGTAAAGAAATAGGGACAGGGAAATATGCCAAAGACTGCAATTAGCAGCAGTAGTGAGGCTTCAAAGACGACCACATCTTACACAGCCGCCGCCGCCGCCGCCGCCGCCACCATCACCAGTTTGCGGAAACAGTTTGCGGAAACAGTTTGCGGGCATTACAGTGCTCTTCAAATCAGAAGCTCTGGCCGCTAAACACTCTGTCGTTCCCTGCCGGAATGGAAAATATGTGCTCCACCCATCCTATTTAGGAAGGAGGATGGTGCACATAAAGATAGCATGAATTCCAACGGATGTACATCTCTGGTGGATTTTAGCACGCATTGGAAGAGCGTAACAGCTTCTTGGAGATGAAAAGGACACGACGCTAAAATTGGTCTGGAAACAGTGTTGAGGCGCTGCTCCACATTATACCAGACGCGATCCATAAGATCCCAGAAACATCGTTGATGGTGCGAATATTTATAGGGGCATATAAAATCATTAGAAAAAGCTTTCCCAACGAGGTGAGAAGCCCTAATGTAAAAGCCAGTAAAAGGCTTTTAAAGTGGTTCCCAGAACAACCCAAAGAATTAACAACAACCGATCATGAAACCACCCGACCTGCAGCCGCACACGGGGGGTAATTGGAGGCCCTTTGATTCTTCTCCAAACTCTATCTGGTCATCTTGGCACGTTTAATAGTAGGTTGTATAAATGTGCGTGGCCTGGGGTCGCCCTGGAAACAGAGTCGCTTGCTTAACAACCTAAGGTCACTAGCTATGGATGTGACGGTTGTCAGTGAAACCAAGATTTCCGACACACGTGATCTAGCCTGCATTTTGGATGATTTGGAGATCTACGTATCTCTCAGTCGGCCTGGAATGGGAGGCTGGGTAGCAGTGATGCTTAGAAAAGGCCTGGATTTCGAGGTAGAGATGGCCTTCCTGGACCTAGAGGATAAGTTGGTGGTACTGGATGTGAGCAATAGCGAAGGTGGTGCCTTCAGATTAGTCACTCTGTACACCCCAATAGGGATGGGACAGACGGATTTCTTCAGACGTTTGGAGGTTTTCCTATGGACGTCTCGCTCTTTAGTTCTAGTAGGCGACTGGAACGCTATATTGGAGACACGCCTTGACAAGGTGGAGCTAGCCGAGAGGAGATGGTGTGTAAAAACCTCACAAACCTGGGCAGCCGCTTCCAACTGGCGACAGGTACCGACTGGATTTCCCGGATGCGCCAATGTGGACATGGACAAACAGCACCGGGTCTTCCAGATCGTATATAGATAGAATATTCTGTAGGCCAGTAGACAAACGCAGCATAGGTTGTCCACATTTCAAATTGTGATCTGTTCGGTCTACCTAGATAGGATCAATAGGCAGGGCCCCGGGAAATGGAAGGTGAACGCGTCCTTCCCTGCAAGTCAAGAATTCAGAAACCGGGTTAGCAAGTTAGTCCATTGGAGTTTGTCGGGTGTAATCGTCACCAACCGATGGTGGGTAAACGTGAACAGGGCTTGTAGAGTAGAGGTAGTAGGGTTTAGTAAGGAAATAGCTATAGAGGAATCTAGGATAGAAGGACACCTAGTTATGAAGCTTAAAGAGGCGCTGAGGTGAGTCTTAGCGACTGACATTCTGGCAGCAAGATTGGTCCTCGATCAGTTCTTCAATGACAAGCACGAAGGTTGCATTGTCAGAGCTAGGGCGCGTGCGCTAAGAGATGATGGGACGAAAGCAGTTCGATGTGGTGGCAGAGGTGCGACGGTGCAACATAACCACAATCCGGTCTTTGACGGGCCGAGACGGGTGCATGCTATACGAATCCAGGCAAATGTGTATGGAATTTCAGCGGCACTTCGCGGTGTGTCGGGGATGGGGTGGATTTTAACCTTCATCGTCAGTATGCGGCGCCTCTCGTCTAGGGACGTAGAATTCTGCGAAATTCCGTTAACAGCTGAAGACATAGGACGCACCATGGCTGGCTGCAGAAAGGAGAAAAATCTCCGGGATTGGATGGTGTGTCCTTCGAGCTTTATCTCTATATGCCAGACTCTTTCGGTGATCTCGACAGACTTCTATCACAGCTGGCAGCAGAATGGCAGAATACCCAGTGCTGTGAGCCCTGAAGTGGTGGTGGTGCTGCTGAGGAAGGAGCCGAATAAAGGGGAAGAAATAGACGATATTAGGCCCATAACTCTGCGGAACGCAGATTATAAGATTTTGGCTAAGGTGTTCACCAAGAGGTTGGCCTTTGTCGTCGATAATCTGGTAGGTGATGCACAGACATCCACTATCCCGAAGAGATATATCCACGACAATATCCACCTCACGCGCCACATCATAGGGAGGGTAGGGAATGAACCTGGCATGGGTGGGGCTCTAATCAATTTAGATCAATCAAAAGTATTTGATAGGGTAGACCATCAATATTGGAGGCTGTCCTCGCGGCGGCCGGTTTGGGTTCCATCATCAGAGGCTGGATCGCTGCAATGTACAGCGAGATCTGTTCGGTGGTCAAAGTAAACGGCCACCTATCGGAATCGTTTAGCATCGTTCGTTCGGTTCCTCAAGAAGGCCGCGACCCTCCCATACATTATGGCACTTGAGCCATTACTAAGGAAGTTGGATATTTCGAGGTTTCTGTCGCCTTATGCGGACGACTTTACCGTAATAGTAACTAAGAGCTCAGAAATCATGATGGCCCACACTACTTTAAGGTGGTACGAAGCGGTGACAGGAGCAAAGATTAATCGGGACAAGTCGGTGATCCTGCAGCTCGGCACCTGGAGAGGTAGACCCATGCCAACCGACAGCTTTGTGGGGCGCTGGACGGAAGGACCAGTTAAATTTCTCAGTATCTGGTTCGGTCCGGATATCCAGGTGGTCAAGAATTAGGAGTAGGTGACGAGCAGGGTGGCCACTCTCACACAGAAATGGGTACAGAGGAAGCTGTCCCTGAAGGGTCGGGCGCATGTGCCGAATGCGTACATCGCTTCCGTCATCTACTATCGCCTGACCGTTGTCCCTTGCCCCGCTTCGTGGCTTACCAAGTTGGAGCGCTTGCTCTTCTGCTTTCTGTGGAAGGGAGGCGTTCTGCACATTAGACGGTTCATCTGCTGTCAACAACCACTGAGTGGAGGACTTGGCATGCCGTGGCTAGTGATGCGTAGACACGCGCTGAGGCTGCACCATCTCCAGCGTTTCCTTAACGGTGAACAAGTGTGGTCACTGTTCGTCAGGCGGGATTTTCCGCTGCTCGTCGCATTGATGGAGCTACAGTCCTGGATCAAACTTAGACCAAGAAAGGGCGCTTGGCACCTGTAGTGTAGGCAAGCGCTCACAGCCCTCTGCCAGTCGGACAATGCTGTAGGTGGAAACTCTACAATGGAGTTCTATTGGGAATTAGTGGTAAAATTGACTACTCCCCTCCCCCAAAAATTTCAGGCCTTCGTGCCCAGTATAGAAAGGATTATTATTATCATGCTTTCTAAACATGTAACAGCAACATTTTTACTGTCTAAGTATTTCAACCAGAGATTTCGGTTCGTATTTGTGTCGGAGAATTTATAGGAAAGTAAAATACCTATCCTTGTATTATCTCCCTTAATTTAATGTATATTTATTTATTCAATTATAATGGTGTTGATGAGGTGACATCAATTTCGAGAATAATAACATGAATGAAGATGACGGTAATTGAAGAAATACTTAAATTGTCAAGGGACGATTTGGTGCAAATATAATTTAACTTATTGTTAACGTATCAAATTCTCCACACATTTCTTTGTTGTAATTAATTTATTTGTTTATTTTTCTATTTAGTTGGATTACTTCGCTTATATATATATATACGCCGACTACGGCAAAAATGGTTCCCTCCCACCACATAAACCGGGGAATAGCAAACCAAGACATAAATACAAAAATAAAGGCAACAATAACATAAATTGCGGCCACACCCAGCAGTGTAACAACAAGTGCAACAACAATCGCAGTGGCTCTAGAAGTCAAACTTCTTTTTTAGCCATGCTGAACCTGGTGAAAGAAATCCAGAGAAGCATCCAGCCACTACTACCAACCCAAGGCGA
>JAOPUL010004099.1:20769063-20780588 GCA_027564515.1 Octopus rubescens
AAACATAATATCATCGTATACCGTTATCTTATTTAGGTTCATTTGCAGTAAAACATGGGAAAATATCTCCTTCACGTTATTGACACCCTTTTAATGCGAACTGCACTAAAAAATTATATTTTTTGTTTAGATTTATCGTGCAGTTATATAATTATATATTTATACATCCAAAATACAAGTGAAACGAAGCAAGCTTATATGTAGAAATATAATATCAATGTAATCTTAGTATATTTTCGTTAAAGGAATGGACATATATGCACGAATGCGCCTCACCGACATTGTTTCGTAATAACCGCCAGACAAATAGATATCTTTGTATGAAATTTTCTACAATTATGCTTCCCATGTTGTAGATTCCAATTATATTGGAATTTGTCGTGAAAAGAAATATTCTTTTAAGTTGTGTGTGTGGTAAGTAGTTTCGGAAAATTACGTTTATATCGGAATTAAATTTGTAAATATCTATTGATGGGATAGCGCACATACATATTGACACACCTCAAATTTCTTTGGATCTATTTATCTCACAACAAACCTCTATATAATGGGAATCTAAACCATCGGAAAAACATTAGGAGAAAATTTCATGAAAAAATATGAATTTCTCTAAAAGTTATAAGAAAAGACATTCGCTCTGACACATGTGTGCAGAGCCAGATATATAGGGGGATGAAGTGGGCGATTGCCTCAGGCGACCCTTGATATCGGGGGCCCCTGCAATGAAGGGTATGGAGCGTTCAATATAGGGTGGCCCAACCTCCCAGCAATCTTGCATGAAGAGGCTCTCCTTCAAAATACTAATATATCTTGATGTCTTAAAAAAATTTTAATGGATTGTCTTTTATGATAAATATCCATGGATTTCTCCACGTTACCGACACCAATAATTTTACAAGTTTGTAATTCTTTTGTATAAGGATCCCCTTAAGTTGAAGTCTCCCCCCTAGTTTCAATCCGGCCCTGCATGTGTGTAGGAATACTGCAGATAATTCTGGTCGGTTTCTGAATATTGCGCAAGTTGTAAAGATGTAATTAACTAAAATATTAATCATAGATATTTCTTAAGGCAATGGGTGTACATGCACAAACATCTTTCACAGTGAGTAAATCACAATTATATGGGAATTTGATATGAAAATATAAATTGGCGGGATAGTACACATACATACTGACAAACATCACATTTTTTCGGAAAGAAATAATTCACAAGAAATTCCGATGTTATCGGAATTAACACAATCTAAGGCGTATTTGTATAAAATTTCATTAACAGGATATTTATTTTTCTGAAAGTTTTGAGTAACTAAATTTGCTGGGATACATATTTGTAGATATGCTACTGCTAAATCCGGCCAGTTACTGCAGTACATCATTGCTCATGCGTTTTCTGAAGTCCATAGTTAACATGTATTAAAAAAAAACATAATCGTAGATATATATAAAATAGAGATAGCGGGAGCGAGAGAAGGGGCCACCGTCGCTCAAAACGCAAAGAGCCTGCAAGAACATGTCGTCCGTCGCACTAGTATTTCCAATAACCCACTACCCAAGATTCGTTGCACTATTCATCGACGCTGAAAGGATGAAGGGCATGGTTGAACTTCGCCATATTCGATCCATGGCGTAGGGATATACGACAAAGGCAGTGAGGAACTTTATCCAAGCACCAACAATCGGTTGTGCGCTAAGGGATAAACATAATCGTGCCGAGACACCCGTACAAAAACGCATAAACACAAGTGCATGCATACGTATTCATAATTACAAACAAACACACATATATAAAGATATAATGTTTACGTTTATATACATGTGTATATTGGTAAATACATGTCAATATATATAGTTATATATGCATATATATATATATGTGTGTGTGTGTGTGAGTGTGTTTTTGTGTGTGTATATATACATACATACACACACACACACACACATATATATATACATATATATATAATATATGTTAGTGTGTATTTATATATACGTATATATGTATATAAACACATACAAACAAGCTATACATATACATGAATATATATGTCTGGCGGGTGTGCGCGTGATTAATGCTAGCCATATCCATATATAAATATATATCGATTAATTGATTGTTTCTTTCTTCAAAATATATATGTTGCTGGCAGGATACAAAACATTTTTGGCTGCACTCCGTTAAAGCACTTACAATAAATAGTACTTTCTCCGTTGCTGTCATATTATGATGGATAATGACTTAATTGCTAACATCCTGCTTTTCATCCTTTGATGATAGGCTGCAGAAAATGTTAGCAACAATTATGAGGGATGAGGTTTTTTGTAACACAATCTTCGTTATCAAAGTAAAGTAGGCGAATAACATATGAGGCCAATGGCATTATGAGCAAAACAAAAACAAAAATAAAACCATTTATTATTATTATTTTACTTCATAGTTGAATTTTGTTGTTTCTTTGAAAATACAAATTTTACATATTTTTTGTAAGTTCTATAATGGGTAACAAGCTAAATAACGTGCAGTATATTTATGAGTATCCTCACCGACCTTATTCCTTCTTCTAAATGACAGATTATAAAGTTAATCTGTGTTATTTAGTTTTAGATTAATTTTCCTTATTTTCATTCTTTCTGAATTGCAGAACCACAAATATACATACAAGTAAATGATTAACCATCTTTCGATCTTTAATACTTTAGTCATGCCTATGTTGTTCTGTATCCATAGGTTTCAAATAATATAACAATCATAACATTTGTGTTGTGTGGAAGTATGACATCCCTATTTGGTTGGCTCCTAAAGGACGGTGCCCATAATATAAATGGATATGCACAGAGAGCGTAGGACGAGATCGGTGACCCGTTAAGCCGAGAGTGGTATATCTCTGAGTAGAAGACGTTATATTATTCGTTATAACGTACGTAGAACGTGCGACACGACAGTGGCGGCGTGGATTCGAACAATAAAACTCACTGATACAAATAACAACGTCGAGAGTCGAACAGTACAGAGGTTTCGAAAAAATATGTAAACTGAAAGGATTACTGAAATGGTATAGTTACTGAAAATAGCTGTGAAACAACTGGAGCAGCAGCAGCAGTCGCAGCTACAGAAGATAACAGAGTTGTTAATGCAGTCGCGAAATACGACAGAATCATTTTCAGCGGACGCTGTGGCAAATTCCATCAGCAGAATTTCAGTATAAACCGAATGAAGGAACTATATTTACCACGTATTACAGACGTTACGAGGACTTATTCAGAGAGGAATGCAAGCCATGGTCAAATGGAAGAAAGGTAAGGCTTCTTTGGCGAAAACGTGCATCTCTTTAACATGAAAATTCTTGTGACTTTATTTTGCCGAGAAAGCCCAGGGATTTGTATTTTGAGGAAGCGATAAATATTTTGACTAATATTTTTAGCCAAAAAGGTTCGCTATGTAAATATTCGGTCGGAATGTTTAAAGCTAATGAAAAATATGCCCGATGACTTTGTAACATATGCAAGGATTGTAAATAAGGCATGTTCAACGTTTAAGCTTGCAGAATTAACGCCGGATATGTTCAAGAAGTTAATATTCGTTAAAGGGCTTGTGGAAATTGACGATTCGGATATTACAAAAATATTATTATCAAAGTTGAATCAGGACGTTGAACTATCCTTGAAAAAAATAGCTGAGTATTGCCAACAAATAATAAAGATTCGCGAGAATGCAATTGTAAATAATTTGTAATAGTTTTATCAATTGGTAATAATTTTATCAATCCCGAAACGATGAAAGGCAAAGTCGACCTCGGCGGAATTTTAACGTGAAGACAGGCGAAAAGCCGCTGCGCATTTTGCCCGGCGTTCTAATAATAATAATAATAATAATAATAATAATAATAATAATAATAATAATAATGCACACACGTGTAAAGAAAGTATTGAAAGGAAAAGACAGAGAAATCCCAAACCCAGTTATGGTTGAGGAGACTTGCATTTTAAGAAAATATTGCCCCTTTAAAGATAAAAAATGTCGTCATTGCGGTAAAATTGGCATAGACAGTCAAATTGCTGGTTTAGAAAATGAGAAAACAAAGAAAGTCTACTCAACAAAATCAAATTAGACGATAGATAACCGTAAATTTCTATCGGTAAAATTAAATGGTTTTCAGGCGAAAATGCAATTAGATACAGGGTCAGATGTATTGAAAAAAATACGGCAACATGGATTAAGATAAGAAGGCCGGTATACAAAATACTAATAGGTTAGCTCACGGTGTGTCAGGGGAACGAGTTGAATTCTTGGGCGAAAGTTTGCCAGAAATAAAATTCAAAGAAATAACCCGAAAAAGAAAAATATTGATATCTGAATATATAATGAATCTGCTCGGTACAGAATTAATGGCAGAAATCAACCTGTGGAATCTACCATTGAATGCATTATGTAATAAGGTGAATGTGTCACAGTCTATGTCAGAAAATGCGTCGGAAAAATTGAAATTAAAATTAAAGATGTTCCCTGATGTGTTCTCGAAGGAACTCAGAACATGTAAAAAATAAACAAAGTAAGGTTTCAGTTGAAAGAAAATGCGGTGCTGGTGTTTAAACCGAAACGTAATGTGCCTTTTGTGGCGTCAAATCAAGTTGAAATGAAATTAGAAAGGTTGGAAAAAATGGAGGTAATTGAAAAGGTAGACTATTCAGAGTGGGTGGCTTCTACTGAATATATATATAAAAGAAATATAATGGTATAACGGATCTTAATGACTGTTTAAAACAATTACAATTACCCGCTACCAAGTTAAGAAGAAATAGTTGCTAAGTGTAATGGTGGGAAACATTTTTCCAAGCTGGATTTTTCCGTGGCCTACATCCGATTACTCCTAAATGAAGAATGTGCTAAAGTTATTAACAATCAATACTCATAAAGGACTGTACCGTTTTAAAAGACTGCCTTTTTGTGTAAAGTTCGCACCAGTAATATTCCAGCAAGTGATGGATACTATGCTAGCAGACTGAGAGTTTGCGGTCCCATACTTGGATTGAACAAAAGTGAATCGAGGGGCCATCATATTGAACATATAATAGATATATTTAAGAGAATAAGCGACTATTGGTTTAAAGTGAAAATAAATGTGATTTCTGTTTAAACAAAAATAGAATACTTGGCACAAGTGATCAATGAAAAGGGACGATAATCGGACCCGTCTAGGGGCGACGCCATAAAGAAAATAGGCCTATGCCCACTAACAAAACATTACAAGCATTTTTAGGTATGGTAAGTTATTACCAGTCGTACGTACGTAAAATGTATGAGCTAAGATCTGCGCTGAATAACTTGTTAAAAACAACATGAAATGGGATTGGACAAATAAAGGCGAGGTGGCATTCGAGGACTTAAAAAAAGAGGTTAACATCAGAGTTATCATTAACTCATTTCGACCAAACCTGAATATAAATGTGGCATCGGATACCAATGATTATGCTGTAGCAGCTGTGATATTGCATAAATATAATAGTGGTAAAATCTAAGCCATTTCAAATGCATCAAGAGTTCTGGCAGCAGAATAAAAAACTATAGCCAGATCGAAAAGGATGATTTATTATTAATTTTCGCAGAAACTAAATTCCATAAATTGCTAAACGGGAACAAGTTTACATTGCAGACTGACCGTTACTCTCTATTTTCGGTTCGAAAAGGGGTATCCCCACGCAAACCGTTTACAGCGCTGGGGGACTATCTTGTCGAATTATGATTTTCAATGGAGTTCCTGTCATCAAAGAAAATGGGACACGCAGACGGTTTCTCTAGGCTAATTCCAAAATGTAAGGAACCTTTGGATGACACGGTGATTGCAGCGTTAAAACTAGAGTGCCAGATACGATCGTGTAAGAAAATGGCACAGAATTCATGGCGAAGGAATTCGAAAATTTCTGTAAGTCCGTCCAGATGAAGCATGTTTTGACTCCGCTATATCATCCAAGGTCAAATGGGTTAGCTGAAATATTCGTCGACACATTTAAGAGAGCTTTAAGAAAGACCAGACGGGATGTTCTAGAAGATAGAAATATGACGAGGTTCTTACAGGTGTACAGAATAACACCCACTCCTAATACAGAGCCGTGTTTGTCACCGCAGATCTGATGTTCTCCAGGAATATACGTTCTGTGTTTGATAAATGGCTGTCGTGTAGGAAACGGGAAACGAAAAAATCAGGAAGTACAACAACATTTTTTAACACAGGTGATGAAGTGTATTTTAAAATGTACAAAAACGGAAAATCAGGCCTGGGAACAAGGTAATATAACTAGACATCTGGGTAATGTAATGTATATGGTGGAAGGACCAATATTTCAACATAAAAGTCACTTAAACCAATTAACGAAAAGATATACGAAAAATCAAGAAAGGCTAGTTGAGCCAATGGATATGTTGTATGACAGGTTTGACGTCCCTGAACCACAAGTAAAAGCAGAACCGACACGTAGATCAAACGGGAAAAGGAAACATACAGAAATGATATGAAGTAATGCCAAGAGAAAGATATATACCAGTTTATCGCGAAGTAAATAAAATTATGATAAAAATGAAAGAATATATGAATTAAAAAAAACGGGACAAAGCCAATCTTTAAATGGGGTGGCGTTCTGTGGTAGTATAACACCCTTATTTGTTTGGCTCCTAAGGGACGGTTCCTACAAGATAAATAAACATGCAGAGAGAGCGTAGGACGAGGTCGGTGAGCCGTCAAGCCGAGAGTGGTATATCACTTAGTAGAAGACGGTATATTATTCGTTATAACGTACGTAGAACCTGTGACACAAGAGTTTGGCAGCGAATATTTCAGCTAGTATTTCATCAGTTGTTGATTTAGTGAAAACACCAAAGATCTCGAATTCAACTGTCATTCACTAACTATTATCGCCATTTTGTTCCGTAATGCAGATTAATGCTTACTTTGGTATTGGTTAAATACATAAAAATATATATTTTCGAATACTAAGAAGACGTCATTTTACATCAAACAACGAAAGTGAGCAATTTAAAGACATTTTTAATATTGTACAGATTCGTATTGCAACCTAAATTAATAATACAATTTCTAAAATAAGTCTTAGTGTATACAGATTGAAGGGAACGTTCATTAAAAGAAGCGACGTCAGTTTAGTGCCTACTTCAATGGCTACGTCTAGATTCCAACTTAGAATTATGGAGAAGTTATGAATACGCAAGCTTACTTTCACATACACTACTTAAAATATGTCAATTTAATGTTGTTTCTGCCATTTGATAAGATACTCACGTCTGATCGGTACTTTGATGCTCGGCTCAATAACTAACACAACGTATGTAAATCTTGTGGTATGAGTTTGATATCCTGGATTGGGAGACTCACTTCGAAATGAAACAATTCCTCCACTCAATATGTTGATATGTTATTAAAACCTAGTACATTTGGGCATTACAAAGTGATCTCTCTAATCACTCTGAGATGGCCTATGGATACCTAGGAATTTGAGCATCTAAATTTCAATAACTTTTGGGGCTTAAAAGAATCATGGTAACACAACTATTGTCTAACAACATTAAATATGCTAAATGCATCCTGTCAGTGTTTTTAACGATTCGGGTGCCACCGTTCCAGTATTTGACTTCTAATTAATTATGTTAAGGACGAAACGGTATTTGAAGTTAGAAGATAATTTAAATAATTATTCAGATATTGGAACTGCAAAGAGCTTAGTCAATAGTACTTGGAATTTCGAGAGGTGTTTATCTTAAAGTTAAACACGATAGGACCTTATACAGCACTTCTTCTGTTGGAGGTAGATCAAATCAGTGATTCTAATGATCAGCAGTAATGCAGCAACAATGTAACAATAAATTCAACACCTAAAAGAGCATCAATAAAAGTATATTCTTCAATATATACGCGGGCATTGTTCGAGAAGAAAATATTAAAATTCTAGTCTTCACTAATAGAAACAATAAGAATTTCAACGGTATTCATACATGAAGACGAAAGAAAACATTGACATTTTCTTCCAGGAACGCGACGTCGGCTATAAAAAAAGGATACGCTTACATATTTTAGGTGAACTATAGTTCAAAAATTACTATGATATTTATGGTTGGAACACATTGGTCCAAAATTCATCCATCTTGGTCATGCCGGATCTGATGCTGTGAAACAAAAGAAAATCTAACAAGGGAATGCAATATTGCACAACGATATCAAAGATACAAACTGAACGGTTTCCGATAGGTTCTCAACCTCAGTCTGCGCGTTATCACTTGGTAATAAATAACGCAAATGATATCTCTAAGTAGACAACAATATATCTAAGAGGTTGCCCTTTATGTTTTAAAAAGCAACCTTACACTGTATTTCATATACCACGCCTCTGATGATGTAGTCGCTGATATTCGTAAATAATATATAATTATTTTAATTGGCTTGTTTTTAATCAGTATGATATTCAGTATGATATTCAGTATGATATTCCAACATTTAAGCTCTTTTGATCTCTCTTGATTTATTTACTCCATATTTAAGTCTAATTAGAATATGCTAAAACATATTATTTGAAACTTATAAGCAATATTAGTGAAATGATGTCACCGAGTAAAAAGGTGTTATTATACGTTCAGTGTGGGGTAATTACTTAATCAAATGAGCTCGGTATCTATCGTCCAATATATATGTGCTTTTCACTTCAGAAGAATATCAGAAATTTTGTAAGAAAATAATGAAAGGTTTACTTAAGTGGTTGTGTCTTCAGAACATTAACGGTGAAAAATAGGAAGAGAACGCCAATCAGCCGGTATGCGAACCCGCGTTGTAGTCTCTTCTACAATGAATGATACCTGTTCTATTACAGAGCTTGTCACGCGTCACAAATGTTATTACCATAAATATTTACAGCTGCTATTTGTGATACGAAATATCGATGTTGCATGCTACAATGTTATTCCAAACCAAATAATATGAGACATATTTTAGCATGACCTAATGAACGCAGATTATCGATTTTAGCACTAGAATATTTTTTTCTCCTTTATACATTGTTTTGGTTCTATTTTCTATTTAGGTTTCTTTTTTTCTCTTTTAGTATTGTTGTCCTACCATCGATATTAATATTTAGTTCTAAAATATAATTAGATGGGCAAATGAGTAAATAAATCAGTATAAAATCATAGAAAAATCAATAAATGTAACACCTAAATGAAAACCAACATTGCAAGGTTGAAATATGAAATTTTATGAGAATACTTCCAGGAAATTAATGCAGAACTTCAAAGGAAATGATATTATAAAATGAAACAAGGCATTGGATAAGGTGTAAGGGTTTATAAACAATGTGAATATTATGGAATAGAGCAATAGAAGAGGTAAGCTACCCTGAAATATATATAAAACACCATTCACCGTTAGAAAAATTATTTCCCCCTCATATTTTAAGGCATAAATTCACTAACACACGTGAACCACTTCTTATAGTGATTTGATGCTTAAACTACCAAGATATTATACGGCGAAATACATATTTTAGCGGGAAGAGTGAAATATAGTCGAGTGTATTTTGGAATGGTATCTATTATATCACTCAGGGAAAGATGAAAAACTACCTTAGTGGAACTGGAACTCAGAATGTAAAGGTGTGTAACAAAATGCAACCAAGCAATTTTACCGGCGTTTTATAGATTCTACTAACCAATTCCTCATTTGCAGTTACAGTAGGAAAATTAAATATTAATTTATCCAACACTATATTGCTATGAATTCAATCAATTTGTTTGCATTTTATGGACAAAAGCATCTATTATTCAGCGTGTGATCTGTCCGGATAACCTAAAAATGGTAAGACTAATGAGAATAGTGATCTTCACACCTTCCGTAATAACGTAAGTTCACTTGTACTTTTACTCTTGCCCATGGTTAGAATAAAATAAAAATAAAATGTGTCCTTGTGCCATATTTTAAACGGATATACATACATACATAAATACGTACGTACGTACATATGTATGTCTGTATTTTTGTATAAATACATGCTTAAGAAATGCTTTAAATCAGATATTTTTTGCTTATTTATTTACAATAAATATGAAAAACATTAAATGTGTCAAAGAACGTTTGAGTGTGAAACTGAAACCAATACCAGTACCGGAAGTGGAACTCGAACCGACAATTTATCTTTTTGCATGTTTTTCATTATAACAATCTATATGTTAAAATAATATTCTATCAATAATTCGTTGAAATTGTAGATTTGGAACATTCTCGTCTGTTAAAAATACAGATATTCAGACCTAAGTGTATAAAATATGAAACATTGCTCGAAATACTGATTCAAACTTTAGAAGCATTGGGAAAATATGTTATCTCTGTTAAAGCGAGATATGTTTTATTTGTCATGGAGTTGTTCATCAATTCACTATACAACAATACAAACTAAACTTCATTCCAACAAAACTTGAATAGATTTCATAATCTCTTATCTCTCAAAATATTTTTTCTTTAATCGCTACTTGATTCTGGTTTTAAATTCAAGTATTCTGTTGGTGGTTTCCCAAATTTCATTTGAAAATTAGAATAAAAATGAATGTTTTATCTCTATAAAGTTGTATTTTAAGAAGTATATCAATGTTGTACGCTGGTGGATTAGCATTCAGAATAGCAATATGAGTAGATAATCTAACGTTAAAAATAAATAATATAAATAATATTATATTTCAGAAAGAGAAAAACCTGATAAATGTTCTTGTTCATTTTAAAACCCAAGTGTAAGGGGCAACAAAACAGTATGGTATCTGTTGAAATTATCGTGTTCTTTGCAATAATAATTTCAACTGCCGGTGTTGGGGCACGACAGGGGACATCCGTTAATCTGAAGGGTGCATGATAAAATAGTTAAGTGTGCTCAAATATCGAGGATAACTGTTGTGACTAAAAGATAATAACTAAAATGCTTTTGATTAAAGATATAACAATTTGGCTTATGAAATGGATCTGATTTACTTACGTAAAATCTATCAAACAGGTCCATCATTTTTCAGAAGAATTCAAAATTTACATAACGTCATTAAAAAGTTAATATTAAATAAGGATTCGACAGTTGATCAATTATAAGATAATTTGCCATTCACCATATATGTTATGAAATACGCGAATGTCTAAATTATTCCAATTAATATGTTCCACATACAAGTAAGAACAACGAAATATTAAGTAACATAAATCAACATCAGTTTACAAAAAGAGGGCATGGCACTAATTTATTTCAAGAGATACCATAACTGAGTTCTTAATAAAAGAGGAAACTTGATAAAGCACTACTGGATAGATTAATTGATTCAGAGATTTCCAATTATGCTCGTTAAAGTATATATTTAAATATATAAATACATTGCTGCCACTAACGCACACTCACAAAACCAGACCTCTGAAACAGCCCAGACCACTGAAACAGCCTAAACCAGTCACTACACTAGCCTCCACATTCCTACTCAATGCACAAGGCGTCAGCCCTTCTATCAA
>JAOPUL010004099.1:20983115-20994995 GCA_027564515.1 Octopus rubescens
CCACCCTAAACTGCAAATATTGAAAAAAAAAACAAAAAACAATAAATGGCAGAAAAACAGGGTGGGGTGTTAGGTTTTAGAGGTGGAGATCTAGTGATAGGGGTGGAGACCTAGTAATAGATGTGGAGATCTTGTATTAGGGGTGGATATTTTGTGATGTGGGGAGCGAGATCTGATCTTAAGGGTGTAGGTCTTGTTATAAGGGGTGGAAATCTGGTTTCAGGGGTAAAAGTTAATGTCAAAGGTGGTATTTTGGTTTTAGAGATGGAAATCTATTATTAGGAGTGGAGATTTTGTGATAGGGGTGGCAATTTGGTATTAGGAGTGGAGGACTAGTGTTGGGGTAAAAATTTAATGTTAGAGGTGGTATTTTGGTTTTAGAGATAGAAATTTAGTATTAGGAGTGGAGATTGGAGATAAGGGTGGTAATCTAGTTTCTGTGGGGAGAGAACTGTTATTTGGAATGGAGTTCAGTGTTAGTTTAAGAGTAAAAAATATAACCACAAATACATTATCCAGTTATATTTTTTCAATATAAAAATCATCAAAGCTGTTAATTTGATGTACATCATCACTCGGACACTACCCCCCCCCCACACACACACACACACACACACATGACTGCCATCTGGTGTCTTTTTTTGGTAAGGAGACATGACCATAATGACTAAACATTGATGTTGTGTATCTGTAGGCCTACGATAAAAGACATTCCATTCATGACCATTCCATCTTTTTGTATATCAAAATTTCAGATAGTTTTGAAATTAGTCAAGAATTTGGAGGGATTTGGTAAAATAACTAAGTTTATCATTATTGAATTGGTGTTTGGAGTATAACTTAGTAAAAGGGACTTGAATAACATTATGGTGGAAGGTTTTTGTTTAAGAACATTTTTGTATTGTGGAAGAAGAGGTGGTGTCTGACAGATTGGTATCAAGAAGGTTAAGCTGGTGTTTAGAATGCAACTTAAGAGATGGTTCTTGTGAAGGTGCATGGCTTTGTGGTTAGGGTATTTGGCTCACAATCGTAAGGTTGTGTGTTCAATTCCTGGTGACATGTTGTGTCCTTGAGCAATGTGACACTTTATGTCTTGTTGTTCCAGTCTACTCAGCTGGCAGAAATGAGTTGTACCTGTAATTCAAAGGGATCAGCCTTGTCACACTCTGTGTCACACTGAATCTTCCTGAGAACAGTGGCAGTGGTGGAGGTGTTGGTGGTGATGGCAAGGGTGTTTTTGGGGTTTTTGTTTTTAAAATATGGCAACACCGACAGCAATGACAACACTAATTTTGACCTTTTTGTTACCATGTTTCTGTTGAAATACATTCATTTCAATTAATTTTGAAAATAACAAAGCGTTACCTGTAGTAGATTACCTGGTGATGAAAAGACTTTGACCTTTGACAAACCTAGCTGATTGACTGATTGACCAATTAGTTAATTGGTTAAATGATATTCTAGTTGACTAATAATAATGAAAGAAGTGAAACACAACCAGTGCATGTGTTTATTATTATTGGCAAAATGACCCTCACAAGATACAACAAAATCTGTTTCAGTACACGGGTTCACATAAAGAATCTTGCAAACCCAATACAAAAACGAAATATTTAGTAAAATAATTTTGTCATCATTAAGCTGGTGTGAGAAACGTAAATTAACATAACATTTTGATGGAAGTTTTAATGTAGATCTCTTAAATACAGCAAGTTTGTGTGAGAGAATCAGGAAATGGGCCAGGGAGGTTGGTATGAAAAGGGTTAAAAAGGTCAGTTTTTTTTATCAAGGAACAGGAAGTGATAGATAGAACTAGAGTTGATCTGGAGTAAGTTTGTGTCGCAGGGGTTAAAATAGTATTTGGGACAGAACTCCAGAAAATAATTCTGGCATAAACTTACAATGTTGGGAAGTTCTGATTTAAATATGATGGAAACACTTAAAAACAAGAGGTTTTTGTTTCACAGAACCAGATGTGGTCTCTGGTGGGTTAGTATCGGTAGGGTTAAGGACTTTGAAATCAGATTATTAAAGGTTTATCAGCTTATGTTAGCAGTTGACTTGCAACTTATAAACGGTTTGTTGTAATGGGGTAAAAAGAAAAATTTCAGTAACAAGATCTGAAATATTTTAGATAAATAAATAGAATTAAATCGAAAATAGATATGCTGGAAGATTAAAAAGTGGAAGCTTTTCTGTACATCCATCCAATTAGTTGTTCATTTATTTTTGTCTTTCTTTCTCATCAAAATACCATTCTGCAAATGAGTAACCATTATATATATACACACACACACACACACACACACACACACACACAGATATGCATGTATATATTAATACACATGCATACATGCTCACAATACTAAATATGCCTGTTACTTGAATATGTTGGCATTGTTGTCTGGTTAACATGTTTGCTTCACAACCTTGTGGTTTGGAGTTCAATTCTACAATGTGGTAACTTGAGTAAGTTAGTGAGTGTGCCTGTATTTGTGTAGGTATGTGTGTGCACATGTGTATGTGCATACATATATATTTTATCATTTATCTTTTATCTTTTACTTGTTTCAGTCATTAGGCTGTGGCCATGTTGGGGCACTGTTTTGAACAGTTTTAGTCAAACGAATCAACTTTAGTCCTTTTTTTAAAGCCTGATACTTATTCTATCGGTCTCTTTTGCCGAACCACTAGTTTACAAGAATGTAAACAAACCAACACCTTTTGTCAAGTGGTGGGGGGACAAACATAGAAACAAAGACACACACACACACACACACACACACAAACACACTCACACACATATATAGGACAGGCATCTTTCAGCTTCCATTCAGCAAATCCACTCACAAGGCTTTGGTCAGCCTGGGGTTATAGTAGAAGACACTTGCCCAAGATGCCACGCAGTGGGATTGAACCCGGAACCATGTGGTTGGGAAGCAAGCTTCTTACCACGCAGCCACGCCGCAGGTGAGGAGGGGTGGTTACACTGCATAGATTGTCTCTTTGACTTTGGCTCAAAGTGATAAACACAACATTCATCCAGGGTTAGGACCTGCCTCAAACAATGTTAGATTTTCCCGGATGTGATCAGCCTGGTACGCATTTGATCTGGTATCAGAAGACCTTTTACCCACCAAGCAGAAACCTTCGTCATGACCAGTTCATTATGCCGAATATTCTCAACTCTCTCACGGGATTTGCTAATGGCATTGGCTATTTGATTTATAGTCAATCACCTGAACACAATCAATGTTTTCCTCGGCGTTGGCAGTTTCTGGACGTCCAGACCGTGGGTCATCATCAAAACTCTTACTTCCCCTCCTAAATTTAGCTGCCCGCTTTTGCACTGTTGATAAAGCAGGAGCGTCATCCCTTAATGTAGCAAACATGTCAACATGAATGTCCCTGGGGCTAAACTCTTTTTCTGTAGGCTCTTGATAACACCACGATGCCAAATCTCGTTCATTTTAAAGAGCAGTCACTACTATCCTTCATAGTCAGCCTATGAACCTTTAAGCCCATCCTCGTAAGTAGTGATGTTAAACTGGGAGTCGAGTTAAGCACCGGTATTTCGTAATAACATGAGGTCGATTAGCAGTGACATATTTGTGGAAGTGGATTGACATATTCCAAATGAGTCGCGTTGCCATTCTCCCATATCTTTTATCGCATATATAAATATCATCATATTGCATTTTTCAATTCTAAGAGGCCAGCATAATTTATGTTTTATCAAAACCTCAAATCTGTCATGCCTTTGGATGCAATATTTATTGATTCAACATGGGCAGCCAGTTACAATGTAGTTAAATGTGTTTTTTTTCCTAATATCCGTATGTTCTATACGTTTGGAAATTTCAAGTAGGAATTCTTTGATTATATACCGGAATCAAAAATCCTGCAATGTTAGTTTCAGCCCTGCACTTCTCCGCCAGTACTGCGTTTTTTTTAATTTTAATTATATCAGGTATTACATACACACGTAGTTTTTCCCCTGCTATTCTTTTACAATGCTTCTGTTTTAGCTTAGTTTTTCAGTGTCTGACGTTTCCCATTTCTCATCTCAGCTGTCAACCTTCGTTTTATAATTTATTACCTTCGTTGAAGAGAGAATACAGTTTTTTCTCTTTGTTCGTTTATGTATGGTAGATATTTGTTTTACTTTCCTATTATATTTATACTATTGTTGCCCTGTGGAGCATATTTTATAATAGTCTTCAACTTGTAGAAGGTTCCTGATTCCCTTTTTTTTTGTATGTGGCATTTTTATATATATATATATAACATTTCTGAACGCTGATATTTTTTTCTTGTTTGTCTAGTCTAGCAAATTCATTTAGCATCTAGTTCAGAATATTGTAACTATTAACATATACGACAGGGGCAGCTGGAGTATAGATGTATATTATCATATTTCATTTCATTTTTGCATTTAGATCTATTTTAAGTATTATACTAATGCATCTATAATATTCATTGCTAAACTTTTCTTTCGTGTGTGTGTGCTGCACTTACATACATTAGGCCATTCATTTTAAAATAAATTTTAATCCATGTTTCTTTTCTAATCCATTTATACTTGTTTCTTTATCTAACATGAGATTAGTGTGTTTAATTTTACTCTCTTCAACGTTGCCTTGCGGCATTTTGCCTCATCCGATTCTTGTATCAATTCCTCTTGTTGTCTTTAGCAGTTTTTTCAAATTGTATATCACATGCGGCTTAAAACTTACGGTCGTTTATACGGTGCTTCTGTAGCACCGTACAGTCTGTTTTAACATCGAGTTCAGTCTGTTTTAACATAATGTTCTGAGTGCCCAGCGGAAAAAAGAGTGACGAGAGGCAGTCTCCTTGGCATATTCTTGAGCATTTGTTTTTTTTACCTTCTTTTTTCCTTAAATCCCGTCTTTCGTTTGCATTTGCAGCAGTGTTTGCCATTTAGTCACTATATATTTTTTTTCTTCTGGAAGTGAGACGTTTACAGATATTTGTATATATTCTGTGTCAGCGGTCCTCAGCCATTTTTGCGCCACGAAATTGTTCATGCAAAACACAGACAGGAGGGTGGGGGGAGACACTCACACAACAAAATGCAAAAGAGTACATAATATATAATTTAATTATTACATGTATAATATATATGTATTACAAATATAATACATACACAATGCAAAAGGACCAGCAGACTGCGATAAGACTGTGTAACAATTTTTTTTTTTTGGTCTGTGGTCAGTAAGTATTATTTCCTATTTGCTTATATATAGAAATAAAAGGAAACGACTACTATTCCCTTCAAACTTTGCTTTCGTGCCCTGCACATCAATGTTTTCAAACTGAACTATTTTCCATTACATTACAGACAGATTCAGCGCTGGGTTGCTAAAGCAGAAATATCGTTATAGCAAATATTCTATTCGATAACAGTTACTTGACCGTAAGTACTTGAGCATGTCCCTTAGTGGCTGACAATATGTGCATCTTTGATCATCAGCAGGAGTAGTGGGGCGGGGCATCATAGCTATGCGTTGAGAGGGATTCTTTGGGCTTTGAATAAATGTAAGAAAAGCAAATTTTGAAGGAAATATTAGCCACTTTTCATACTTTCTAGGGGTAACCTAATAGGAAATAACAGTTGCTACCCAAGGACAAACATTGTGTTACATAGTGTATTCAATAAAATAGGAATAACATTTTAAAATGTATTCTTTCTGTGCAGCCTAATACCAAGAGATCCAACAGCCCTGTACTGGTCTGAGGCCTAATGGTTGGAGATCCCTGTTTTACGTTTCTATAGTAGTTAAGTTTTCTTTTGCTCCAGAAACCCGATTATGAATTTTGTAATGGGTTTGTATATACGTTAGTCGCGTAGATTAAGGTAGATTTTTCTCTCTGTGGGCCAGTCAGGCGTTGCTTTTGGTTATATGTTATTAAATCTACAATTGAAAAGGACAAGGAAGGCTTAAATCAGGTGATCTGGTAGTCCCGGCATCGATAGTGGACAATGATTTTCCGCTAACGATATAAGCACATGTGCTTATATACACCACAAGACGATATGAGAGGTTCTCTCGTGGTAAATAACGCAGTATTTTGTGTTCTAATACAACATCCACTTTTAAGTGGGGATAAATATTAGCTTTTTGTATTACTACTGCTTCTGTTGCAGTTAATTAATTTTTAATAAGCCACTGGGTATTTGCAACACCAACGCCTGATTTGGGTCTGAGCTTTGATGTATATCGCTGCCGGAGGAATCGCTGCCATCTCTAGCTTCGGGTGTCTACCATTGACAAGGCCAGGTTATGCCAAAATCATGTGATCTGGTAGCCCCGACAGCAATAGCCGATGATTATCTCCCGCTGCCGATATAAACACAAGTACTTAGATACACTACAAATTCACACGGGAGGTTCTCTCATGGTGAAAAAGCGCCGTATTCTGTGTTCTAACACAACAAACAATTTTTAGTGGAGATAAGAAGTAGTTATATATTTCAACCACAAATTTGAGATTTTATTTGCTTGTGTATTCCACTTATTCAGTTTTTGTAGCCTCTAGATAACTTGTTCAGTTGTTATGGCTTCCAGCAACTGTTCTGGTGTTACTTTTGTTGTGGTGAACAAGCGCGTTCGTATTGATTTATTTGCCTTCCTTAGATCCTCCTATGATTCTATTTCTTTTGTTGTCGGTGCTGCATTTAGTTTAATTTTCCCAAGTTCTTAATGAAATCGTTTTGCGGTGGAGTTGTACTCTATGTTTTGTTCAAAGGACCGGTTTTTGCGTTTTCATAACGACGAATATTTTATGAACATATTTTATGAACATATTTTATGGAACAGTTACATTATTACAAATATTCATCCATTTCAGTTACATTTAATCTCTCTGTAGTGTTTATCATTCTTTTGTGTGCTTGTGTTTTTCTTTTGTCGATATCATTAAAGATATTTTTTTTCCATTTTCTTTCTTCTTCCAAGATTTCAACGATTGTTTTCTATTTGTTTGCTTGGGCTTTGATATTCTTCCATGAATACATGCAAAGAGTACTAATTCTTTTTTTTTTAATTACTATCGTAACTACATATATTATTGACTTTATCCTAGTGATATTCACGTTTGTATTTGTTTTAATTTAATCTGCGATGGCTATGCTTGTTTTGTTTTTGTTTGGTTTTTTTTTGCTTCATCATTAAGTTTATCAGGAGAAGGTACCATCTTAGTCTATAAAAAGATCTATCAACTTTATTTCTTTAACTATTTTTACAATTTTCTTATAACCTTTTCGCATACACTGTTTTTTACATTTTTCTTTGCAGTGTTCTGGTATGTTTTTTCTGTCGGTCTGTATTCTTTGGGTAGTCTGTGACTTTGTTTTGTCTTCGTAATTTATATTTTGTACGTCTACATTTATCTTTCTGAAGTGTTGGTTTGTATTCTTATTTTTATTTAGTTTTAAGTTAGTTTGTTGATATCCAAATTTTTTTTTTGAATTTTTGGAATCAAATTTTTATGCGTTTCATTTTGAGGGTAAAATGTAGCTGCAAATTATGCACATTTTATTGAAACATTACATTTGTTTCATTTTAAACAGATTCTATTCTATTTGTTTAGAAAATGGAGAAGAAAATTTGAGGAGTAAATCGTGACCCTTGATTTAGATAGCCGTCGTTTTCATTTGCGATCAATTAGAGATTAATTAACTACTTGGTTAAGAACATATATTTTACTTGTTTCAGTCATTAGACCAAGACCATGCTGGAGCACCGACTTGAAAAAATTTTAGTCGATTTATTCGACCCCAGTACTTATTAAGTACTTGTTAAGCCTGGTACTTATTCTATCGTTATCTGTTTCTGAACCGCCATGTTATGGGGACATAAATTCACCAACATCAGTTGCCAAGCGGTGGTGGGGAGACAAACACAGACGTAAAGACATACACACATAGATATCTTATTTCAGTTTCCGTCTACCAAATCCACTCACAAGGCTTTGGACGGCCCGAGGTGCCACGCAGTGGGACTGAATCTGGAACCATGTGGTTGAGAAGAAAGCTTTTTACCACGCAGCCACGCCTGTGCCTCTATATTTGATAACCATTTTAGTATTAACAAATTTAATGCAGGCAGCATTAAATGATAATTTGAAATAATTATATAGTGGTGGGAAAAAATAATTTTAATCAATGACTAATGTCATTTTAATGATTTCAACAAGTGCGAGAAAAAATCTCGAGACAACTTTCATTCTACTTATAACCTTGTCAACATGATATAGATTTCAGTGTGATTGCAAAAGCAATGATAAAAGAATCACTAAGTAAATATACATGTAAATATATATGTGTTGTCTTAGAAACGATATAATTTCTCAGAATATAACATTAATTATGGTAGCATTAAATGACTAACGAGAAATAATATGATAAAGAATGTGTTTAATAATCGTGCATTAAATATGCTCACGCTAATTTTAATATTTTTCAGTGGAACTACATCCTTGAGTTTTGTTTTAACAATTTTATTTTTGCTGTGCTTCTATGAAAAAAGTATCTTATCCACAAAGAGGTAGCAGAAGGAAATGCATGCTTTACTGATGCATCAAAATAAATTAGAAACATACATATATTTGTCTCCCGTATTTGTTAAAATAATAAAAGTAATATTAGACATTGGCTAATATTCTTTTTCCTTGGTTAACTTCATAATGAAATCTGAATAAAATATTTTTACACAAGCTTCAAAACTGTTTGCAAACGGATAGCATCTTTGTGTTATATTTTTATAGATAAATTTGTTTTTAACATATTTAAATTTTGTATTGCTTATAAGATGACCTTTTCAGTGCGTCTGCAACTGTTGGTTGAAAGTGAGTAAATTATTTTTACAGTAGAAACCTTCTTCGAATACCTGCAACAGAGTGGACCAAGGGGTGACTTTTTAGTGTTAAAATGGGAGTTGGGATATATCTACCGTCTGAAACAGGGATGGTCCCTCAATTGAGCTCTTAAACAATTTCCGTCCAAAGTTCACTCACATAGCAGTAGGAAGGAAACCGAAAGACTTAACTGTGAGACAAATTTCTCAGCGATACAGTCATGTCTGCGCCCATACATGGTTATTTTAAAAGCAAACAAGAACTTAACTTTTAGTGATAAAAAATCACGAAATGTATTTAACAGGAAAGTGCCACGTAATAATACAGTAAGTTAAATAAATTTGACCATCTGAAATGATTTATATAATCAGATGACAAAAGAAATATGCTCTTTGTGGTGTGCTTAAAATCTAAAAGAAAAAGAACTAAAAGCAAAGGTGACAACTACAATAACATCTGTTGATCTAAAGCTTGGATAATATTGGCAGAAGAGAGGGAAAACCTTTCCAAATCGAATGAATGAAGTTACTCAAGTATTTTACTGTTAGCATTTTTGTGGCAGTAGGCACAGTATAGATTAATGAAGGCGCAGTCATGCAAGGTGGGTACGAAGTTCGCTTTGCAAACAAGACGTCCTGAGTTCAATCCCACTACGTGGCGTCCTGCGATAATGTTTTATATTTTCAATAGCTCCAGGTACACCCATACCTTATGAGTGATACTAAGTAAACGGATACGGCATAGAAGCCTGTTGGATTGATTGCATTTCTAATTTAAAAGGTAAAGATTTGTCAGGCACACTGTCACACTGAATCTGTCTGAGAATTGCGTTAAGGGAACACATGTATGTGGGATACTCAGCCACTTACATGTTAATTGAAGATCAGGTAATTCAGTTGATCAAACAATCGAAACTTCATCGTCGAACAATAGAGAGTCACCATCCACCATTATTATTTCGGTAGACAGCGGAATCCATATTCGAAAGACTACACACTTAACTCTTGTTGTGTTCTTTTATGCAGTGCGTTCAAATAGTGGAAAGAATATCGCCTTGCATCTTTCTGAAGTTAATTAGATAGGTATCATAGGAATGAGCGAAAGTCAATTCCATCAATCTAACCTGCCTTTCAAGATGAGGTTCTTGTAAAGATGACAGAAAATATTATAAGTACTGCCCTTAGGGAAGTGGATTTGCAGAAACATCAGAGAATCGAATAAGAGTTCTTGCAGTATCTCTTTCGTTCTTTACGTCCTAAGTTCAAATTCCATCAACGTCAGTTTTACTGTTCATCTCTTCCAAAAAGTAATGACCCTGTCACGAGATGGATGCAAATTATTATGAAGGTCATCAAAGGAATGATATAGAGATGATGGTGATTTGAATCGTGTTCTATCTGCATATGAATGATGCACAACACTCGTGAACAATTAACAGAAACTTTATTCACCGCACGAAATATCTTCCATGTTCGTCTTGAATTAATGATACAACAAAGCATACACACTGGGAAAGACAATTCTGTAGTTATGACAAAATAGTTGGTTAGTAAAGGCTCTGTGAATACGATGTCAAGACTATAGATAAATCATGCTAAGTCCATGACTGCAATACCGTAGCTGCTGTCTGCTAGGTTGAATAAACCAAATTTAAAACAACTGTTAAATATTGAAAATGAGAATGTGGTTTTCATGGTGGCGATTCTCAACACTCTGAAATTTGGCAACCAAAACTCGTCTGTTTATAAGCCTCACAAGGGGACATTCTAGAAGGTTCTAAAAGGTTGCACCACGTTAAGTCGCGATGCTGACCACAGCAGACCACGGCAGACCACGTGAAATTGTTGTTACTAAACCGTGACTTTTACTTAGCAATTTGTCAATTCGGTTTCGAATCTGCTACAAACCAATTAAGTACTGGGCTCAATAGTATCGACTAAACCCATTCTTTTCAAAACTGCAGGTTTTGTGCCTCAATTAGAAGAAAATATTAATGCGATAGTCTCACCAAAGTCTGTGTTTTTGCGCGTGTGCATGTCTGTGGTTAAGCCACTTTTCTGGTAACAATAGAAATTAATTTCTCACCAGGTTTTCATTTTACTGCAGTTAATAGAAACGAGACGACGGATGAGCATCTAGGTGGTCACTCGAACTTTTGACATATCAAAATTTCTTACAAATCTCAGAGAATGACTTCATATAAAGAAGTAGTCAACTTTATCTGCTTTCACCCTGGGAGCTAAACAACAACAACAACAACAACAATAACTTTTGTTAAAGAAGAGGAAAATTACATATCAAGTGAGAGGTAGTAACAGTTTTGGCTTCGCTAGTATTATATATGTGGAAAGCTGAGCCGATATAAGTTGTTACGAAGCGAAAAAGTTGTGATAATCATCACTTAAATCGAATCAGAGTTATTCTTGAAAGAAAGAAAAAAATGTGTTTGAATAACTGGGTTATACTGAGTTGCCATGAAGGATCCTTTTATCAAAGGATCTCGAATTCTTTCACAATAACATAGTTTATGGGATCAGATACCTCCCATGATAGGCAGCGTAATCCGTGTCTCCTTTTATGTAATATCGTTTGATGTAACACCAACAGAATTGCTTCAGATATATACATGTGTGTGTGTGTGTGTGTGTGTGTGTGTGTGTGTGTTTGTGTGTGTGTGTATGTGTGTCTGTGTGTGTGTGTCTCTGTGTGTTTCATGTATATACAGACATCCTCACACATGTACATACACACATGAGTTCACTGCAGCGTTATGGTATGTGGACTTAGAAATTCTGGCTATATGATGTTATCCTAATGATTCCCGCGAGTATTAGCAGTATAAGTGAAGGAATGTGAAGGGAAATGATAAAAGAAACCTTGTCGTAGATGCAGCTTACATAGATACTGGAAACTTAGAAATTACATGAAATCATCATCATCATCATCATCATCATCATCATCATCATCATCATCATCATCATCATCATCATCATCATCATC
>JAOPUL010004099.1:21077795-21088633 GCA_027564515.1 Octopus rubescens
ATATACATAGGTATGTATGTTTATGTGTGTATTTGTGCGTTATTTTCTCCACCATCTGGTAATGTAAACTTATTTGTTCTTTTCAAGGCAATTTAGATTTACATTTTACCCTATACAAAATTGATTTTGTTGTTCTTATTTAGCCTCCGTGTGCTCAAACCACTCATTAGGGAGCAGAGTTATGATGAACTTTATTCAAACAGTGATGGTTCTGTCACCTTTATGCGGGCAGCGGTAGGCGTGTGGTAAGAGGTTTGCTTCTCAATCACATGGTTCCGGATTCAGTCCCACTGTATTGCACTTTGGACACGTGTCTTTTATTATAGTCTCGGGCCTACCGAAGCCTTGTGAGTGGATTTGCTAGATGGAAACGGAAAGAATCGCATTGTATTTATATATATATATATATGTGTATACATGTGTGCGTGTGTGTGTTTGTGTGTGTCTATGTGTGTATGTATCTCTGTGTTTCTCCCCACATCACCTCTTGACGACCGGTATTGGCTTGTTTATTTCCCATTTCTAGGGGTTCGGCAATGAGATATCGATAGAATAAATACCAGACTTTAAAAAAAGTACTAGTTGTTTCGTTCGAGTAAAATTCTTTAATGCTGTGCCCCAGCATGGCCGCAGTCTAATGACTAAAACAAGAAAAAGATAAATGATAAAAAGAAAATAAACATCCAATACGTATTTTATCTCTGATGTCATACGTTGTGATGTTATTTGATAAAGTTTTAGCTGCTATACCTAGCAGATAAAGCGTCTGATCACAAGTGACTCTGCATGCAATTAAGAAGGAAGATAATTTAGGAGGATTTTGAAAATCACGAGTTCTACTTTCTTTTTCCACAACCACTGAGTTATCGTACACATAGGATTCATTCTGAGTCGATTGTTATTGTTCAACGCACTCAAACTTTAATATTCAAACTATCCTGTATTATTGAAATGTTAATTGAACTAAAAATTGCGACGAGTTGCTGTTGAAAACTCGCACAATTATGAGACATACTAAAGGCTTTACTATGATTCTCTTCGGTCATTTTTCTTTTTTTTTTTTTTGTATCTTTTCATCCTTCCTAGATTTCATAAAACACATAGCAGTGATACTCGACCGCAAAATCGATCACTTTTAGTCTTTTCTGGTAAAATACTCCGGTCAAAACAAGCCATGATATAGCATCAATTTGCTTAGGATCCAAAATTAATGTTTGGTCAATCTAGTTCATGATCGTTACTTCGTTGGAAACATTTAAACTTAAAATATATCCTTCGTGGAAGCCTGATCGAAAGTAGGATCCTGCATTTCCTTCATACACTGTCCAGTCATCATGCTTATGTAAGACAAATATATTTTATTAAATTTCAATAAAGTATATCAATTTGGGTTAAGTGAAAAGTCAACATCAATCATCATTAACACTTTATATATATATATTGTTCGGTAGTTTGTAGATATAACAGAGCGGTAGACACGATGCTTTATCACATTAAATCATGCCATCTAAATTCTTCAATTAAATTTGTGAGTATTGATATAGAGGGGAAATGACAGCCTATAAAGTATTGGGTGTAATTGCCCATAGGTCATAAAATCCTATAAACTACGGATGTTCAGCAATAGTTTTGAGTACTGCACTTTATTCTACGTCGCCTCAGTTCACTGAGCTATTAGGATTATCTAGGAATATTATCTGTGATATTTCGGTGTCCTTTGCAGATGTAAACATATTTCTCATCACCTTCTGTAATGGAAATCAAGTTGATATTTTAGATCTCCAGAGCTTTTCTTAGTTTTATACATCTCTTACAACTGATATCAGAAGATGGCAATTTTAATTTAATACTGCTTTATTTGGGTACACCGTACAACTATTATTATTACTTATGTCACGCGTTGCTTTCTTTCTTTCTTTCTTTCTTTCTTTCTTTCTTCTTTTGTGGAGTATTTAATCTTTATATTTTAATTTAATTCCAGAAACGCAATTTTTGACCATTGGATACCTTGAAAAATTTGAAGTGAAAAAGTTCCTACCCTGCGAATATTGAAGATGGATTTTAGGTATGTCAAATTCATTTACCATTTCCATGTGAACATAGGCATCAGATGAGCAGTTCTGAGGGAAGGTGAATATTCGATACCCTCGACACATGTACTTAACCAATACTTTATGTTATTGAGTCTTGAAGAATGAAGACAATGTTAACCTCTGCGGGATTTACATTCAAAACGTAAGGAGCTAGTAAAAATACCGCCAGTTAATTCTCCTATGCTCTGATAATTCTGCCAGCGCGCTATCTTAAAAATAATAAGGTTTAAAATGTTTGAATAAGCTTAGCAACTTTAGGGGAAGGTGTGAGCCGATTGCATCGTTCTCAGTGTTCAGCTGGTACTTATTTTATCGATCCCTAAAGGATAAAAGGCAATGTTAACCTTGGTGGATTTTGAACTTAGAGTATAAGGATCCGAGATAGTTGCTACTACATATTGTAACAATTCTGCCAGCTCCCAAAATGGTAATAATGATTACAAAATGGTCTACTTAATTGGCGTTAAGGACAACGCTAAGACGAAGTGCATAAGAAAACAACAAACCTATAGGAATGCACATTGGAACAAAAATCAGTGGATGTTTTAAAAAAAGGAAAAGTGTGGGATCAACATTAGCAATACGGATACATTAATAAATAGGTAATAATAAATAACAATAATAGTACAGGACAAATGAGAACCAGAGTAAGATCGCGAATATGGATCTTAACCACGTAGGGTATTTCACAGGTAATCCTGAATTTCTCTATAGGAAAGACAAGTGTCTTCTTCGAGTTCTAGTCAGCAGCCTACATTCGCACCGTTAATTTAGGCTAATTTAGCAACATCAGTTATATGATTCTCATCACACCTTCTGCATGGCAATATTTCGCATTTCACTGCATTCTCGTACTTCTCTCTCTACCCTCAACTTCCTCCTCGCTTGATAGTGCAAGAAGTTGATAAGGGTTTGTCTAAAGAGGAATAGCTGTATCCTCAGGCATTTCTACCATTTCTACCGTACCACTGCCTTCGCCATAACCACAAAAACAGAGTATAAAGGTAGGCGTTTCATTGATCTTAAGGTTAGAGTCGATTGGCAGCTGGATATATTGTGCACGTGATAATAGCTATAGTAGCATTAGAATGATGAAGAGTGATTATGATGATGAGGAATAGGAGGATTAGAAGGGAGATTTCGATATTGGCTCTTGACTAAATCGTTTTCACTATATTAATGGCAATTATCTCATCGATCCGACATGCGGACGATACACTCGTAACATGAATGTACCATTTATTGTTTTGACTATCGATATTTGTGTTGGCTCTTTACGTTTTGAGTTCGACCCTGCTGAAGAAAATTTTACCTTTCATTTCTCTGCGTTCGATGAAACTAAATAGCAGTCACGTATTAAGTTCTTCTAATCGACTCCCTACCTCCTTTCAAATTACTGGACTTGTTCCTATATTATAATATTGTTGTAAATGAACTATTTACTATTTATCTAACACCAATGCCCTAGTGTTTGAACCAAAACGATATCATATCTGGCGATATTTGGTTAGGTTCCTGTATGTTTTGAATTCAAATTCCAGAACGGTTGACATTATATTTCATTCAAACATCCAATGAACACCAATACTATACCAAGATCAATTCAAATGACAAGCTCAGCGTGCAAAAGTTGGGTATATAGAATCAGTATAGTGTCGGACCCCCACGTGGTGTGTAAATTATGTCGTTTTACGAGCAACGTTCCAATTAAGCCAACGATGATATGCCTTTTATCTTTCTGGGGCTCCATAAGTAAATTTCAGTCAAGCACTAGGCATACAATCAACTACAGATCCATCGTCCACAAATATCTGATCTTGTGCTCATCATGTTTGTAATGATTCAGAATCGTTAGAAAACCGGACTAAAATGCTTTGCAGAATTTGTTCCGGTTCTTTACTATCTGTATACTAATCCTGCTGAGATCAACTTTACCTTTCATCCTTCAAGCGACGATCAACTGTCGACAGGGTTCAAATTTAATAATTAACCTCTTTTCTCAGTTTCTGGTCTGGTAATTATATTTAAAATCATGAACATCGTTGTTGTCGTGATGATGATGATGATGATGATGATGATGATGATGATGATGATGATGATGATGATGATGATCATGATCATGATCATGATGATTAGCTTGAAAGTAATTCTAACTGCTCTTATTTTAAAATTTATAACCGAAAGAATACCACACCTCTCCCCCATGCCATAGAATTCCCATCTTAACTCTTTAACACTTGTCGGATGTCTAGACTCCCCTCGATGTATTCATTTAGTAACAACAAATAAATGCACTGAAGCATAAAGCCGGCATTGTAGGGTAATCAAGTATTGAGAGGGTTATAAATTATCAGGGCTTTGTCTTCACCCTCACATCTTGTTTCATAAAATTAAATCATAAGATGAAAAGAACTGCCCTTCTTTCTTAATCGTGGCAGGAATCAGTTATAGCAGTCACCTCTTTCTCCCCCCCCCAACACCTTCCTACTCCCCAACTAACCATCTTCAAGTATATAAATCTTAAATAAATCGTTCCCATATATGTCACAGTATAATGCCCTGCCCAGAAAAATTATTTACAATTTTGGTTAATTTGAGAAACTTCATTCTGTAAACTGTGTGAGCTTGCAGAATCACTAATTGTGCGCCTTGGAGGTACTCTGGAGGTTGTAGATAATTTCTGTTACCTAGGCGACCAAATTAGCAAGGTGGGAGGGTGTACTGAAAGTAATGTCTCTAGAATTAGAATTGGGTGGAGAAAGTTCAGGGAGCTATTACCTCTGTTGGCAGCTAAAGAACTCTCTCTCAGAGTGAAAGGTAGACTATATGATGCTTGTGTACGCATGGCAATACTTCATGGTAGTGAGACATGGGTGATGAATGAGGAAGACATGCGTAGACTGATGAGAAATGAAAGCAGTATGCTCCATTGAATGTGCAACTCAAGTGCACACACAGACCAAAGTGTGAGTGCACTGAGAGAAAAGTTAGGCATAAGAGGAATTGAATGTAGCATGCAAGAGAGAAGACTACAGTGGTTTGGACATGTGATGCGTATGAATGAAGGTAGCTGCATAAAGAAGTGCCGATCACTGAAGGTAGATGGTACCCAGGGAAGAGGGAGACCCAGAAAGACTTGGGATAAAGTGGTAAAGGCAGATCTCAGGAAGCTGGGGCTCACTGAGGAAATGACAGCGGACCGAAATGCCTGGCAAAATGAAGTACTTCAGAAGACCCGCACTCGCCAGCGAAACTTAGACCCAGAAATGCTGTGTCCCACTCACATGTGGAACCCTCCCCCCCACACACACTCTCGCCAACCACAATCCAAACTACACCTCAACACCTTCCCTCCGTCACATCCCAGCCACACATATTCTGCCTCCCACCCCCTTTCTTGACCTCTTAGACCAGCCTTTTCTATTGACCCACTTGCCGGTCCCTCTGTCATTGCTATCCTGTAGCCATTCTACCCCACTCTTTCCCCCTCCCCTGTACAGCTCCATACACTGCCCTGCTCTCACTCCCAATCCTGGCCCCACACCTCTGTCCCTATGCCATTGCTATACATACCCAAGTCTGTGACTCCTAATCACCCCCTCATCACCTGCCCACTCTTCATAGTATCCTACCACTTATATCCAAGACACTTGCGCCCCAAGTGTCTGACCTGCCATCACATACATTCCTCATCCCCCTCCCTCACTTTACCTCTTCCACTTAGCCAACCCATCTATACCCAGCATTTGTCTGGGACACCTTCTCACCTTTCGGATCTCCCTCTCTCTCTGGCCAGGTAACCAGTGCTCCCTCTACAGCAATACACTTGTATCTATCACAAGAACCTTCCCAAAAGCTTCCTCCCTCCTAGAGGGCCTTTCTTCCCCTTTCCCTCCTTATATCTTTCAGGTACCTGGAAACCCCGGCAGTGCAGGTAACACTTAAAAACACCCACTCCACACTGTGAAGTGGTTAGTGTTAGGAAGGGCATCCAGCTGTAAAATCCTGACAAGGCTCATTTTTGCCAGCTGAGTGGACTGGCGCAATGTGAAAATAAAGTGTCTTGCTCAAGGATGCAATGTGCCGCCAGGAATCGAATGATGATGATATGCACAGGTATGATTGTGTACTTAAGAAGTTTACTTCTCAATTAGATGATTTTACATTCAGTCTCATTTCATGTCACATTCAGCAAGTGTCATTTCTACTGTAGCCAAAGTATAGAATTTTTTTTTCCAGTAAACTGTTAAGGCTGGTCAAAGAGTGACCATTGGTTTACTGAAAAATACATTGCTGCTCTAATATTTTTTAGAGTGTGCTTCTTTGGATATATGATCCACTACCTATATATATATATAATCTAATCTATCATTTGTTATATAGACATAGTATGCTGAATGTAGCAAAATAATGTAAATAACATGTCCCACAAGTCTGTCAGATTTTCAAAGGGAATACATTTAAATACTGTCCTACTTATGAACTGCTCCACATTTGCTATCCATTCTACATACAAATCCATGAACTTCTTTCAGCCTATATAAATATTTCCCCACCACCACCTCTGCAATTCACTATCCCTCTAACCATCCATATGGTTTAAATAACAGATACATATAAATTAATATAAAATCAAGGAAAAGAAAGAAAAGAAAAAGAAAACAAGAGAAAAAAAGTGGGGGTGCAAGGCAGCAGGAGGCAGCAGATGTCTCAGGACAGGTGGGGTATTCAACTGCACCCCGCAGTAATGACCGTGGTGGCATTGCCATGGGGTGGCTACTCCATCTTGTGGAGCTCATTTCTCCGGCAGGCCACAGCAATCCCTATTTTGCGGAGGAGGTCTGTAGTACAAGGACCACAAACACCAGATATCTCAATGGCTGCTGGCACAAACTGATAGTGGCCGGCCAAGCTACTGTACCTAAGGACCTTCCTCTCCTCCTGCGTTGTGGGTTGCAACACTGGGGTTTGCAGCAGAAGCCGCGAGGTTGGTGCTGGAGTACATGTTGCAACACATCACGTCCCCGATTAGGGATCTGCCTCCCTTGAATGGAAAGAGGGTTATCCCATCGGGGCGTTTGACGTCAAGGCTCCTTCTGACAATATCATTCAGGGCAGCATGTCGGGGGGAATCAACCTGTGCTAAGGCTGCAGGACAAAGGATGTAGGCTGAATACATCTACTACTGCCCCGCAGTGACATTTGTGCAGCTTGCACACATGCAGACCAAGATGCTGAGCCACCCTGATGTGGGTGCACTCATCATCTTGAAGGGTACTGGTAGATGAGGAGGGTACTGCATTGAGCCATGCACCACTATTGGGCTGCAAGGCGGAACGGAGGCAGGCGAGGCGAGGTGGTGCTGGTCAAGTGATGCCTCTAACCACTTGAGGGTGGACTTACATAGGATGTCTTCCCAGTTATGTTGGACGTTCGTGATCTGGGGGACCACTAGCTCACCAGCAGTCCAAGCTGCAAGGGCTGGCTCGGGAAACTGGTCGACATCCGTCACAGCTGACCCAAGGAGTGTGTCACCAAGGAGATTGTGGCTGGAGGAGATCGAAGTGAGGTAGGCCAGCAGGGCAAGGTCCACTGTGGACCAAGGCCACTGAATCTGATGAGCAGTTTGGCTTGCAGCCAGCCAGCACTGTTGAAACTGACATTGCAGATCAGTTTAGCACAGCAGGGAAAAAGCAATTCCTCAAGAGGAAGAGCGCCGGGTTTGCATCAATGAGGCACAGTCTCTCTGTCATCCTGGACAGGTCCTTGAGCTTAACCTCCAAGCACTCCCGTTGGCTTTCAGGAGGATTGGGGAGCCGAGGATGTGTGCAGCGTCTCTGGGAGTCAGCCGAGCCCCTGCCAAGATGGACTAGATGCTGGGTACGGTGCCTCGGAATTCGGCCTCGCCATAGTGCACGATAATCACCTTTGACTTGGACAGGTTGATCTAGAGCCCGAGAGACTTAAGGAACGGGATGACCTGCAGGAGGTCTCTGACAATGGTCTCAGCCAGACCATCTAGGGTTGCATCGTCCAAGTACCCAATATTAAAGGGTGAGCGGACCGATCGAGCGATGTCATTGATCGCAAGCGGGAAAAGGAGTGGACCAAGTGGATCGCCCTGCTGGACCGCCCTGCTGGAGGAGGTGAGGTATGCAAGTGGGTACAGTGAGGAGGTGCATCTGAGGCAAGTCTCAAGAACGTGGTCTTGTCTAATGCCGTTGAAGGTGTTTTTGATATCCAACTCCAATAGGAGGCAAGGAGACGAGGGAAGTGAGCACTGAACAAAGTATCTGGCGGCATGAGCCACAGCCTTGACTCCCACCCCCAGCTGGATATAGATGAGTGCCTTGCTCAAGTTGTCGCTGACTGATCCGCAGTCTAGCCTGGCCACAAGACGACGAAAGACATTACCCACCGCTATGGGACAGATGCCTCCATCCTTTTTCTAAAGCGCTATCAAGTTGGCTGAGAAGAGAAGATCTCAGGCATGGTGGGGGAGGTCTGCGTAGAGGAGACTGTCTATCAGAGCGGAGCAAGTGTGCACCTGCCTCAGTGGAGTGTGGAGAGATGAGAACTTTGAGGCCATCAACTCCACCACTGCTTGCAGGGAAGGACCTCAGGGTGGCAACCACGTCGTTGCTGGATGCAGCTAAGGCTGTGATTCTGTGGGGGGTTTGGAAGACCCTGATGTCTGCTGGGGGGGGTCCAGATGTTTGAGATGGAGAGCCTCCAGATGGTCCGGTGTAGGGGCGGAGACTGTATCGCTAGAGGCCAGCAAGTGCACCACAGCAGAAACATTGCCCTCAATGAGCTTCCGGTTGACCAGGGCTCAAAGCCATTTGGCACAATTTGGATGGGGCCTGTGGGTGTGGCGTTGGCGCCAGCGGGCGGCCCGAGAGGAGTGAAGAGCCAATTTGTAGAGGGTAGCTGAAGGCGGAGATGTTGTGTCTGAGTCTTGTGGTCAGGAAGGGGACAGAACCTTCGCCCATCTTTGTAGATGGTTCCTGTCTTGTGGCGAGAGCCTGGTCTATGGATGATACTAGTGCCTCGGTCAGAAAGGTGCGAGCCATCTTGGGAATCCAGAGGATGATTCACTGCGACTGCCTGAAATGGGAGATCGAAGCTAGGGCGTCTTCCAGGCAGAGTGGGGTCGGGTCATCATTGGGCTGCACAGAGGGGTCCGCTTATCGAGAGGTGTGGAATATGCCGCCACCAAAGGCTAGGCAGCTCTGGCAGAGCCACTGGTTTAGGGATTCTGAAGTGCGGCGGGTGAACTTGACTCGGGAAAGTTGGTAGAAATGGTTGTAATTGGAGCAATTTCTGCCCTTCTTGCACCTATTGAGCATGGCGCAGGAGTGGCATAGGTCATCCACCTATGGAAGGCTGTTTACTTCATTAGCTGCCCCACTAATCAGACTGGTTGTCAACATCAACAGTAATACCCACCATATTCTACAACCCCTTTACTCTGCTAGATCTTCCCCCTCTCCCACTTCGGGTTCCCCTCCTCCGCTTTACTTAAAGACAACTTGTTGCTTTTTATTCTTTTTTATCTCTCCTCCAAGCTAGTAGTAGTAGGCATCCATTGGTCTCGAGAGACCATGGATCTGCGCCTAGAGAATTTGTGTCAGTTGCTGTTGGTGGTGCAGTGTCTTTGGTGGCTCTGCAGGCACACACGCGAGTGGAAATCACGTGTACAGCAACTGCACCTGAACATGCTCTCTACCAGTGTGATTGGCGTTTCCTTTCTTCGAGTGCGTTTTTCTTTGGTGGCAAGTTCCAGTTTCTCCTCCCCTTGCCTGAGCCCCTCAAGCAGTGTTTGTCTCCAGCGTGGGCGATCATTTGCAGCTTCCTCCCATCCCAAGACGTCCAGATCTATCGACTTCATATCCCTCCTGCAGACGTCCTTGAAGCGTAGATGAGGTCATCCTCGTGTTCTTGTGCCAGTGACCAATTCCCCATACAAGAGGTCTTTTGGGATCCTCCCGTTCCGCATGCGATGTACATGACCGAGCCAGTGCAGACGGCACTGCTGAAGCAGGGTGAATATACTGGATATCTTGGCGTGGTTGAGGACTTCGGTGTTGGTGACTTAGTCAGTCCACTTGATATCCAAGATGCGTCTTAGATTATGTAGGTGAAAGATGTTGAGATGCTGCTCCTGTCTGGAGTAGAGGCTTCATGTCTCACTGCCGTAGAGTACTAAGGATGCACACCTTATAGACAGCAATCTTGGTATTTGCAGCTAGTTTATTATTTTCCCAGACTCTCTTTGTGAGCCTGGCAAATGTAGAGGATGCTCTTCCAATTCGCCTGCTGACCTTAGGGTCCAGGGAGAGGTCATCGGAGATGGTAGAACCGAGGTAAGTGAATTCATGGACTACCTCCATCCTGTAATTGTTGATGGTAATGGTGGGGGACTGTTGGCCCAGCACGTTGGTCTTCTTCAGACTGATAGTCAGGCTGAATTCCTGACAGGCGTTCAAGAACTTGTCCACGAAGTACTACATTTACTCCTCAGAGTGCGCTTTCAGTGTTGCATCGTCCGCAAACAGCATTTCTCTGATGATTATCCGACAGACTCTGGATTTCGCTTTCAGCCTTAAGAGGCTAAACAGTTTACTGTCTGATCTTGTGTAGAGGTAGACACCATCATTTGATATTCCAAATGCATGTTTCAGCATGACTGCAAAGAAGATGCCAAACAGGGTGGGGGCAAGCACACAGCCCTGCTTCACTCCG
>JAOPUL010004099.1:21771806-21786336 GCA_027564515.1 Octopus rubescens
CGGCGGCTTGCCTTGGGGGTAATCCGGAGACGTTAGTTGAGTTAAAAACACTGAAGCTGGGAGGGTTCTCTCTGGATATCATACGTGTGAGGGTATCCGAAGTGTTTATCTGGAATGTAGTCCGATCGATGTTGTCATGCTGCCGGAAGTAGAATCTAATGTTGTTGTCTTCTTATCGGTGAATTGGGTTGGTATGGGTGGTATATTCAGAACCCAAAACGGAAGAGAGCTTCGTATGACGAGGGGTTTACCGGTTGACCATTGCGTCCGAGGGGGTGAATTTAAAACTAGCGTGGGAGGGTTCTAGAGAGAACACAGGGTGGGGTGACCCGGTGTGTTTGGTAACCGATTTAAATGCGAAAATATGGGTTCAGTTCTGATCTATATATATATATATATACGCCGGGGTACTTTCAGTTTCCGTCTATCAAATCCACTCACAAGGCTTTGGCCGGCCCGAGGCTGTAGTCGAAGACACGGTCCCAAGATGCCATGCAGAGGGACTGAACTTAGAACCATGTGGTTGGGAAGCAAGCTTCTTACCACACAGCCACGCCTGAACTCTGAGCAACCAGGACCAGAACAAATACCGCAAAGTATTTTATCCAATACCCTCGACGACTCTGCCCCTTCACTGCATTAAAAGAAGACCCTTAATTTTCTTTGGCATTGCGATTTCAAAAACGCCAGGGCAATGAATTGGCGGAATCGTTTAGAGCGTCAGAAATATTGCATATAGGTATTTGTTCCGATTATTTACGTTTCAAGTTCAAAATCACACCAGAGTTGATAAAATAAAGTACTAACCAAATACTGAAATCAATAGCATCAACTAACACCTTCCCTCAAATCTTGAGGCCTAAATTAGTAAAAATTAAGACCCCAAACTTTTCAGTGTAATATTTTGACGTTTTACAGAACAGTGCGGTTATGTAACATTTGTTATCCTGTAACTCATCTTACCACTCATGCGTGATTAACGTAAAATCCGCTTGTTTATCTACTTGCCAATTACATCTCATACACTGCTGATATATGTTTTAGGTCGTCCTAATATAATTTATATCATTAAAAAAAGAAAATAAATAGCATTATAAAACAACAACAAAAAAAACTCCGATATTTCATTAGCTCTTAGCATAGTGATTGATCGAATTTAATGATTGATAATCGAAAACCACACCTATATCAAGTGATGTCAGAAAGTAGAAAGCTTCACAGGCGAATCGAAGAAAATTAAATGAATGCGTGCCTTCTTAGGAACATATTTTCTCGTTGTTATGCATGACAGAAAAAAAACATTATTTTTCCTTTAATTAGCCTGCTTGTACTTTTCCAAGCTTAACCCAAGAGCTAGAGGCTAAATTCGTTGGCCTAATATCAATTCTGTCACGTCAAGTTATCTATGGCTCAGCTTGTTCCTATTTATTCCTTTTTATTGATCGGCAATCAGTAAAAACTATAAAGTCACAAACTACATATTATTTCCATTAGTTCGAGTTCAACATTATAAGCCAATGGTTTTACGTAGAAATCTCTCTTCTGTTACGAAACAATTCATATACTTGTTTTGTTTGGTTTTATTTTTTCATTCATTCTATACTATTTTTTATTTTAGTTCTTAGCTGATCAATGACTTTGCTTTCAGTGACTTTTTTTTACATGACAAAACGAACAATTAATCACCTCGTTTTCAATTTGACCTGTTAAACTTAACCAATTCCTATCATCTTTCAATACTTCTGCCTGTTTCTTCATCTTTCAGTCTATTTCAATCTTTCTTTCTTTCTTTTCCTCCATTTTGAAAGATTGTGTAATTCTGTCTAACACTTTTCTGGTTTCCTTTTAATCCAAATACATGTGAACTATATTGAATATTTTATATCACTGACATGTTCAGGAATAAATGAAAACACGTTACCTTATTACTTCAGAAAATGTTTCATTCATTTACTTGAATCAACGTCTATAGTTTTCTACAATAACTACCGGTTATAGCGATAAATATAAAGATTCAGCTTTTTCAAAGTGTGATTATATGACTAACTTTACTCATAAAGAATGTACTCAATGGGGAATCGACAGTATTGTGAGATTAGTATGCCTCGCGATATTTGCTCCTACTCTCTGTGACATGAGTTCATATTTCGCGGAGGATGACTTTGATCTTCATCTGGCGGGGGTGGGGGGTAATACAAAGTACAACTGCCAGACGGTGGATAGGCAGAAATTTTAGAGAGTTAGGAGAGATACTTTGCTGTATCTAATCTGGTTGTCTGCGTTCTAACAGCAATACCTATGGCGATAGTATGCCAACCTGTCGGCCCAAGTGGGTGACCTTTCCTTGCATACATGAGACTTAAATGCAAAGGTAACTGGCAGTTTTCCTTCAAAATTCCTCTTGTTCAAGCCTTTGTATGCATATACTGATATACGGTGAACACTGGCAGATGGACGTCTTTGAAAAGGGATGTACCGTTACTTTAAGAGTGAGAATGGAGTACAGCACTAGTACATATAGTTATTTAATGAAACTGTTAAAGTAATTACTTGATTAAACAACAATTATTATTTTAGATGCTGTTAAGGCTTATAAATCTCCAGTGATGTCTTTTTATGTCAGCTACGCACTGATTGGATAATACAATCCTGTATTTCTGAGATGAGGAATTTTTATAGTATGCAGTGCATTAACTAACTACGCTATGGACGCAGTCAGAGTGAATTTTTAAAGCTTATAAAGCTCCATTGATGTCTTATGTTGGCTCCGTGCCAAGTGGGTAATATAATTCAGTACTAATGCATAATATAAAATTCGTCATCTCAAGAATAAAGAATTGTATTATCCAATTGGTACGGACATAGGACATAGGACATCAATGGAAATTTATAAGCCTGAAAACTTCACTCTGACACTGCCTCCGGGCATAGCGTAGTGGATAAAGGCACTAGTTAATGCAACCACCTAGAGGTTCTGAGTTCAAACCTAGGCAAGGCAATAAGGTGAATCATAAGACACCTCAAGAAGGCTGGAGCGTACACAGCCGAAACGAAATGAAAACAACAACCAAGATGAGGACACCACTCCGACTAATGCGTAATATAAGAGAACAGCATCAACCCTCAAATTCCACTCTAACAAGTTGTGGTGTCGACCACAAAATCTTCGGCAGCAGTAGTAATAACAACAGAAAAGCTCCTTCAAACTCTCGGTATCACCAATAGCAACACCTCAATCACAACAGTCAACTAGACTACAAACATACTCTCTTTCGCAGACATTCCTTTTCCCCTGCCACAGATTTCTCTGATTGCGAAGAGTCGGCAGAATGGATACTTGTGAAGAAGAAGAGGAAAAACATAGCGAGTAAAAAATGTTGAATCTGACACAAGAAAAAAAGAACAACCTAATCGTAGAGACAGAAGCCGACAAATAATCAAACTCCCACTCTCCTCAGACCGCCACAAACACCGTTAAGACTAAAAACACCACTAACATTGCAAACAGCACAACAAACGAAAATACAATATAGTCTACACCACCAACAAGAACAGCACCTCTACACCGAACAAACAAAACGTATCCTCAAGTACACGGACACAGATACTAACAACAAAGACTTAATGACATATTTACATCAACACACAGATTTTACTTACAATGACTACATCACACAACCACATAACATCCCAACTCAAATTAAAATTATAAAAACAAATTAAGAAACATGCTAGAGGCTGGAAACAAAATATTCAGCCTGTAAGGGAATGGAAGATTTCCGAAGGACTATTGACGAAAGTCTTTATAAAACCTATTTTAGAAACACCTACCTTTATCCAGAAGGACGGAAATTCTGTCCTTTCACAAAAAATAAGGTAAGTGCTCCTTCTCAATTTCCTCCCTTTTGTCGAGCATGGTGATGCTACCTTGAAAGGGAAGCAGGACTACCTGCACAACGCTATTTAGTCACTAAATATAGACGTGGTGACTAATAGCGAGATAATAATTACCGAGGCACGATTCTTTGTCCCCGTCCTCAGCAGTTTTGTGTATTATGCATCTCCAAACCTGAGGAAAATGGAAGGCGGAGTAGCTGAGCTGCTTCGGAGAGGACTGTATCCTGACATATGGACCATATTCCTCGACGTATCATTAGCCGCGGCATGCCTATTCATCCACTCAACTATTAATCTTATAGTAGGTATGTAATACTCAAACGCCAACTGAATTTCTTTTCTTACCTTCTTTCTCCTCTTTTTCATACCCCTGGGGCCGCACCCGAAGAAGTCTCACCTTTGGTTCACATAGGCTAAAATCAATTTCTGGGCATTTGATATTCTTCCATTTCTTTAGAGAAGTAGGCATATGACATTGTTCTCTTTGCCCCTCCCAACAAACCCCGCAGGTAAGACGGGGATGATTTTTATTAAGTCCAAGTCATCGTAATCGCTAACAATGCAGGCAAAGGATGTTGTTGCAAATTATCGTTGTTCTGCCGTTGATTATGGTAATTTCGCAGGCGATATTATTAATATGAGCTCTGCTATCAAAGGTAATGTTATTATTCATTTTGCAATCGTCATTATTTTCTGTAATGTCAAAAACGTGTTAATGTCACTTTTAACATTGCTTAAATTGTTTCCTTTTTATTTTTTCAAAATCTCAAAATTCATTTTTATTTTCAGTGAAGTTGGGTAGGAGTATCTTTCACGTTTCTCGAAAGGAAGCCTACTACCACCAATATTGGAGTCGCATACAACTAAAGCTATTACAAATGCAATCATGTTTACAAACACCTTTTGCAAATATATGACGCTAAAAAAAAACAGTTGAAATAAAATCAATTCCGCTACCCGCAAAATGAGAAGAAAATTAAATTTTAAAATCTCATCTGCTTCTACAAACAGTCGACAAAAACACTGAAACCAAAAAATACACTTTAGATAGGAATAAAACGTTTGAAACGCCTAACAGGGATAAATTTTCAGACAACTCTTAATGGCTTTACAACCAATAATAATAATAATAATAATAATAATAATAATAATAATAATAATAATAATAATAATAAATACAAGAGCAATACCGGTAGTCAGATATGGAGTAGGGATTGTAGACTGGACCAAGAACGACATCCAGAAGCTTGACAGGAAAACTCGGAAATTGTTAACAATGCATGGAGCACACCACCCGAAAGCTGATACCAACCGGCTATACTTAAAGAGAAACCAGGGTGGAAGAGGCCTAATTGCCGTGGAAGGGTGTATACAGATGGAGAGAAAAAGCATGCTTCAATACCTGGAGAACAGCACAGAAAAACTATTAAAGGTTGTAAATAAGGAACAGGTGATGAAGAGCAGAATAGTAAAAAAAGACCAGCATGAAATCCAAAGAGAGCACGCTAGAGAGATTGAGGAGAAACCCTTACATGGTAAATTTTGAAAAGCCACCGAGGAAGTATGTGGAGCAAAAACCTGGGCTTGGTTAAAAAAGGGGCAATTAAAAAAAGAAACAGGGAGCCTGATGCAGATGAAAATCGACGGTTTTGGAGTGAGATATGTTAATAAGTAAGAATAACACAATACTGGAGCTGAATGGCTCTGCTGTCTGAATCAAAGAGCTTCTTATCCCCAACAAGAAGCTATCCTCCTTATCGAGGAAAGTATCAGAATTATAAGCAAAAGATGAGCAATTGGTAAGCAGCTGGGCTTGATGGTATATGAGGATTTTGCAGAAATAATCTCTGTAGGTGACATAAATTGATTGCGAACAATTTAATGCATTGTTAAATGGAGGAGAAGAAAGTCCAGGAATAAATACGTAATATAAGTACTTTGGTCATACTAGAGTTCACTGAAATCATAGAGAAGGAAATGAAAGAACAGCTAAGGAGAGAATATTTCCGAAGACTAAGATTGCTGTTGCGCTCAAAATCGACTGGATGACAGTTGACTGGTGAAAGACAGTGTTAAAAATCTTGAAATGCATCATGCAGTGTTGAGTCAGAAAGAGTGAGCGAGAGAGAAAAATAGGGAGAGAGAGGGGGAACAGAGCGAAATAGAGAGAGGGGGAGGGAGAGAGATAAAGATAAAGAGAGGTTGAGGGTGAGAAAGAGAGGGTGTGAGAGAGAGAGAGAGCTGAAATTGCCTTTTGGCATAGGTCCCTGTGTTAGTGTGTGGACTGGGGTTAAATAAAAATATGCTGCGCAAATCTACACCTCTAGAATGACTATTGCTAAAGCCTCATCTTTATGTTTTGGTTCATTTGAATTCCATTCATATGCAAATTATCAATCCATTTTTTTAAAATATGAAAGTAAAAGAAGTACCGTAGACCTATTATAGAGTCTCATCTATTTTAACATAACATGATGGATTTTAGAATTCAGTAATAAATACATTAACGAGGGAAAATGTTTTAAATTCAGTAAGTTCTGTATATCTTACAAAAAAAGAAGAAAAGAAGATACCCAGAAAGTGATAACACGAGAATAACATATATTTAGCTGACTTAAATAGTACATTCAAGCAAAACTGAGATGCCGGATGTAAATCTCATTCACTTTGGAAGCATATCCAAAACTATTTTGATCTGTCCAATTGGCAGCCAGTAATACGATTTTTCATTGGCAAAGAATCATTCGCTTACACCCGTGTGTTTTTCCGTAAAGCATCACTGTGTCTAAATTGACTTCAGATATGTATAATAATGAACTTTTTCAACCAAAACACGTCTTCCTATAGCACCTCAAGTTGAGTGATTTAGGATCTTATTCTACAGGATATAAAACCTGAAGAACGAAATAAGTAACAATAATAGTATTAGTGATAAGATATTGAATGTTGATGTGGATTCAATACACGATACCAGCTAAACATTTCTGGCTTGTTCAGTTATGTCAACCAACTGTTCTTTCGTTTCTGACGAATCCAACTATCTTGAAAACGTCCTTCCACACACCTTTAGCAAATCACGGAAGGCGTTGTCCTTCTCTCATTAACTGTTGTGGAAGACTCTGTGCAGTGGACGAGGCTTAAAAAGTCGAAGACGGACCCTTCATCTTTGGTCAGGCTCTCAATAACCATTTTAAGGCTGATAGAAGAAAGTGCTATCCCGCAGTAAATTTGTGAAAGGTCTATGATTGTTGCAGTATGAATGCGATTGTATGGTACAATTCTTAGAATGCTCCTTTAGATTGACGGGTGACTGTGACCTTGGTGCCATCTGTGAGGTTTCCTTGATTTATCTAGTTGGAAACACTTAACACATCATGTAGTTTGAAAGAATGATCATCGCTGCTGGTCACATCTCGTATCACCAACTTACAATCTCGGTCCAAGACTTTGGTCCGTATCGCGAGATTCTGTAATTTACAAATAATACAGCAACTTGAGCTCACCATACCAATCGGCTGGAGATGCATCAAGATTATGGCCATCAAAAATGTGTGTTAAAGCTTGTGTCTGGAGAATGTTGTTCACAATGATGGTCTATGTTTAGCGATTAGTTCTCGTTGAGCAAGTGACTGTATGTCCATAGTGGGCCAAGGTGATGTCATTGCTAAGTGAAGCAATGTTAAACAGAATGAGAAAAATGAGAAAAGTCCACTTTCATTATATCCGAGGATAAGAAGGTGCTCAAGCATTTCGGTTAGTTATTGTTTCCATAATCGACATTTATACATTCGTTTGTTTATTGTTCTCTGGGAATGTCGCATTCTCACTGGGTAATTTCTTCTTAGTTTCTTATATTTCTTTTGCTTTATTTAGTATTTAGATTTATATTAGAATTAGAATTATATTTGTCGTTATATTTTCTGTAAGTGTGAGGAAATCGTTGTATGTAGTTTATTGTTCCTTGTTGTTTATGTTCGTGTAGTTTATCAATTTTCTTTTACGTTGTTTTTGTTGGTTCGGGTGTAGTTTGGGCTGTGCTAGTGTTTGTAATGTTAGGGATGTCTATAGGCGTGATGGCGGATGTTGTCGATAGTTTTAATGCTTTATTCATTGATGTGTTGTTGTTGTGTCGTTTCAAACTTTCAAACGAATATTTCTTCGATTCTTTCAATCTTCTATGCTTTCCCTTTTAGCTTTTCTCTATTTTGTTCTCATATCCCAATGGTCCGAAGCGTAAAATGACATCTCTTAGTAATGTTTTGTAATTTTGTTCTTCTTTTTGATGTATTCGGGCTTTCTGTTGCTGTTGCTCTCGGTGTTGTGGTGGCATTTGAAGGTGATTCTTCTTTTGTTCTATGTGTTGCTGTTGCTTTAAACGTTGTGTTGCTTCTGTTGTGGTTCTTGTTGATCTGCTGCTGATATTGTTGCTGCTGCTGCTGTTATTACAACTGTCTCAGCCACTGATGTTACTGTGGCAGTGGCTGTAGTCTATTCCTTTTGTCTTTCTGTTCTGTGAATAGAATGACTTTTACTGGTTTATGTCTCTAGACGTTTTCTTTCCTTTCTTTTCCATCAATCGCCCTGTCGAGTTGAAAACCATCAGGCTGAATTATCGTGTCCAAGATAGGTTTCCATAATTTTTGATCAACCTGGATTAGTAACTCCAATCCTGTGCTCGACCAAGTATACTTTTGCAGCCTGTGGACCTGCAGTATCCTTCATTAAAAAAAAAGTCTATGTCGAATAAAACGGCTGCTACCAGACATCATACATATATCTACTTAAAGCAATACATCAAACAGCATTATTAGTATCACTGTCTAGTCGTGATATAACAGAATACGATGTAGTTGGTTACTCTTTGTTGGTATTATAGAATAGTTACTGGCTTTCTCCTCGGTCGGAACTTCTATCGTGTCGACTCTCTTTTCTCTAGCGACGTATATTCTGTCTTCCAGATTATATTATGAATCTCTTCAATTTTGTTCTCTGTCGCTTCTTCCACTGTTTTCACCTTAGGTCCTATAAATCTATATGATGCTTTTTATGTTTTCTTTTCTATAGGGTTTTCTGCTGTATGTTTAACGATACTATACACCCAAATCCACTCCGGGAGTTTTTTCCATTTTTCAAGTCCTACGAAATAACTAATTTTTTTTTTTCGTGAGACCGAACCACACCAACAAAACGGCCAATTCTATCTTTATTTGTCACAGAGATTTCGATATATATATTCTGTTACTGTTAATGAAGGTGGCAATGGAAGTGCTAGTTGCTGTGGTGCTATTTTGGATAGGTTTGTTACTATTGCTGTTCAATATTTTCGTCGTTCTCATTTTACATGTTTTACGAGGAACACTCATAAATATTCCGCATGGACAAAGTCCGTTGGGTGGGAGGTGACACAATCCTTCTTGAACGCACGCGAAATTATTCGTACCGATAGGTCACATCAGTTCCCGGCTTTTACGTCTGGAGTTCGGGTGTGTCGTGCGCGTTCGTCGGATTTTCTTATTCAAGATAACCAAATGCATCGAGCAGAGACCTTAAATTCATGTCCCATCACCAGTGATAATGGTCTTCATGAAACCTGAGCATTTCCATGCAGAGGTACTTTTGCTGCTCCACCCGCACGTTAGGGGCAAATATCGCCGACACTCTCCGCATGCTCAAATCATCCGTTAAAATCGAACAAACAAATCCTGTGCTTATTCCCACTTGTGAGCAATTTCCTGGATGGTTTTGTAACACGAGGGTTTTTCATGACTATTCGCCGAACATTTGAAATCGGCTACTCGTTTCCGCTTGTAGATGGACTGCCTGGGCGTGCCTTGCTTCCAATAAGGAGCGCCCATGTGTGAAATGGTTCTCTAATATGTTTTATTTTTATCCACCACATTATTTTATTTCACGCTAAAAACAAACAAACTAATGTGTTTAGTTTATTGGCATACCAATGTATACAAAGAGTTTCATTGCCCTAGGATTCGGGAAGACACTCGGCAAGAAATGTAATAAAAATTGAAAGAAGAAGAAAAACTCACAACAAAATAATAATAATAATAATAATAATAATAATAATAATAATAATAATAATAATAATAATAATAACAACAACAACAACAACAACAACAGCAGCAGCAACAACAACAACAACAACAAGAGGAAGAAGAAGAAGAAAAGATCTGGAAATAGAGATAACCCGAATATGGAACCTAAAAACAGAAACAATCCTTATAATAATAGTGGCATTAGGTATGATTAAAAAAACATACTATAAATACATAACCAAAACACCAGGACTTATGAATATGTATAACATACAGAAAATAGCACTACTAGGCACTGCACACATCCTAGGTAAAGTACTATCAATACAGTGAAAATAACACCAAAACAAAGCACAGTACATACCCAAGGTGCACATAGCTGTGCTCAGTAGTGCAGTGAAAGCTTGGGACAAAAATAATAATACTGAACCATAATAATAATAATAATGGTTTCAATTTTTGGCACAAGGCCAGCAATTCCAGGGAAGGAGTTAAGTCAATTACATATGATACTTCGATTAGAAGGCATTTTTTTCTTGATGATCTCTGACAACTATATCTGGTCTATTAGCCTTGATCTTATTCAACCGGTATTTATTTTATCGACCCCTCATGGATGAAAGAGAAAGTCGACCTCAGCGGGATTTGAAATTAGAACGTACAGACGGATGAAATACTGCTAAGCATTTTGCCCGGCATGCTAATGGTTCTGCCAAATAATAAGGATAATTACGTAATATAAATAATATGTCAAATGTTTTGGTGCCTGGCTTTTGGCCAACCCTGTATTAAATTACATAAGGCATTCTATCTGATGTTCTGACAATTCTGGCTTGGAAAGGAGGAACCTGAATGGTGGCAGCACAAGCACAAAAACTTTTACAGTGTCTGCTGGGTACTTTAACGTGCCACCAGCACAGGACTCTCTTTTTACATGACACCATCACAAGTACTTTTTACGTAGCACTGGCACAGGACTCTCAGCACAAGTGCTTTTTACGTGGTCCCATCACGAGTGCTTTTTATGTGGCACAGGTACAGGACTCCTGCAGGCCAATCCACTTCACCAGGGGAAGTGGCCTTAACACTTCTGCTGTGGATGGTGGGTCTTCTTGAGTACAGCAAGGTGCCAGGTATCTCGATCATTTGTCATCTTGTCTGAAAGGTTCAGCGTTTTGAAGTCGTCTTTCAGTACTTCGTCCAATCCACTTCTTTATGGAGCTATCGGCCTCCATCCGCATCACATGACCAAACCAGTGCAGTCTTCTCTCTTTCACACTGCATCTAATCCCTCTTATGCCTAGCTTCTCTCTCAATACACTAACACTCTGTCGCACATGTACATTTACATTACACATCCAGCAGAGCATACTAGCCTCATTCCTCTCTAGCCTTTGCATGTCCTATGCATTCAGAGCCCACTTTTCACTACCATGTAGAATAGCAGTTTGTATGCCTGCATCATACAATCTTCCTTTCACTTGGAGAGAGAAACCTTTGGTTACCAACAGAGGTAAAAGCTCGCTGAATTTTTTCCATCTTATTCTTAATCTGGCTATTACACTCTCCATACATCCTCCCCACTACTAATTAGGTCCCCTAGGTAGCAGCAAGTATCCACTACCTCTAAAGAGCCTTTGGAGCATTTGAGAAAATCTGTTTCCTGAGTATCTGTAGTTTTTATGGTTCCTGTGCATCTTCCATATATGAACACTACTTTCTCTGATAATCTTCCTATTATTCCACTGCACCTCTTGTGTGTCCATAGCTTACACTGTGTACACCGTATGGAATTCCTGCCTACACTTTTCCTACAAATCGAGCAGGGCCATTTACCTGAAGTGGGTAGGTTCCTGTCTGTTTTCTTGCTTACTTAGTCTTTGCTAAGTTAACCATAAGGCCCTTAGTTTCCAGGTTTTGCTTACACACCTGGAATTTCTTTTCTAGCTCTGATATAGAAACTGCTATGAGGGCAAGATCGTCAGCATATAGTAGTTCCCAGGGTCTGCCAGTCTCGAACTCCTCTGTTATGGCCTGAAGGACAATGTTGAAAAGGACTGAGCCTTGATGAACACCTACCTGTACACCAAAGTCTTTACTGTACTTGTGGTTAACTCACACCTTACTGAGAGCACCCCTGTACATAGCCTGTACAGCTTTCACAAGCCACTCATCTACTCCTAGCCTCCTCAAAGCCCACCATATCACACAGTGGGGTACTATATCGAAGGCTTTCTCTAGAGCAACAAATGCCAAGTATAATGGTTTATTCTTGGCTAAGTATTTCTCTTGCAGTTGCCTGACTATGAAAATAGCATCAGTAATGCTTCTCCCCGGGGCAAAGCCAATCTGCATTTCATCTAGCCTAATTCTGCTCCTAATTAATTAGGCTATAACTCTCACTGGATATCACGCCTTCTTGAATAACCTGATTAACTATGTGGGTGACTAGCCTGCATCCTACCTTACCAGATATTTTTAGCATCTCAGCAGTGATTCCAGATGGACAAGGGGTTTTCCCTGTTTTCATATCTTTAATTGCTTTATCTACCATACTGCTGTCCACTAGGATAGCTGGTCCCTCTGTTGGGTTCCCATGAAGGAGACTCCCTTTATTCCATTCATTCTCTATGTTCAATAGCCTTGCATAGTAACTCTTCCACACCTGTTTCTTGTTCACATCACTAAGTGCAAGCATACCATTATCCATCCACACACATTTCTCTCCCACAAAATCTCCATTCTTTGACACACTGTCTCACAATCTGGAACACCTCAAGTGTCTGAGGTTCATGTCACAGGGCATTGACAAATCTCTTCCTTTCTGCTAATAATGTGTATGATATTTTCTTTTAATATTTCCTTTTCAGATGCACCAGGCAAAGTAGAAGTTAAATCAAATAACATACCCATAAAAGAATCAGAACCAATTTCTTTGACATGCCAAGTGGACACAAAAAATAGTGAGTCTCCTAGAATTTGTTGTTTGTATTGAATTTAGGGTTCTGTTATTTCGGTTTTGTTTAACCTTCTACTATTCTTCTATTTGTTTCAGTCCTTAGACTGTGGCCATACTGGGGTACCATGATGAAGGATGTAGCTGAAAAAATTGATTACAGTTCCTTTGATTTTTTAAAAAAAAAGCCTGGTGCTTATTCTATCAGTCTCTTTTGCTGAAGCGCTAAGTTACAGGGATGTAAACAAAACAAACTAATTGTCAAACAATTAGTGGGGGTAGCAAGTATAAAGACATGCTCTTGTACACACAACCACACACGTGTGTGTATGTGTGTGTGTGTGTGTGTATATATATATGTGTGTGTGTGTGTGTATATATATATATATATATGTGTGTTTATATATATATATATGTGTGTGTCAAATACTCCCAAGTACAACTATTGCTTTTTTACCTTATTGTATTGATAAAATAAAAAGTGCCAATCAAGTATTGAATTCAAAACGCTTGACCGTTTCCTCTCCACTCCAAATTATTAATAAGATTGATTACCTGTTGGTGGATGCCACTAAACATTGGCAGATGAAACCTTTTCAGAGTACTATATATATATATATATATATATATATATTATCTTTTATCTATTACTTGTTTCAGTCATCAGACTGCGACGATGCTGGGGCACCGCCTTGAATTTTTGAGTCGAATGAATCGACCCCAGTACTTATTGTTTGAACCCTGGTACTTATTCTATCAATCCTTTTTGCTGAACTGCCAAGTTATGGGGACGTAAATTAACCAACACCAGTTGTCAAGCAGTGGTGTGGGACAAACACAGACACATAGATACACACACACACACACACACACACACACACACACACATATATATGTGAAGTGGTCGGTGTTAGGAAGGGCAGCCAGCTGTAAAATCCTGCCAAAATAAAACCACAAGAGTCTGGTGCAGGCTCCGGTTTAGCCGGCTCCTGTGGCACCGTCCCACCCATGCTAGCATGGAAAACAGACGTTAAAGGATGATGATGATGATGATGATATATATATACGACAGGCTTCTTTTAGTTTCCGTCTACCAAATCCACTCAGAAGGCTTTGGTCGGTCCTCGAGGCTATAGTAAAATACACTTGCCCAAGATGCCAAGCAGTGAGACTGAACCCAGAACCATGTGGTTGGGAAGCAAGCTTCTTACCACACAGCCACACCTTCGCCTATATATTATTCGTTATATATATTATTCTTTAACAGGAATAGTGTTGACAATGACTAAGATGACTATCTTGCTTAGCCTTCATTGGTCTAACTTCAGAGCTTGGTACTTACTTAGTCTATTGGTTCTCTTTTGCCAAACCACTAAGTTACTGGGACGTAAACACAACAGCATCAGTTGTCAAGCGGTGGTGGGGGATAAGCACACGGACGCACGTGCGCACACACATACACATACATATATATATATATATATATATATATCATCATCATCATCATCATCATTTAACGTATATATGTATGTATATGTATATATATATATGCGGCGAGCTGGTAGAATCGTTAGCACGCCGGGAAAAATATTTAGCGTCAATTTTCCCGACTTTACGTTCTGAGTTC
>JAOPUL010004099.1:22268851-22278931 GCA_027564515.1 Octopus rubescens
TTCCAGTCAAACCGTCTAACCCATGCCTGCATGGAAAAACAGACGTTAAATGATGATGATGATGATATACACACACACATAGACCCACATTATAGAAGACAGAAAAAAAAGTTAGAACACTGCCTAGGGGAATCTGTAAGCCATATGGTCATGCTAACCACTACACCAAGGTGACATTACAATTTTAATCTTCCAAATTAGGAGCCTTAAACTAGCAAGGTAAAATTTCTTATAGTAGCAACCTGTTAACAGAGAACTCAGTTGGCATTGTATATAGAGATATAGATAGCTATACATACTTATCTATACACATGTACATTATACACACATGCACAAGTAGTAAAGGAGAGTTTATTAGGGCGTATATAGTGAAGAACATAATGCACACCCATTCCTTTTTCCTTATACTTTATACTTTATCAAATATTGGTTCATACAGGAATTATATCAACATAAATCAACATGTTTACAGGAGATTAAGAAAAACTTTCAAGAAATATATATATATACATACATACATACATACATATTTTATATATATATATATATATGCATATATATTTTTATATATAATATATACATAATATAATTATAGATATATATATATATAATATAATATACATATTTTCACAGAATACATGCATTTTGAGTTATAGATTTGATATAGCTTTGGCAAAAGAACTTTGCCAAAGATTGTTCTGGTTTCAGAAGAGTACCTTTCAGTATGGTTTGATGGTCTTTAACGTAATATACATCCTACCAACCCACAAAACCATTTCTGATATCCTCAGCATGACAGGAAGATATCAAAATTCAGTAGTCACATGCTAACTGTTGTTAACAGCCAGAGAATTGAAACAGTGATGAAGATGCTATAATAAATTTAAAAAAAAAAAACATTAAAAATTGGGGGTGGGGGTGCATTTGATGAAGAGTGTAGAAGGGGGGAGGTATAAAGCTTTATATATTGTAGGAAGCATAAAATGATCACAAAGTGATTAAATTATTTGACAGTTTTAGCTAAATTAAAATACTAAAATTTTATGTTTAAAAATAAAGCTTATTTTCATTTTTTTTTAAGAAAGTAAACATGAATATGAAACAAGTTTCATGAGAAGACTGAAATTAAACCACCACAAAGTTTGAAAGCTTTATGAAGTAGGATAATGTCAACGTCTGTAAATCCAAACATGTCTTCTTCCCATAAATAGTTTACAAATTCAAAGAAGTGTAATTTAAAGTGGACAAAATGAATGCTATAAACCTAGAAAATGCCATCTCTACATATCTGTGACTATCAGAATAGATTTAGGTCAACATCAGTTATATTGAAACCTAAATTCATAACCTGTTGGTTATGTCATATGAAATAAGATAATGATAATTATTTAAATAAAATCTATCAACAGCTGAATAAGCACTCTTACTTGAAATAGAGGACGGTAACATAGTCACTGTTCGAAAAAGACAAAATTATTCAAGCATAAAACTTTGAAATCAACCCAAAAGGTTTAACAAGTGTATTTTCTCTTGAGGTCGGCTGTCTTCATATAAAGAGGTTAATGCTAAATACAACTCTATAATGGTTTCTAGATTAGCAAAATACCATAAATCTTCCATAGAGAAGATATGTCAAGTAAATTTTTTAAAAACTGGTACTTATTTTTATCAACAAACAGAAAGTAAAGTAAAAGAAGTAAAGAAAGTAAAAATGAAAGTAAAGTTGAACCTGACAGATTTCATATCTATTTTTTAACATGTAATGTAAAAGGACATAAAATTCTAAATAATTCTATCATCTCTAATAATACCCTAATAATATACATGTGAACACTAGTAGGGTACCACCCTAAACATAAGCAAAAAATAATGATTTTTTTTTTTTACTTGAACACAAAGCCTGTTTCTTCATAAAGAGAGGATCTACAGTCAATCTATTCAAATTTGATTTTGTAAATATTTTAATGGTAACACTATGGAAGGGTGTTGTGCTGAAACTGTTTTGGTCACATTTAAATAGGGTAAAGTGCCTTATCGGTTTTTTTTAACCTACTACCAACTTCATACTGATATACAATAAGAAATAATCTGGAGAAATTTTTTGAGCTTCCTTGCAGTTTGAACCCCCAATCCAACATTTGAAGCTAAGATATTAATTACCATCATTTGGAAGACTTTGGGAGAAATGCCTGCATTTTCTACATCCATAATGTACTTGCCAATGAGAAAAACACAGACAAACCAATTTGTTTTAAATACAGAGAATGTGAAAAAAATTAAAGCATTACAAAAACAAAACGTAGGGAAAAAATGATTTTACAGAAATGTTATCCTACTAAAACAAGAGAACTCCAAATTTTGTCTACAGGGTTATAGGAGGCCACATATTGCTCTATCACTGGAGCTGCCACCTCACTGAATTATAATGAGAGTATCATGTAACAAAGCTAGCTGTCTGAGTAACAGATACACACCATTAGATTGGCATCCATACAGTTTCTCCATACCCAATTCGATTCATAGACACACACACACACACACATATACATAAGAAAGAATTTGTAGGTTTAGCAAAGAGCGAGAGAGATATAAGAAGTGATGGATGGAAAAAAGGGAGAAATCTCAACAATAGTCATCGTATACATAAGGTAAGATAATCAATCAAGAAATAATTCTCTCTACTATAGGCACAAGGCCTGAAATTTTGGAGGAGGGGGCTAGTCAATTACATCGACCCCAATGTTTCACCTGGTACCTACTTTATCAACCCTGAAAGGATCAAAGGTAAAGTTGACCTTGGCGGGATCTGAACTCGGAATGAAAAGACAGGCGATATGCCGCTAAGCAGTTCGTCTGGCATTGTAACGTTTCTGCCAGCTCACTGCCTTGTAATCGAGAAATAGCAACAGCAAAAGTATCTAGGATCTGAACAGAACTCTCAACACATGTAGGTGTGGCAGGTTTGTGCATGCATGTGTTTATTAGTATGTTTGACTATAATATGCAAGTACACACAGACAACATAGGACAGCAAGTAATTGGAAGGAGTCACTCAGTTAATTGCACAGTAAAAAACATTATCAGTTGTATTAAACTAAGGCTTGATATAGAAATTATATATTTTTTTTTAAAAAAGAAAAAAAGGGCTCCAAACAGTAACAAAAAAAAAAAACAATTCTCAGAAAAACATCTTGGTTTTTACTATGAAGATAAAATTTCAAATAATACAGAACCACAACAAGGATGACTAAACCAATCAAAAATAGTAAAGTAATGCCAAGAACAACAATAATAATAATAATGATCCTTTCTATTATAGGCAAGAGGCCTGAAATTTTGTGGGAGGGGGCTAGCCAATTACATCGACCTCAATGCTCAATCAGTACTTATTCTATCGACCCCAAAAGGATGAAAGGCAAAGTCAACCTTGGGGGATTTGAACTCAGAATGTAAAGATGGACAAATAATAATAATAATAATAATACAATATTCTGTTCTGTATGGCTTACAAAATTTTTTTTTAAAATGAGTGCAAAAAAAATACTAAAGGAAGACATAAGTAAGTAAATAAACTACCCAATAATATTGGATTAGATATATTATAATATTTGGCAATGAGAATTTCTGGAAGATAGGAGAGAAGAAAAATATAATACATGTGTATGTGAAGGATAATTCAACTGTTAAATTTATGTATGTATATTATACTCTATATCATTGTTATTGAGTCATGAATTTTCTTTTGCCATGATATATATACAGGAAGAAAGAGAAAGTAAAAATGAATAAGACTTAAAAATAAAAAGAGGAAAAAATATAATATTTAATAGCATCATTCATTTACTAATTCTTTACATTTAACCATTTATTTTTTTGTATTCATTCACTTGTGGTTAAATAATGAATATTTTGTATGATATTATGTAGGTAGTAGAACTGCTGTGAAGTTGGTTTACAGCCGATTCATCTGCCCTACAGCTATCTCTAAATACCTTCACTAAACACTAATAATAGTGTGTATTCATAAATGGATAGAATCCACTAGATACAGGAAGACTGAAAACTAATTTCTCTAAATGAAATAGTACTGTATATGATGTTATATGCAGAATTGCAATTAGTTTTGAAATCTCAGCCAATCATGTGACTACGACAGTCAGTGGTAACTGTGAAGTGTTTGCTTGCTTATTTGCTACCTTATGACTTTATTAATCATTGACAGCAATATAAAACATAAAAGAAAAAAAAAAACAAAGAAATGTAGAGAGGAAAAAAAAAGTGGTGGGGCAGACACAGAGGTGGTATTCAGTCACTCCCCGTAGTCATTACTGGGGTGGCGTTTCCACGGAGAATGGCCAGTGACACTCACTGTAGTAGCCATTCCATCTCATGGGGCTCATTTCTCCAGTGGGCCACAGCGGACCATATTTGGAGGAGGCAGGCTGTGATTCGAGGACCAAGGACACCAGACGTCTCGACAGCTACCAGCATGAACTGATAGCGGCCGGCCAACCTCCTGTACTTACGGACCTTCCACTTCTCCACGTTGCGGGCTGCGACACCGGGATATGTGGCAGAAGCCGCAAGGTTGGTGCTGGAGAACGTATTGCAGCACGTCGCATCCCAGATTAGGGATCTGCTTCCCTCGAATAGGAAGAGGATTATCCCATCTGGGCACTTACCGTCCCTACAGGCTCAAGTTGGGACGGAAAGTCGGTTGTGTCGAGGCCCCTTCTGACAATGTCATTCAATGCAACAATGAAATAACTAAAACATTATAAATACACATATGTATGTGCAGTACTGATGATAAGAGGATAGTGAGAGTTATTTTGGATGCAAGCAAGAGGAAACTGTTTAAGAACCTACATAATATTTTCAAATTTACATCCTGTATTATACATAAATTAGATGATGTGTATTTATAAAGTACTAAAATATAGAGAAGACTGAAGATTTATAAAGAATATTAAAACTTTAAAAAATTCTCGACCCTTCTCTACAAACACAATCAGATTCATCTTTGATGATAAATATAAAACAATTCTGCAATACATAGCATTTTAATCATGACTACATTGAATTAACTAAAAGACTAAACATATAGGTGTTTGTATTCACATGGCTGGGAGACAGTGGTGGACACTCACCAACAGATGTTTTTCCAGTTATCAACAAAACAAAACAGTGCAAGCATCTAAGCTAGGTTTTATACCTGAAATTTAAATAAAACATATGCTTAGCTGATATATTATTTGAGCGCCTTGTCACCACAACTATTTACTTAGTGCCAGTATCCTGCAAATATCGAGATGGGGAATGTCTGCTAAAACTGCTGTTCATGAAAGATGTGTCAAAGATTTTGAAAACTTTAATCTACCCACTAGATGAGTAGTTCTCAACCAGGGTCGATTTAAGATTTTCAGGGGTTCAGTAAATTGGGAATCCACAATAGTATTTTAAGGGCCCCTGATGTATGTATTGGTATGTATTTGCAAGAAACAGCTAGGTTTCTTTCTCTAATATTTTACATAATTCAACTTACACAAGTTAATGTGCGAAAAACAAAATAGGAATTTTGAAAGAAGTTTCTATCAAACTAGTTTTTAAACATCAAATGGCTAGGGGTGGGGGCCCCAGAGTAAAATAGTAATCAAAGGGGTCCATAGATAAAAGATGGTTGAGAACCCCTGCATTAGATGGATTAAAGGAGGAGGAGGAAGAGTAGTGTGATAAGGTAGGAGTATAGTTTTTGAATTTTCCTGTTCCTAGAAATACATTAACCATGGAAACCAGTGCAAGGTTTGGAAACCTTACAGGGTTTATGAAGTTTTTTCAGTCCTGTAAGAGTTTTTCTGTTTTACGGTAAGTTCCTACATATAGGAGGGAAGATCATTCTTACATGTGATGAGTATTATATGGCATAGAAGGAGAAAATGGCAGTAAATGCATTTTAAGTATTTTAATAAATAGTTTAAGAGAGAATATTGCACTGAAATGGGGTGAGGTGGGGGAATTGAAATGGAATCAAGAAAATTTCTAAGTGTTAAGAATTTGGCAGTGAAAATATTTTTTGCTAGCTGAAGTGAGCTGAACAAATTTACTCAATTTTTTTACATTTTCCTCTAAACACAAGGACAATTTTTATTATTTTAAAATATTTTTCTTGTTGTTGTTTTCCTGTAGAAGGGTTATAGTCACTGAAAACAAGTGTAGTATATTACCGGTATTTATTGTATTGACCCAGGAAAGATGAAAGACAAAATTTGACTCAAGAAGAATTTGTACTTTGAAAGTCAAGAGAAAAAGACAAAATAATGTATTTATTCTATTGTCTAACATTTCTGCCAAGTTAAAACCAATACTGGAATATTATAAATTCAATAAAAATTAAACTTTAGATACCTTACACTGTCTGTAGTTCAACAGGCAGAAATTACTTAATAAAAGGAAAATACATATTGGTGGTGGTGGTAGTTGTTGTTATTGTTTAACTTATGTTTAACTTATGATCAAAGACTTCCAGCCATGACCATCCTGTGTATCTAGAACTATAATATTCAATATGTTCTCTGTTTAAAACAATGGGATTATATTTAGGAGATCTGGCTGCTACTTCTTGCAAGTCGAGCAACCACATAGGTGCTACATCCATCAGGAGACAAAACATGTTTTGAACATGATGGGAAGAGACAATGAAATATGTTTTAGTTATTATGAATTTGTACAGCCTGAACCATAGTGGTTTTACAACAGAGTTTAAACATTTAAAACTTTATAAGCCATTTAAAATCTTCACCATGTATGAATAAGCCCTCAGGTCATGTTTATTAACTCAGCTATAGGCATTTCTCAAAATAAAATTAGTTCCTTTATAAATGTAGTAAAAAACAACAAAAAAAAAAAAACAGATGGGTGTTGAACTGGTTAACATAATTTAGTTGAAAATGTTGAATCCACAACCCCCATTTCCCGACAAAGGATAATTTATGAAACAACACAAAATCTTTTGAGGTCAAACTACACAACACCTCTTCCGTGTCCCTTCCTATGAACTCTCTGAAATAATCCAACCAAAATCTCAAAGAATTATATTACTAAACCCCTCCAAATTCTTGATTATTTCAAAAATTAAATCAATCATATAAACAGATTATTTGTGTAAGAAATATGGTCACAAAGAGGGTTAAAATAGTAAGAAAAGTAATTTAGATAATGAGTAAAAAAGAACAGAAAAAAGAAATTAACAGACATATATGGACAACAGTAAAAGGTATACAATGTTTAACAATATTTTTTAAAATGTGCATCAGTACTTTAAATTATGTGCGTGTGAGATTGCCTTTAAGGGCATTTCTTCTTTGAATGAGCTGCATAGATGAACTACAGATTTTTCAAGAAACAAGATCAGTAGTCATAGTAGAAACAAGAACAGAACAGAACATAATTGAAGAAAATGAGAGGATCAAACATTCAGCTGAAAAACAATTGTACCAATAATAATAATAATAATAATCCTTTCTAATATAGACACAAGGCCTGAAATTTGAGGGGTAGGGAGCTAAGTCAATTACATCGACCCCAGTTCTCAACTGGTACTTATTTTATCAACCCCCAAAAGGATGAAAGGCAAAGTTGACCTCGGTGGCATTTGAACTCAGAACGTAAAGACGAACGAAATGCCGCTAAACATTTTGCCCGGCCCGCCAACGATTCTGCCAGCTCGCTGCCTTTATAATAATAATAATTTCAAATTTTGGCACAAGGCCAACAATTTCAGGGAATGGGATAAGGCAGTAAGTCGATTACATCGACTTCAATACTTAACTGGTACTTATTTTATCGACCCCCCCCCTTCCCAAAAGGACAAACGGTAAAGTCAACCTTGGCTTAATTTGAACTCAGAACGTAAAAATGGACGAAATGCCGCTAAGCATTTGGCCTGGCATGCTAACGATTCTGCCAGCTCGCCACAATAATAATGGTTTCAGATTTAGGCACAAGGCTAGCCATTTTGGGGGAGGGGTTATAGTCAATTACATTAACCCCAGTGTTAAACTGGTACTTATTTTATCGACCCCGGAAGGATAAAAGGCAAAGTCAACCTCAGCAGAATTTGAACTCAGAATGTAAAGATGGACAAAATGCCGCTAAGCATTTTGCTTGGTGTGCTAACAATTCTGCTAGCTTGCCACCTTTATAATAATTATGATAGTTTCTGATTTAGGCACAAGGCCAGAAATTTTGAGAGGAGAAGTTGATATCAACCCCCAGCTCATATGACTAAGCATTTTTCCCCGACACTAACAATTCTGCCAGCTCGTTACCTTAATAATAATGATGGTGATTTTTAATACAGGCACAAAGCCCAATGTCTGGGGGGAGGCCACAGATGATTATATGAAATTCCCCCGGTATTTGAATGGTACATTGTTTTATCAACCATGGATGGATGAAAGGCAAAGTTGGCCCAGGCAGGATTTGAACCAAGAATATCAAGAGACATATAATTAAATATCTGGAGGCATTTGATCTGGTGCTCTACCAATTCTGCCATCTACTGTCTAAACAATAATAATAATAATAATAATATTTTTTTTTGTTTTTAATACTGATTTCTAACATTGGCACAATGTAACAGTTTGTAAGAAAGGGATTTTTTTTTTTTTAGATGACCAAATTAACCTCAGCACTGTATTGGTACTGATTATTGACTCTGAAGGGTTTGAAAGGCAAAATCATCTGTGGTAGGATTTTGAATTCAGAATGTAATGGGACGCATCTAAATACTACAATGTAATTAAGTCCAACACTGCCCACCTATTATAATAATAATAATAATAATAATATTGTTTTCAAATTTTAGCACAAGGCTAGCAATTTAATGGAGGGGGTAAGTCAATTACATTGACCCCAATGTTCAACTGGTACTTATTTTATCGACCCCCAAAAGGATGAAAGGCAAAGTCAACCTCAGCAGAATTTGAACTCCAAATTAAGCATTTTGTCCAATGTGCTTACGATTCTGCCAGCTCACTGCCTTAATAATAATAATAATAATAATAATAATCACAACAATAATAAGTGGTTTGCAAGATATGCAAAAAACCAGGATGTTAAAATGGATCGGAATGGATATATATAGAAAGTTACAGATTTCCTGTAAGTATTAACGAGTAAGGCAGAGATTTTGAAATGGCAGTAATGGACTTACTTAGATTGCCAAAAACTTACAACTGTAATCAATAATAATTGTTTCTAATTTCGACACAAGGCCAGCAATTTTGAGACAAAGGGGCGAGTTTATTACATCAAGCTTAGTACTTGAATAGTTCTTTATTTTATCAACCCCAAAAGGATGAAAAGCAAAGTTGACCTCATTGAAGGATGAACATTGAAACACATACCAGAAGGTATAATTCTGTGAATCCACCACCAATAATAATAATAATAATAATTATAATTATTTCTAAAAATCTAGGGGATGGGTTAGGCATTTACATCAACTCCAGTTCTTGACCAGTCTGCTACTTTATCAACTTCAAAAGAATGTAAAGCGAAGCTGACCACGCCAGGATTTGAACTCAGGACATAAGAGAGTCGTAACTAAATACTGCAAGGCATTTTGCCTAATGCGCTAATTGATTCTAATAATAATGATGATGATGGCTATGATGAAATAATTTTTCTTATACCAAAAAGATGTTCTCTGATAACAATAAATGATATGCAAAGGAATCTACATACAATTTAAACAATAAAACAAAGTAAAATCAAAGACCCATTATAACATTTAGAAATAAAAAAAATTATTATTTTGATTTAATTATCACACACACACACACATAAGATTACTTAACTGTTTTTGATAACAACCCACCTGAAACTGCCTCTGGTTCTATACGAGACAAACATTCTATTTTAAAGTGACCTAAATTAAAACCTTCTTTTGAAGTTCCATGTTTAAATTTTTTTGTTTTAAATACCAGCTTAATAATGGTTGCTGATTTAGGCACAAGGCCAGCCATTCTGGGGGAGGGGATTAGTCGATTACATCGACCCCAGTGTTAAACTGGTACT
>JAOPUL010004099.1:22476717-22487518 GCA_027564515.1 Octopus rubescens
CCATCTCGGCCCTGGAACAGGTAGTACTGGTTACCAGATTACCAGTAGCAGGCCCTCAAAAGAAACCTGACCTGACATACAAGGAAGATCTACGTCGAGAGGCACTTGATGTTTTTGAGGTGGATGCATCAAGGAACTCCTGATGTTTTCGAGATCAGAGTCCAAGTGCAGCTGTTTAGAGGAGGAGAGAGTTAATGGAGATGTCTTGTTGCTTGGGCTGGCAGGCAGCAACGAAGTGATAAGAGTCTTAAATGGAAATGGCAGGTGGTGACCACATCAAGTGTGTTTAAATGAAATGCCTTGGTGCTTGAGAGGGCAGGTCGAGCCTTTTAAATGGAAATGTCATGTTGCTTGAGATGGCAGGCAGCTCGAAGTGTTGGCCACATCGAGTGAGTTTAAATGAAATGCCTTGATGCTTGAGAGGGCAGGTCGAGTCCATCATCAACAACTGTCTTGCTGCGTCAAAAGTCCGAAGGCTGCGCTGAGTCGTGTGGCAAGGGTGGGGTCAAGCCCAGCATCGACAATGTCTTGTTGCTTGAGGCGGAAGCATCGGCAAAGTCGCTTGCTGAGAAGGCCGCATTGAAAAGCTTCAGGTGCCACATTGAGAGTGCAGTTGTTTAGAGGAGAATGCATCGAGGGTCCTATTGCTGAGTGGTGGCTGCATCGAGAGTTAATGGAAATGGCTTGTCATAAGGGTGCTTGAGAGGGCGGGTCGAGTCCATCATCTTGCTGCATCGAAATTCCGAAGGCCAAGCTGAGCCCTGTGGCAAAGAAGCGGTTGGGTCCAGCATCGACAATGCCTTGTTGCTTGAGGCAGCAGCATCAGCAAAGTCTCTCGCTGGGAGGGCTGCATCGAATGCTCTCGGGTGCTAAGTGGTGGCAACATTGTGAGTTAATGGAAATGCCTTTGGTTTAATGATAAATGAAAATGCGGTCCAATGATAAAATGGAAATGCTTGACGGCAGGACGAGTCCATAGTTAAATGGAAATGCCTTGGTTTAAATGATAAATGGAAGTACGATCCAATGATAAAATAGAAATGCTTGACGGCAGGACGAGCGTGCGACGCCCCACTGCCATATGAGAAGCGGCGTCCCACTATATTGTACGGGAGGCGAACTAAGAAGGCCCAGTGCCAGTGACACGTTAAAACACCCGCAAACGTAGAGCGAGCTTAGAAGGTCCGGTGCCGGTAGCACATTAAAAGCACCCAGCACACACTAAATGCGGTTGGCGGTAGGAAGGGCATCCAGCTGTAGAAACCAAGCCAAACCTGACTGGAGCATGGTTGGCCCCCAGCTTGCCAGCCTCAGTCAAACCATCCAACCCATGCTTGCATGGAAAAACGGACGTTAAATGACGATGATGAGAGAGAGAGAGACAGACAGGCAGAGGGAGAGAGAGAGAGAGAGAGAGAGAGAGAATGAGAGAGAGAGAGAGATACACTGATTAATATTGATTAAATAAAATCTCTATTGCACATGCATACACAAGGATTTGAATCATCAAGTATACTTTCAATTTGAGGGTTACAAGATAAGGGTTACGAAACAACCAGTACTCTCCAGAGTTTTAGGAAGCCATACCCAAACAGTACTTAATTATAGGACTGTTATAGGTTTCATTTGGTTTTCTTCGAATTCTATGAACAATGTCTAGATACATGAGAGAATGGAAAAGAGAATAAAAAGAAAACAGAAAAACAACAAGAAGAAAAGAAGGTCAAGAAAACAAAGCAGAAAAGAAGGGAAGAGAAGGTAAAAAAACAAAAAACAAAAGGAAGTCAAAAAGAAGAGAGTGAAAGAATAGCAATGAAATACTGGTGAGAATGAAATTCTTCATTTGAACCAGTTCCTAAATTCCATTGACTTGTCTTTCAGTCTGTTAAAATGGTAGAGCTAACTGAATAGCGAATAATACTTATACTACTATGGAGAGCCCATACAAGTGTAGTAACCAGTAACTAAGATAATGTCCTGCAGCACATTGGGTTTTGGGTTTTTTCCATCTATGTAAATAAATCAATCACCTACTTTTGAAGTTTAAAAGCAATTCAAGGGGGAAAAAATAGATTTGCAAAAAGGAATTTCAATTGTTTTAGAATGAAAGAAATGGTGTGTATTTATTTTGGTTCTATACTGTGATTGGTGAAATATAGTAACACTGGTTACCAATTTCCAATGTACCAATAACTAATAAACTGTATTTTTGATATTGATGAGTGTGAGAAGAGAGTGAGTGCCTGTAACATGAAGTGGAATGAGGGGTTTTTCGTAGTTGTTATGTTGTTGAATACATCTTTCACTGGTGTACAACAGTAAATGATACACACACACAGAGTTTCCAAGCTGTGACAAGCTACAATCAGTGTTCTCCACTGACATTTCCATATCAACAAATCATCCAGTATCTCAGTGCTTCCAAAGATATGCAGAATGAAAGATTCCATGTTTCATAAACAGGTATGGGTTAAACAGCAGAAAGGGCATCCAGTTAAAATACAATGCTTCAACAAGCATTCATTTAATCCCTGCCAGCAGGAAAAGAAAAAAAAACATAAAAATACACATGTATCACAGGTTTGAACACACACATATCACAAGCTTTTCCACAGTTTCTGTCTACTAAATTCCACCTGCAAGGCACTGGTCAACCCAAAGCACTGGTCAACCCAAGGCACTGGTCAACCCAAAGCATTTGCCTAAGGTGCCATACAGAGGAATCATACTCAGAAAACATATGGTTACAAAGTAAGAATTCTTAATTATACAGCCATACCTATAACTACAGACACTGCAGAAAAGAGGAGAACTAAACGAAACAAAAATAAAAAAGTATATGGGCCTTATCAACAAAGATCCTGAAAGAGATTAAGATCTACAATAACTCTACACTGCTGTCAATAAAATATGCTTAGCTAAACAACAAAAAGTAAATCTAAAAATTGTTTTATAAACTAAATACCATATGTTTGTTACGTTTTATGTTATGAAATATGAGTGCAGACCAAAGAATTATTAAATGAAACCAAAAGTAAGTTTTTCTATAAATATGTAATCAACATTCAAATAAATGACATGCTCCACAAGCAATTAGTCTTCTTCCAGATTTGATTGGTGAACAGCAACCAGGTTGGAACACTGCCTGCAGAAGTTTTTAGTTAACCTTTTGCACATTTAGGCACCTTATGTCGCCATAGAGTTTTGTCCCCTGTAACTGCAGGCATATTGTGTTGCATAGTAAGGGGAGAAAACTCATGACAATATGAATATTTATCCAGCATGCTATAGGTCAATCATATCAACATATGTACTTCATGTAGTATGTACATTATTGACATCTGAAAGTATAAAATGCAAAATTGACCTGAGCATAAAGGTACATAACTAAATGTTACGGTATAGTTTTGTTCAACGTAGGGGCAGATGTGACTGTGCAGTAAGAAGTTTACTTCCCAACCACATGGCTTTGGGTTCAGTCCCACTGCATAGCACCTTGAGTAAGTGTCCTCTACTTTAGTCCCAGGCCAACCAAAGCCTTGTGAGTGGATTTGGTTGATGGAAGTGTGTGTGCACGCACGCGTGCATTACTGTCGGCGTCCCTTGACATCGTGTGATAGCTGTAAGTGAGTGTCATTTGTTTCCTATCTTCCATGAAAATAAATCTGGTCATGAGGACATATTACCTTACATGAAAACAACTGAGGGTTGGTGACTGGAAGAGCATCCAGCCATAGAGAATCTGCCCCAACAAGTTCTGTCTGACCCATGAGTGCATGGAAAGGTGGACATTAAAACTATGATGGTGATGTTACATTCTGGCAACCACTGCCAACACTCACTTGCTTTGTAGCCAAAAACTGTGTGGAAGCACATTGTGTGTGTGTGGTGTCTTACCACAGCTTAACAGGTATTTGTTTATACTCCCCCCCCCCCTCGTAATTGAGTATGTCAGTGAACAAGACCAATAAAATAGTACCAGATTTTAAAAACAAGTACTGGAGTCCATTTGTTCACCTCTAAACCCTTCAAGTTTTGCCCCAGTATGGTCACAGTCTAATAGCTGAAACAAGTAAAAGACAAAAAACAAAAACTTTATTTAACTTCACTGACATTCATAGGCTTCTTTCCTATTTTCAGCAATTTTCTGAGATACCAGAACAAATGGAAGACATTCACACAATCAATTTCCATCAGGACAACAAAACTGAACAAAACTGGACAAAACAAAGTCACCTAACATTTTGGTGGTTGGATTCTTTGAATGTAGAGAGAAAAAGATGGGAGTAAATGACAATGATGACAAGAAAGGTGATCCCCAATTGATGGCTATGAAGATAATTTTCCTCCTTCAGCTGGGTGATGAATAATGAGAATAATGACTGTGTGAAAAGAATATAGAAACAATTATGATTATGATGATGATGATGATGATGGCAATAATGGTGGTGATGTTCTGTTGAAGTTGCGTAGATGCTGCTGCTACTGCTAATGCTGATAATGCCAAACAACAACCATGATGATCTAGAGGGCTAATAGGTACTTAATTGTGTAACTAATTATATCATAGAAGGCAATTACAAATGCAATTATTATTATCATTACAATTTTTATTATTATTATTATTGCTGTTATTATTTAAATAAAAATAAAACACATAGCATACAAACCAAAATAGACACAAACACACAAATGTCAAAAGAAAAAAAAAAAGTTTCATTATCATTATCATCATCAGTAATATCATGATTCCAAATATTTCATTGTTTTAAAAATCAGGCAACTGTGTAACAAGACAGACAAACAGTTTCACATTTCCACTGCAGTGCTCTATCTCAGTTTGTTGATGTAATACAATTTATAAGTGAGGAGGAAACTAACATTTTTTTTTCTTTACTAAATAAATTTAATTAAAAATAATGTAAAAATACAAAACATAAATAAATAAATAAAACAGTACCCCAGAAATAATTATTGGTAGTTTCTTTGCTAAACAGGAAAAGAAGAGCTGACATCAACCAGAGAGCCATTTATACTAACCAAACAGCAAACACTTCATAGCTAAGAAGCAAATTAAAACAACAACATGCAAGAAGAAGCCATCCATCCACAATAGAACTTGTTTCTCTCTTTAACTTGCAAACTCAGAGAAATTATGGTTCCTCTAGAACATCAGGAGACCATTTGGAAATATGGAAGAGGAGATTGCGTGAGTTGTCAAAGAAATAAACGCAATATTGAATAAGAATAATAGCTGTTTCTAATTTCGGCACAAAACCAGCAGTTTTGAGGGGGGAAGGGATAAGACAATACAAACAACTCCAGTTCTTGCTAGGTACTTTATGTTTATCAATCCCGAAAGGATGAAAAGCAAAGGTAGCCTCAGAGGGATTTGAACTCAGAAGGGTTAAAGAACCACAAGAATTGCCACAAAGTATTTTTTCTGAAACAAACAAATCTACTACCCTAATAATAATGCTTTCTGATTTAGGCACAAGGCCAGCCATTTCGGGGGAGCAGTTTAGTCGATTACATCGACCCCAGTGTTAAACTGGTACATATTTTATCGACCCCGGAAGGATGAAAGACAAAGTCAACCCTGACAGAATTTGAACTCGGAACGTAAAGACGGATGAAATGCCGCAAATGCTGCTAAGCATTTTGCCTGGCATGCTAACAATTTTACCAGCTCACTATAATAATAATAAACCTTTCAACTATAGGCACAAGGAGGGTGGGGTGGAGGGGCAAGTCAGTACCATCAACCCTAGTGCTTGATTACTACTTTATTTTACCAACGTCAAAAGGATGAACAACAAAGTTGACCTCAGTGGGACCTGAGCTCAGAACATAAAGAACTGTAATTGTCTGATGTTCTAACAATTCTAATAATAATAATAATAGCTGCTGGGGTGGCTGTGTGATAAGGAGTTTGCTTCCCACCCACATGGGTCTGGTTTCATCCTACTGCATGGCACCTTGGGCAAATGTCTTCTATAGTCTCAGACTGACCAAAGCCTTGTGAGTGGATTTGTAGGTAGAAACTGAAAGAAACCAGTCGTGTGTGTGTGTGTGTGTGTGTGTGTGCGCGCGTCTTTGTTTGTCTCCCACCACCGCTTGACAACCGGTGCTGGTGTGTTTACATTCCCATAACTTAGCAGTTCAGCAAAAGAGACCACTAGAATAAGTACCAGGCTAAAAAATAATAAGTACTAAGGTTGATTCATTCAACTAAAATTCTTTATGGTGATGCCCCAACATGGCCACATCTAATGACTGAAACAAGTAAAAGATAAGATAAAAGATAATAATAATAATAATGTTATTTACCTGGCCTTTTTCTTTCTCAACTTTCTTGAAGCATTTATTCAGTGACAAATTATGCCGCACTGAATTTTTCCAACCTGTTGGTGCGCTTAGGAAGTAAGGGAAATTTTTTAATATCCAAGAGTAGATGTCTTTGACAGGCAAGCTTTTCTGTGGGGATTCTTCAATTGCCATAAAAATTAGGCAACTGAAGGAATAAGGGGGTTTATTGTTGATATGTTTTTGAGGATTATATGGTACATGGGGTGGGTGTATTGGCGTTGATGCAGGGACCACAGCTTGTATGTCTCCATTTTCTTTTTGTCCGTCCTCATCTGTTAGCTGTTCATCCACCTCACCAGCATTAATGTTCTTGATCAAATTGGTGTCTTGCAGCCACGCAAGGCTCGTTAGTTCATCGTCTTCATCCATGGGCCCTTTATCAAGGCGTAGTTCTGTGAAACAACTGCTACTCAGAGGATCGGTCTTCATATCTTCGGAATCAGAGTCCATATAATTGAGAGCACGTGACAGCGCACTCCCTGGGAAGCTCTGGCTTAGACTATTGACAAGTCTTTGCCGCATGGAAGCATCACTTTCATCAAGGCTCCTGTTGCTGCCCATGTTTGCCATGGGCCATATATCAGCCCCTGAAGAAGAAGAAAAAATGAACACAATTAAGATATACTATCAACATAAGGTACATATACATATGTGAACATAATAATAATACAAAAGAGCGTTATTATTTTTTTGTTAATACATAACATGTAAATACAACTCTGCATGTATTATCTCAAAACAAACAAACTCTCTTCCTTCATTTGTATAATTATCTATTCCAGCTGACTAAAACAAACTAAAAAAAAATAGAGTTATCCACTTTCAAATGCTGAAATAGTTTTGACAATTGTGTCAATTTGCAGAAATTTGATAGTAAGCCAATAAACAGACAATAGTGGTCACTCAAATGTTAATTCTTCAACTGATTAGTGAGAATGCATCTTTTTCACAGGAATTAAACTCAAACTACTTTAAAAACTTCACTAATCTAACCTCAGGTGTCTACATAATCACAATTAGATAGACACGCACACACGCACGCACACACACACATACTTTTGATGTTCCTAATCTTGACACAGCTGATTGTCCAGAATATGACAACTGAAATGAGAGCAGGCTGTACCCACTCTTGTAAGGTACTCATTTCAGCTGAGTAGACTGGATCAATGGGAAATGAAGTGCCTTGCTCAAGGACACAATGCATATCACCCACTCCAGGAATCAAACTTATGACTTTGTCATCATTATTATGCTACATCCTAACCACTAAGCAACATGCCATTATTATGCTACATCCATATGGACATAAATGTTACCCTCACTAGGGCCATGCAAAGTTCCATTAGGCATGTCTATTCCTATATCAACATACAGAAACATAAATAAAGATGTGCATGAATTTACAAATAGCAGGACTTACACTCTCTCTCTCCCTCTCTCTCTCTCTCATACACACACACACACAAATGTTTCTGCTTGACATTGACTTATAAAAAAGTTCAGATGTTGATTTGTGTATGTGTATTCTAGTTTGGTGTGTATGTGTGTTCTGGTTTATTTTGTGGCTCTGCAAGACCAATGAGATTTGTGTGATTAATTCCCTCTTCTTTGACAGAGTTTAGTCCGTAAAGGAGGAAAGGTGCTAATGATTTCCTCACTCCACCTTTCCCAACTGATGAAACTGATGGGTTATCATACCAATCTTGTCTCATTCAACAGCACACTGATACAACCACTACATATATCAACAAACCATTATCACATGTCCTCTCTCTCAGCCAAAATGTACAGAATGTAACTATAACCCTCAATGTCACTACAAATGCAAGGCTTCACCATAACTGAGGATCTCTCCTGAGGAATGCACATCCTTAATATAGCTAACACAGCATCACAAAACATAACCTTCCTTCTTCCTTTTCACAACCAAATAATACTTCAACTTCACCAACAATTATTAACTCTCAACAACTGAGGTGAGCCTTACAACAGAGTGCGTTGTCATTATAGCATACACAGATATCTTTGACCAATATTTAAAGAAAAACTACTCTACTACTTGGCATGAAGTGGCTCACAAACACTTCAACCAGTGTCTCCTCTCTATGCCTTTTCTACCACTACTATTTTGGCCTCTGCTCTTCAAGACCAGATGGTCTCGTGCCAGCTCTAAATAAGCACTCACATTTCATTTGTTTCCTTCTCTCTCTCATATTGTATCCCTTCCCACAATGCACCATACTAACTGCTACAGCCAATCATTCTTATAGAACAGCATCCCACCGGATATGTCTACATATGTTTTTCCTGCTATCATAAACTTGCAGCTGTTTTAAGAGGAAATTAACCACATCAATCTGACTGGTCTTGCAGGGCCTTTGCAAAAAATAAACCAGAACACATACATATGCACCAAACCAAAACACACGCGCGCGCGCACACTTCAACATTTGTACATTTATAAGCCAATATCTAGCAGACAAATGTGAGTAGAGAATATGAACAAGGATAGGGTAAGTAGCTCTCTGTGCAGCAAAGTATATCTTTGCATGAGTACATATGTATTTATGCACATTTGTACAAACATACACACTTTTACATACACAGCTAACAAATATAGAGTAGTTACAAATGTTTTAAATAGAGAGAAATAAATTTATTCAAAGAATAAAATTAACTAAGACACAAACCTATCAGAACCAAATAAAATTACTTTTCTACTATTAAAAACTCAAACACAAATATAGATATCTCTTAGTTAAAACACATACATAAAATCAATGTCTCTTAGTTTAAACACACACACGCACATACACACATACACACAAAATTGATGTCTCTCAGTTTAAACACACACAAATATACATGCTCTTAATGCTTTCTCCTGGCTATAAAAGAACAAAAACAGAAAAAAGTGGTGGCTTGTTGTTTTTACACAATTAGATTATAGACAGGAGGGAATTAAAAGAATTTATAAAAGACATTTTATAAATAGCATAGAGTTAAAGTAATTGAAAGTATTGATCCATTATATAAATCATTACTAAGTTCCTTCACCTATTTGAACCTGTATCTCTCTCTCTCTCCTCTCTTTTTCCAACTGGGACAGCCATCTATATCCTCTGCTGCAAGACATCTGTTCCTGTCCCTCAATCATACTCTAACCTCTCATCACTTGACATAAATCCATCTCCCTCAATACCACTCTCCACTCAGTTGATAGGGCTTGTCTTGTAAGTTACATGGTAACCTCACTGATGCTGGTGCCACTTAAAAAGCACCCAGTTCACTCTGTAAAGTGGTTAGCATTAGGAAGGGAATCCAGTTATAGAAATCATGCTAAAGCAGACAGTAGGGTTTGGCCTAGTCTTCTGACTAGCCAGCTTATGTCAAACCATCTAACCCATGTCAGCAGGAAGGTGGATGTTAAATGATAATGATCTACATATTCATTGTACATTATTTACTTCAACATTCAATATATATATATATATATATATATATATATCCCCACATCCTTACTGAACAATTATACCTGAAATTCTGTGTAGCTGCAGTGACTATATAGACACCAGTGTTTCATGATGCATGGAAGACCTGTTTCAGTACACAAGAAATAGCACCTAAATCACCCTTAAATCACACCCCAACCATACCCAAAACTCTCAAGTACCTACAGTTATATAGGCACCAGAGTTCCACAATTCACAGAATTTTTCAAACTACTGTGTCAATATACAAAAAAAATAACACCCACATCTCCCTCGAATCACATCCCCACCATCCTTTGAAATAATTTCTTTTTAAAAATATAAAAACAGATATCATACACCAAGATACAATATCTGATGTAAGAAAATAAACTAAATGAGGGTCTGTTTATGTGGTCATCCGACCTGTTTAAAAATATGAACCACAATTGGATAATGTATCCATGTCCTTAGAAATATTTTAGGGGAGAAAAATAGATAGGATGGTCACAACTGGAATGCTTCTGGTGAAAGGTTCCTCTATCCAAAGAGACCTTGTGTTAAACAGCTACAACGCAGACGCAAGTGAATAGAGAATATAAATAAATAGAAATTACAACAGTACAACTATTGAAGAAACTGACAAAGTATAATGGTGATGGTGGTGATGGTGGTGGGAGTGGAGTTAAGTGTTGGTAAAGAAGTATCATGTTCAAGGTTGGTTATATAATATAACCTGCTGGGTGTAACTCCAGCTGACTGACTGATTTATTCAACCAGATGTGTGTGCAATGTGCAGACAATAAGAGAAAGGTTGAGAGACTGAGTAGAAAGAGAGAGAGAGAGATAGAGAGAGTGTGTGTGTGTGTGTGTGTGTGTGGAAACAGAGGAGGCTTAGTGAGAGGATGAGAATGGGAAGTGTTGAGATGCAAGATACTCTATGCATTATACAATATATA
>JAOPUL010004099.1:22580711-22592561 GCA_027564515.1 Octopus rubescens
GTGTGTGTGTGTGTGTGTGTGTGTGTGTGTGTGTGTGTGTGTGTGTGTGTGTGTGTGTGTGTGCGTGTGTGTCTTTTGATTTGTCTTTCTGGTCAGAAGGGTGCCAGACCTTCATTAAACCTTACACGACTATGTTCACACTGATGGCTCTTCAGCCCAGCATCCGTTATGCAAGCCCGTTCATAGATGTAACACTTGAACTCTCTGCCTCCTGACATCATTGGCTGAGTCGTAACCTCATGTATTTTACCATGCCTGGTCTGGCCGCCAACTAACTACAAATTCTGCGGAGGTCGTCTTTGCCTTTTATCTTTTTTTGGGGGGATGGGTGGAATCAATAAAGTAAGTATCAATTGAACACTGGGGTCGATGTAATCGACTAGCCTTCTCCCATAAAATTTCAAGCCTTATGTCTATAGTAGAAAGGATTATTTAACCACGCAGCTTTATTGGGCCAATGGGAAGCGTTATAAATCAGAAATGAATTCTCAACATTCATAATTATATTGATATCAATATCGCTGTGGGTGGTGTATTCTGTGGGTGGTGTATTCTGTGGGTGGTGTATTCTGTGAGTGGTGTATTCTGTGGGTGGTGTATTCTGTGGGTGGTGTATTCAAACTGTCAAGAGAAGTGTATTGGATAAAATATTTGTCGAACTGGGTAAATCTGCGGTGTACTTTTATAATCTATATTTTTAAGCCGTTTAATTACTTTAGTATTGTAATTCTAATGATGTATTATAGGTTTCTAATTTTAAGATTAATATTAGTCAAGTATTTTCCGACTTTACGTTCTTAGTTCAAATGCCGCCGGGGTCGACTTTGCCTTTCATCCTTCCGGGGTCGATAAAGTGAGTACCAGTTACGACATCGACTACTCCCCTCCCCCAAAATTTCAGGCCTTCGTGTCTAGTATAGAAAGGATTATTTTGAATTAGTCATGCATTATCTCATATATTCAAGATTTCAATGCTGAGATGTTTCTTTTTAGAATGGCATTGTAAGGCAGGTGTGAGAGGCCAGATCTGGCTGGTTTAAACACAAAAGGGTTAAGTTCCAAATACCAGCTTAATGATGATAAATACAAGCAGAATATTTCAGCAAAAACATAGCAATAAAGGAATTAAATTAAAGGGAAATACATCAAAGTAGTCTTCTGGAGAACACATGGCAGAGTAACAGCTGCTGTCACTCTTTGGGTACCTGGTTTAATTTCTTACCCAGTTTAACATCACTACCCCCATCAGCTGGTCTTGAGTTAACTTTAACAGAGTTCACTATGTTGCAAACACTTGAATTATATCTTTGGTTTGAGGGTAACACAATATCTTGGCACTTAATGCAACAAACCAGGAGTCGGAGGGGGGGCGGCTTCTTTTCTCCCCAACATTCTCAAAGACCTACGAAGGTCACTGGTGCTGCCTTTTGTTTTGTTTTTTTCTTTTCTTTACAAAACTATAATAAAAAGGTTGGTACCCTACAGATCCAACCCTTTATAATCACACACACTAGATATGTTACCTAAATATTCTTTCCCAGAACATAAACTATATATGCACTACTGAAATTTCATCCTCTATGAGTTAATGAGAAAGGTTTCTACATGGTAGTTTGATCTGCTAAAAATAGTAGCCATATCATCCTTATTGTTAAAAACAATAAAAAGGAAAACCCTAAAACCAAGGTGCCATGTGGTGTGGGTGCTGGTTGCCATGTAAAAAGCACCCAGTACACTCTATAAAGTAGTTGGCATTAGGAAGGGCATCCAGCTGTAGAAACAAAGCCAAGACAGACTATGGAACCTGGTGTGGCCCCTGGCCTTGCCAGTTCCTGTCAAGCTGTCCAACCCATGCCAGCATAGAAAACAGACATTAAATGATGATGATATTGGATAAAGTAGTTCATGGTACACTATGCTTGAAAACAAGAAGGAATGGTCATGACTAAAGATTTTGATCATAGGTCTACTCAACTAGGGTTTAACTGGGGCCCTAATAACCCCAAGAGATTCAATTAGATAGAATTAACTTTACTCAGTTAATCATCCACACCACCAACACCATCTGGTCTAAAATGAACCTACACAAAGTTAAGAGTACTCCCCTTATGTTTCAACATTACATATACTAAACATACACACATGGATGAGAGACATTTTTAAGAGATAAACAAGAAACTGGCCCTCTAAGTTTTGCTGAATTCTGGTCTAATATCTTGTTGTTTGTTGTTATTTACCCTTTAAACAACTTCTCCATCTTGGCTACCTTCAGGTGCTCATATTTTCTACACATATATCAAATCAAATCAAATCAAATCAAATGTATTGGCAGAGAGCAGCAAAAAATACTGGGGCCATATATAACATTTCCTTTCATTTATTCTGCTATAATTCAATAATTTACTATTAAATAACTCATCACAAACATAGGCACAGACGTGGCTGTGTAGTAAGAAGCTTGCTTCCCAACCACATGGTTCCAGGTTCAGTCCCACTGCGTGGCAACTTGGGCAAGTGTCTTTTACTATAGCCCCGAGCCAACCAAAGCCTTGTGAGTGGATTTGATAGACGGAAACTGAAAGATAGATATGTGTGTGTATCTTTGTTTGTCCCTCCCACCACCACCGCTTGACAACTGGTGTTGGTGTATTTACGTCCCCGTAACTTAGCGGTTCAACAAAAGAGATGAATAGAATAAGTACCAGGCTTTAAAAAACAGTACTAAAAATTCTAACAGGCAGTGGCTCAGCATGGCCACAGTCAAATGAATGAAACAAATAAAAGATACACAAAAATATATAAATTTTTCATTATTTTCGAAATTAATTGAAACACAGGAGACAGTGCCACATAAAATGCACTCGTGCCGGTGCCACGTAAGCGCACTCGTGCTGGTGCCACGTAAGCGCACTCGTGCCAGTGCCACATGTCGCACATAAAGAGCACCCAGCACACTCTGTAAAGTAGTTGGTGCTAGGAAGGGCATCCAGCCATAGAAACCATGCTAAAACAAGACAATTGAAGTCTGGACAGCTCTCCAGCTGGCCAGCTCCTGTCAAACCGTCTAACCCATGCCAGCATGGAAAACAGACAATAAACGATGATGATGATGATGATGAAAGGCAGTGTTTTTCAACAATTGCATTTGGTCAATCCTCATTTAGCACACCTATGACCAAAGACATTACAATTGTGAGCATCCCATCCTTTATAAGAATATCTACAACTACAGTATATTCAATATATTTAAAATGGCATGGCGTGATTTGAGGGTGATATGGCTGCTATTTGTAACAGGTTTCTTTTGCATGTGTGAGTTACAATCAATGAGAATTCTCTATGCTGAGCAATCAGATAATAGAGAGATTCCACACTGATTGGCTTTTTTGCAAGCTGCAAGGAATCTGGGCCCTAATTTATAAAAACAAAAGAAACTGCCACATCCCATTTATTATAATAATGGTGCTTAATTTATTGCCAGAAAATCACACACACATACATACATATAGTCATGATAAAGAACCAAATCAGAAAATAACTAACTAGGATGAAGCATATTAGAAGATGGACATATTATGAGCAAATTAATTTGCAATGACATCATGTGGCCCATATATGTATGAAGAAGAGGTTGGTCTCTAAAACTTTACCCCAGACTCTTGGACAAAGTAGTGATATAGATAACTAACTAGGTGAAGTTAATGACAAATTCTAAAACAGCAATTTTCAACCTCTTTTTTTATACACAACACACAGAATATGGCACTAAAAATTCTGACACCTCATTAGTTTTCTTACAATATAAAATAGATCCATTAAAATTACTAAAGAAACAGATGCATGCATTGCCTTTTGTCACAAAGGAACCCACATATACACATGCACAGGTGTGGTGCATCAAAAATACTCAAATTTCCTAATAAAACTTCGTCATTTCCGACTTGCCTCAAAAACTTTTGGCACGCACACAAGGCATACAAGTATACTGTGGCACCGTTGAAAATGCCTGCTCAAGAAATTTATTAGAACACAACTTTTGTGAAGAGTGTTGTTATTGTGATTGTTGTGGATGCCACTGCTTAGCCCCAGGTCAACCCTGGTTTAGCAAGCCTACTATCATCAAAGGCATTCCCGCCATGACCGGCCTGTCATATTTATTTATTTATTTATTATTATTTCTTTTTATGTCTAGGACTAATTTTAATCTGTTTTTCCCATTTTTAAAGACAGGAGGGCGTGTTTGAAGGAATTTGTTGACTATTACTTCTAAGAAGTGAGTAACTGCTTAGAGGTTCCTCTCAATGGCTCACATGTGTGTGCGTGAGAGAAGGAGAGAAAGACATCTTTTGTGATAAATGTGCATAGGAATGTGCGATCTCTATTAAAGTGTGTATGTGTTTGTGCATGTGTGAAAATATACGTCAGAGGGAAAGGATGTGTAGAGGGGGGGGGTCATTTGTTTTCATCTTTTTATTATCACTGCCACCAAAAAAAAAAAAAATATAATAATAATATTTATATCAACAATGCATCTGCTAACACAAAAATTTGTTCCTCAGCAAATGTGAATAGCAGACAGCAGGAATAATGCATCCAATGTGCAAACAGATTACATCATTGCAGCAGTTGGATTCCAGTTGCCAGGGTACCAGGGAATACCGACAACATAACTATTTATTGATACTAACTGAAAATAGTGAATAGAGACAGTAGTAGTAGTAATAGAAGTTGTAACAAGAACATTCAGAAGATTATAACGATGATCCTGATTATGATGATTTTTAACATAGTAACAAGGCTGAAAATGTTGATGGAGGGGGAAGGGGGACACACACTACAGTCATTGAATATGACTGGAGCTTTATTTTATTGACCCAGGAAGGTCAAAAGGAAATGTTAAACCTGGTGGGATTTAAATTCAGCACATAGAATGAATAACAATAATAAATAATAATAATAATAATAATAAAGATGATTTCTTTTATTTGCTACAAGGACCACAGACGAAGGCAGAGGGAACATTTTCAAGGACAAATTACAAGAAGTGATGGGTGGGGTTATATAGTGTTGTATGGAATGATGATGATGACCACAATGATGATTAAAATATATAGAGGGCTCAAATTTTGGGGGAACAGAACAGTAAACCTCAGTACTTGACTGGTACTTTATTTTATCAACTGCCCTCCAGAAGGATTAAAGGCTAAGTTAACCATGGTAGGATTTGAAATCAGAATGCAAAATGTCAGAACAATTACCATAAGGCATTTTTTGTCATAAGCTCAAATAATTTTGCCTAACAACTGCCTTAAATAATAGTTGTTGTTCTTGTTATTGTTGTTGGTAGTGGTGGTGGTTTTTAAAAGAGGCACAAGGCTTTGGTATAAAATTCAAACCACCAAGCTTGGCCCTTATTTGTTTGCCTGTAGAGAGATGGAAGTCAAAATTGGTTTCAGAGCAATTCAAACTCAGGACATAAAGATCTGTAGGGTGCAAAGGTAGTTTGTCCAAGCCACACACACACATGAACAATAGGCATCCCCACAGTTTGTCTCCCAAATTTCCCTCACAAGACTTTGGTTGATAAAGACCATGATAGATGTTTGCCCAAAGTGCCAAGTAGTGGGACCAAGAATTTAAAAAGTAAACTTCTTAACCACACAGTTTAGAGCTGACATTCTTAATGTAGCAAGAAAGACAGAAGCAAATATCAAAAACTAAAACTGAAATTATGAATAAAAGCTCAAGGTTAATATTAAATTAATCTGGTCTTTACCCAACTCAGTAACAACTCTGGGAATGTTTCAGTCAGTCTTATTAGACTTCATCAGCAAAGAATAGTCTTTGGTTAATTTCTAAATTACACAGCCATACATACACCTATGTTTAACTTGACCGTTAGCATTCAGATTACTCTGTCAAATGCAATGATGTGATTGTTTATTTTTAGAATGGCTTTGTAGGGTGAGTGTGAGAGGCCAGATGTGGCCAGTTTAAATGTTAATGGGTTAAAACTTTGTAAGCAATGTTCTGTTTACTTCTGAAGCAAAAAATACATTATCTCTCCTATTTCTCCCTCTTCTTTCACATTGTCACTCCTATCACTTTGTTCCCCCTTCGCCTCATATTCTAGCTTCTTTCTCCCTCTCAGTTTAGTTCATCATTTCTAAACTTCCTCTCTCCTGTTGGTTATGTTGCCCTGAATGAACAGAAACAACATAGTAGTTGATAAACAAGTGGGGAGACAACATAGGGTCAAGACGATCATTCAGTCATGTCTGTCTAGTCGCTGTTTTTCAATCCTACAAGTCCGTTTTTTTAAAAAAAAACCCATTAGGGTGAGATATTAGGATTATTTGGCTCTTTCCTAACAAGTCAGGCAATCATGTAGAAGCCCCCAATCCTTTCTTTTTTTGTTGTTGTTTAGCCCCAGGTCAATCCTTATTGAAGAAACCTATAATCAAAAACATTCAAACAGTAACCATCTCATCATTTGTTTCAAATATAGTACATCTATGTCCTTCCTTTTCTGTTTTAAGATGTTTGGGTGTGATTTGAAGGAGATTTAGCTATTTCCTCGAGTAAACCAAACAACTGCATAGAACATCCTTGCTGGTTCATGAGGTTAAGTTCTGTCTTCAAACAATCATTCATCCACTATGAATCAATAAAATAAACACCACTATTCCTACTAAGGTTAAAGTTGATTTTGGTTCAAGAGCTGCTTTTAGACCTAACTCTTAATCCAAATCAGATGGGAGTGGCTATATCTAATAGAAGGGATGCAAATTTAATAACAGGTAAGTTTTCCAGAACATTTGTCACCTACTCCTGACAGCTGATTGATTTATCTTCATTGGGCAATTGGTTCCATGGCTTTTACATGAGAATTTGAGAACCTTCATAAAACTGCACAAATTCTCACAACATAGCTAGCCTGTAACACCTCAAAACTAGTCTCCATACAACACAAGGCAAAAATTACAGCCTTCTTGCAATACCATGCAAAGGTCACATCTTTCTTGTGTTAAGACAGTGTTGCAAGCCTTCAATATCATACAACGTAACCATTCTTCCTACAGCATGATCAATGGTCCCAGCCATCTCACAACACAAAACAATGGCCCTGCCCTTCTTGCATCATAAATCAATGGTCTCACTCTTCTCAAAAAATGCATTGTGTTATGATCACTTGATCTCATAAATTAAGTATTAGCATAAATCCCAACAGCTACATTACAATCACTCAACAACCAGAGTTTGTCACAAACAAAATCTGCTACCAATAAATAACAGATCCCACTCTACCTTTCTCACTCTCTAGATAAGAAGAATGTCATTACAGGTCACACTGGCAGATTCCAGAGGTTTAATTTACATCCCAAATACCAGTCTTGTGTTGTGTGATGTGAGTTAACTTACTAAAATAATCTGCTTAATTTACCTGACTACAAAACCAGATGAGGAAGAGGAGGGAGAGAAGGAGAGAAGGAGAGAGGGGGAGAGAGAGAGAGAGAGCATTAAACTAAATTGGTGACAGTTTATAGGGAGTGGTGATATCATTAGCTAACAGCAAGTGGTGATATTAGTTTACAATAAGTGGTGATCTTTAGCTTACACTGAGTGGTGATATCATTAGTTTACGCTAAGTGATGATATCCTTAATTTATAGTGAATGGGGATATTAGTTATATCAGTTTACAGTGAATGGTGGTATTATTAGTAATATCAGTTTACACAGAGTGGTGGTATCATTAGTTTACAGTGAATAGTGATGTACTTAGTTTACAGTGAGTGGTGATATCCTTAGTTAACATTGAGTGCTGATATCCTTAGTTTACATTGAGTGCTGATATCCTTAATTTACAGTGAATGGTGGTATTATTAATGATAATAGTTTACACTGAGTGGTGGTATCATCAGTTTACACTCACTGGTGATATCATTAGTTTACAGTGAGTGATGATATCATTAGTGATATCATAAGTTTACAGAGAGTGGTAGTAATTTTAGTTTACAGTGAATGGTGATATTGGTTTCTGGCTTAATTTGTAGTTATAGTCAAAAGTACAATAAAGGATAAGAACAGAGGAAAGTAACAGGACGATAAGTCACTGGCAGGTGCTAATCACTCACATAGATAATCAGGTAGTTCAGGGAGGTGACATACCCAAATGACTGATATAGCATTATCATCATCACAAGAAGATGCTCTAGAAAGAAGCAACTATGGAGGTATCAAACTGATGGACCAGGTTATGAAAGCAACAAAAAGAGCATGCAAAGAGAATTAATTGATATGAGATATGGGTTTTCAAGTTTGAGTTAAGACAGGATACCACCAATGCCCAATTCCTAGTAAGTCAACTACAAGTTCTTAACTAAGACTAAGTCACTATACCTAGCATTCTGACCTGAAAACTGCCTTTGACCGGGTAACATGCGGACAATAAGAAAACTAGGCATAGATGAATGATTTGTAGGAGCAAGGCAAGCAATGTGGAGATGCTGTCAGCAAGATGAAAATCAGTTAACGTGTTCGTCCATTAAAGCTCAGATCTCAGCCCACCTCCTGTTTATTATAGTTCTCTAGGCCATAATAAAAGAGTTTAAGACTGGCTGTCCACGAGAACTTCTGTACATCAATAACATAGTTCTTGTAGCTGAATCTGTTGAAGAATTAGAAGAAATTCCAAACATGGAAGCAAAGTCACCAATCAGGAATCTTCAAAGTAAACCTAGCAATGGCAAACATCTTAGCAAGAAAGACAGGACCCTACTGCTATTAGGGACATGACCATGTTTAATATGCAAAAAAGTGGTCCTGAGCTCTGTACTGTATACCAGAAGTAATCTATGATTTCATAATAGACACAGTGGGATCTCTTAGGCAGGCTTTTGGAAAAGAAAAACTTAGTATGCAACAGATACACAAAAAGTAGTTAGCAGTAAGAGCACTCAAGGGCAAAAATTCTTTCAAATGCTCAGAAGGCTCCCTAGAAGTAGCTGATAGTTTTCCCTCCCTCACTTAGGTGACTTACACAGAGGACACTACGCTTCTTTCTTTCTTTATCTTCCAAGCTATGCAACATCTACATACAACCTAGATACCATATGCCTACCCAACACCAATTCCATTAACAGAGACTTAGAAATGGGAATATGCCAATTTTCTCTCAACAACAAAAAAATACAAATGCTACATAAATCAAGAAAGCATCATCACATCACAACCACCTTGCCCATAAACAGTACATAACTAGAGCCCTCATGAATGTTAGGACCCTCACTATCACTGAGGATCTCATCTGGTGAAAGCACATCCTTAACATAGCTAGGGTCGCATTCCAACAACTCTTCAGAGCCAAAAGATACTTCAATCCTAAACAATTAATGATATTTCTAGAAAGGTCAGGTGTGCTCTCACATTTGGAACAGTGCTACTGTTGCACACGCAGACATCCGAGCATGCATCCAGAAAAGGACCAACCACTAAACAGGCATAAAGTCATGCACAGGCATTGACTCCAACCTCTGGTTCATAAGCATACTGTCCATCTCCTTTCTCTGCCTTGTCAACAACAAGTATAAAGTCCTCTGCTCCTCAGAGTTGGCTCAGACATTTCTGATAAATTCATCTCTCAACTTCTCATCAACCTTGTGCCCAACCATTCCCAGGACTGGCATTAGTCACTTCACCCAATCCTTTCTTCCCAAAATATAAGCCCTCTCTCTGCTCATGTGTTTCCTACAGATGTTAGCTTGCAATGGTTCAAGGACAACATTAATGGTATCAATCTCACTGCCATCAGAGGACTTGTGAAAACGAGCGGCACTGCCCTTTCCTCCCGGACACAGTAAGTAAACAAATTATGTGATGTATATGGAAGATGAGAGCAGTGATTTGGAACAAAACTGCGGAAAAGGAAGCTCATGAAAAACATAAGAAATAGTGAAATCTACTCTAAGGAGTAGATCATGATCATGAATTACAACAAGCGGTGAGATCCTGGGCTGAACAAAAATCCTACAAATCAATCAAGGCAAGGAAAAACAGATAGATGATTATGATGATGATCAAAATGTGTATTAATGGAGGAGAGGGAAATACTGAAATGTGGAACTTCCACCATCACCATCATCAGTTTAGCAATTCATTTCCTTTCCCATGCTAACATTTGTGTATGTGGTGGTTTTTAGATTTTTGGGGTTTTTGGTATTTACATAATAAAGAATCAATGATTTTTAACATAGGCACAGGGCTACATATATAATAGGGAAAGAGAAGATCAGCTGATTTATATTGGCCCCCAGCACACAACTAGTGCAATATTTCATCAACACCTACCCACAGAAACCACAGCTTGTAGAAGAGTAAAAGGCATCGTTAGGACCTGGCAGGATTTTAATGCAGAAAGCAAAGAATTAATAAAGTACAAAAGGAAAAGAGAGAAAAGAAAGAGTTAAATCGAAGGCAATTTTTCCAACTTTTCTGCTATGTGTTATATTTAGAACAAACTGTTGGATAATAATAATGTAGTCCTAGATATATCATACCAAAAGAATGGAAAACAAAAGACGGGATAGTCATAACTGGAACATTTTTGATCATGGATCTGCTCTTAGAGTTCTAACATAATGCAAAATAATATCAACAACAGCAGCATTTTAAGAACCAAAGATCTTGATGTGGCCACTAATCTTGCTAAAAATAGCATCCATGCCTTCTTCAAATCACACCAACAGCTTGTTTGATGAGCAAGAGATAGATGGAGAGGAAGAGAGAGAGGGAAAGAGAGAGAAAGTTAGTGAGTGAAAGAGACAAAGAGAAATGAGGTTGTCATTTCTGAAACACTCTTTACTCATAGACTTGCTCGATCAGAGCTGACCCAGGGTTAAACAACAGCCACAACAATAACAAAGAGTAACTAAACCTAGCTGGTAGCATATGTCACATTAGTAGGGAAAAAGAAGAGAAAGTCTGAGAGAGTTCCAATGGAAAGAGAGAAAAATTAACATCAACAGTGATTTCCAAAACTGCAGCGCATCTGTCCTTCACCTTCCTGTCTTGGTTGTGGGGAAGGTTAATTATTAGTTCTGTCCTGTTTCAGATTCCTTTTTGCTTTATTTTTGTTTACTGACATCCCCTCTCACCCCACCAAAAACAACTGAGAAATTTCAATACATATTACTCTATCACCATCCTTCAATTCTAACAGTATCTCTCTCTCTCTTTCTCTCTCTCTCTCCAGTCGATCACCCATATATACATATGTAAGATGTCCTTATATCTTCATCAGTCTCAGACAACTAGATTTACTGTAATTCTATCATATACATCAACACACACGCAGTTATTTATGTCAGTTAAATACACCCTCTCTTTTCACACATATACATATTGTCATGTACATACATATGGCCTAATTATCTCATGTACACATACATACACACACACACACAGACAGACTAATTGTCATATATATATATATATATATATATTATTGACTTCTATACTGAATTTGGCTATGCTAGGGCACTATATATAGAGACACACGCATGCAAGTCACAAAGGAGTCTCTACACGATTACTCAACCTGCTAGAAAGAACACCTAAATCTCAATCACAGTCTACCACTTTAAAAAGAGAAGGACACATTCAATAATGTAGTCACGGACACACAAAAAGACAGGATGATTATAACTGAAATGCCTTTGATCGTAGTCTTCTCAATCACAGCTGACCTGGGGCTAAACAAAAACAACATACAGACCTACATATGCACAAGCATATATATATATATATATATATATATATATATATATACACACACGCAGATAGACACTAAT
>JAOPUL010004099.1:22679009-22695506 GCA_027564515.1 Octopus rubescens
AGCCTTGTGAGTGGATTTGGTAGACGGAAACTGAAAGAAGCCCGTCGTATATATATATATATATATATATATATACACACTTTATTCAAGTTGTAAAAATATCATCACAAAACTGTTACTCACATATATATATATATGTGTGTATGTATGTGCTGGTGGCACACTCTCTGGAGAGGTTGGCGTTAGGAAAGGCATCCAGCTGTAGAAACCAAGCCAAAAAATAGACTGGAGTCTGGTGCAACACTCCAGCTTGCCAGTTTCCAATCAAACCGACTAGCCCATGCCTGCATGGAAAAACAGACGTATGATGATGATATATATATATATATATATACACACACACACACACATTTACCTCACTGTATCAACCAGATTCTCGGATGTTGTTATACAACGCTGGTCACAATGCACTTCCTCATATTGTTGTAGATTTCGAATGATGCCACCCAGCCGGCTGAACGGAACATAAGTCCATTGTAGGGTTATCCGTTTACAGCTGAGTGGACTGGAGCAACAAGAAATGAAGTGTTTTGCTCAAGAATACAATGCACTACAGGTCTTGGAATAGAAACCCTGATCTTGTGGATCATGAGTGCAACACCCTAGCCACTAGGTCATGCACCTTCACATATATTTACATACATTAAAAAGAAATGTCTGTCCATTTCTAAAAATGATTTGGTAAGAAAATATTCTTTCGTCACCATGACATTTGAAAAGCAATGTTAAATTTGCTTTTATAAATGCTATAATAAATTATTTTTCTGTCCCTGTCAATTTATCAATCATTATATAATAATTTTCTGAGATATCAATTCCCTTTAGTCTGCTAAATTCTGACATGCTGCTTTTAGCTTCCACCTACCCAATGCACTCACAAGGTCTGAGACTATAGTAGAAGACCTCTATAGTAGAAGGTGCCATGCAGTGGGACTGAAGCTGAAACCATGTGGTTGGGAAGCAAGTTTTTTAACACACAGCCATACCTGTTGCATCCCCCCCCCCTCCACACAAACTCAAACTTGTTCAAATTTCGTGTCATATTCTGTACAGACATACCGTGTGTGTGTGTGTGTGTGTGTGCATGCGCACACGTGTATATAGAATATTAGATGCCGAGAATTCCGTACATCCTATTTTTCAATTATCTTGGTGACAAAAAAAGAAAAAGAAAAAAAAAAAGAAAATTACACATACACCAACACGGAAACAAAAAAAAAAAGAGGAACAAGTAGGAGCAGTGAAGCTGCATGAAATACAAATGCCAAATCAAGAAAGAAAATATGAATGTAACAAAAATGGCACAAAACATTTTTAAAACACAATATGAGTTCTATTACAAAAATAAACAAAAAACAGTTTAAAGTTAAAAAGAAAATTATATATATATTTCACTAAAAAATACTTCCAAAATCAATTAAAATTAAGGGGAAGAGTAAAATATGAGCAGTCCAAATTCAGATAGATCAAACAGATGCAAAACCAATTTTGCCATATTTTCATGGTGTTGCTAAGCAACAAAGTATAAATCAAATCAGATTTATATTTCAAGCAGAATGAAATGTGTGTGTGTAGAAAACAACTTTAAATGATTGATACAATAATATAAACAGCATGGAAACAAAAAGAAAATGAACGAGTAAGAAAAGTAAGAAGCGTGTACTGTATGAATGCCAAGGCAATCAGAAATCCAACAACCACAACACAAGAGAAAATATAAGAAAATTAGACAATCAATCATTACAGATAAGTGCAGTTCACAAGGATGTATTTGTAATTTATATAAAGAAACAGCGCAAACGAAAAATACACATAGTGCCCGGTGCCACAGCCTCTTCAGTTAACGTCCAAAAAATCATAACAATTTCACATCATTAACATTAATATTGTTCAATTTTGGTGGTGCCAGAGGGTTAAAATAATGACTACTGGGCAGTGGTAACGAACAAGGGACAGACAAAAAACAAACAAAATTAAATACAATTGTACAAACAAAGCTAAAGTTAAAAATAAAACAATATTATACAAACCAAAATTAGGGCCTACCAGCTAATGACATGGTGGATGAATGAACAAGGGACAAAGACAAATCGAGAGAATGTGGACTTACAACAAACGGAAAGGAATATACAAAAGACAGCCTTGTAGCATGAGACGAATAGACAGACAAAACCAAATTGACAGAATGTGGACATACAAACAATTTGAATGAGTATACAACAGGCAGCCTTGCGGCTATGAAGACGAAATGAATAATTGGTGAGCGCAATGGAGGAATATCCTGAAGGATTTGAAAAAAAAACAGCGAAACAAGAAAAGCAGGACTAGTCTCGTTAGCAGCTCGGATCCAAAAGGAATATATATATATATATATATATATAAAACCAAACCACACTTCACTTTTCTCTCACAGAAAAGTCAGGAAATTGGAAAAATAGTTAAATACATTCAGACTTTCCAACCACATGCTTTTGCGTTCAGTCCCACTGTGTGGCATCTTAGTTAGGCCAGCATCTTCTACAATAAGCATCACAATGACCAAAGTCTTATGAGTGGATTTGATAGACAGAAACTGAAAGAAATCTGTTGTGTATGAGTGTATGTGCATCATCATCTTTGTTTAATGTCCGTTTTCCATGCTGGCATGGGTTGGATGGCTTGACAGGAGCTGTCCAGGCTCAAATTGTCTGTTTTGGCATGGTTTCTATGGTGGGATGCCCTTCCTAATGCCAACCCCTTTACAGGGTGTGTTGGGTGCTTTTGACATGCCACCGGCACGGGTGCTATAACATGGCACCGGCACGAATGCATTTTATGTGGCACCAACACAAGTGTATTTTACATGGCACCAGCAAGATACTTGTTTGCTTTTGCATTTCTCTGAAAAATCACTCAGCGCATTTTATGTAGCATGAGTGAATTTCACATGACATTGGCATGAGTGCATCTCATGTGATACTGGCACGAGTGCATTTTACGTGGCACCAGCACAAGTGCATTTTACATGGCACCAACACAAGAACATTTTACGTGGCACCAGCACAAGTGCATTTTACGTGGCACCAGCACAAGTGCATTTTACGTGGCACTGGCACCTGCAAGATACTTGTTTACATTTGCACTTCTCTGAAAAATCACTCAGCTACAAGTAGTGACACTCATTTCTCCTATGGCACCCTTTCTAATACTAGAGCTATGAAAAAATGTAGCCAGGGTGCAGAAATAACTGACAACTAAACAGAAAAAAAAAATCTACATTTAATTTTAAACTAATGAAAAGTATTTTTTTATGCAGGTATGGCTAAGTGGTTAAGATGACTTTACAACCACGTGGTTTAAGTTCAATCCCACAGTACAGCACCATGGGTAAGTATCTTCTACAATAGCCCCAGGCTGACCAATGCCTCGTGAATGAATTTGGTAGTCAGAAACTGTGCAGAAGCCTGTCATGTATGTTATGTGTGTGTGGGTGTGTGTGTGTGTGTGTCCACCCCACCCACTGCTTGACAACCAGTTCAGCAAATGAGACCAATATAATAAGTACCAAACTTAAATAATAATGAGGTCAATTTGCTTGAAAGAAGTAAAAGACAACATATGTTTCTCTCTGAAGAAAAGCTTTGATCAAAAGTGCAATGACGAGGGTTCCAGTTGATCTGATCAACGGAACAGCCTGCTCAAGAAATTAACATGTAAGTGGCTGAGCACTCCACAGACATGCGTACCCTCAAGAAGATTAAGTGTGACAATACAACAAGGCTAGCTCTTTGAATTACAGGTACAACTCATTTCTGCCAGCTGAGTGGACTGGAGCAACATGAAATGAAGTGTCTTGCTCAAGAACACAAAGCGCCACTGGGAATCGAACTCACAACCTTACGATCATTAGCCGAATACTCTAACCAGTAAGCTATGTGCCTTTACAAATATAGAAGGGACATAATAAAAAAGCAGTGTGGGACTCACTTTTTATATCTCCTTTTGTGTCTGTGTCAACACTTAGTTTTAAAATATTCATAAACATATATTCACTTAATCCTAGATTTATATGTGAAATTTAAATTGTGCTGTTGATAGGAGTAAAAAAGATCAAGGAAGATTTGAAAATATATCAAATGTGAAAAAGCTAAGTAAGTGATCATAGATAAACCAACAAAAGTTGTAGTGAATGATGGTATGCTATACATCTAACCTATGCCAGGAAAGAAAATAGACATGATTATGAATTTGTACAGTGTAAACACATACACAACACACATATACATACACATAGAAGGCTTCTTTCAGTTTCCATCAACCAAATACACACACGAGGTTTTGGCTAACCCAGGCCTATAGTAGAAGACTCTTGCCCAAGGTGCCATGCAGTGGGACTGAACCCGAAATCACGTGATTGGGAAGCAAACTTACCACACAGCCACACCTGCGCACACACATATATATATATATATATTACATTAAAAGTACCCAGCACACACTGTAAATGTGAATGGTATGGGAAGCGAGCGCCGAAAGTCTGGTGCCCGTGGCACGTTAAAAAGCACCCAGCACACACTGTAAATGTGGTTGGCAGTAGGAAGAGCATCCAGTTGTAGAAACCAAGCCAAATTAGACGGGAGCATGGTGCTAGCCCCCGGCTTACCAGCTCCAGTCAAACCGTCCAACCCATGCTTGCGTAGAAAAACGGACGTTAAAGAATGATGATGATGATGAACATACCAGAAAAAGAAAATTCTGAAGATTTGCATTAGAATATGGTTCTATATATAAAAAAAAAAAACACTGCTCAATTCTTTATCTTCTACTTGTGTCAGTCATTGGACAGTGGTCATGCTGGGGCACTGCTTTGAAGGATTTAAGCTGAACAAGTCAAACCCAGTCTGATACTTACTTTTTTAAGTTTGGTCCTTATTCTAACAACCTCTTTTGCCGAACTGTTAAGTTATAGGGATGTAAACAAAATAACATCAGTTGTAAAGCAAGTGGTGGAGACAAACACACACACACACACACACATATATATATATATACACACACACACATAAATATATATATATACACACACACACAACAGGTTTCCATGTGGTTTCCATCAACCGAATTCACTCAAGGCATTGGTTAGCCTGGTGCTATAGCAGGAGACACTTATCCAAAGTGCCGTGCAGTGGACCAAACCCATGACAACATGGTTGGGAAGCAAGTTTCTTAACCACACAGCTACAAATTGATCAATAATTAAGAAGAATGCTAACAGAAAACAAGGTGTACACTGATACAACTGTACTCCAGTTTTCAGTCCATATGAAGTTATTATCACAGTTGAAAAGATCTAGAAATCACCAAAATCTCTCCAGATAGCAATGGCACTCCATATGATATCCCACATCCTTCCCACTCACTGAAAAACCCATCCATATAGCTAAATGAACTGGACCCAAGGATTAACCTGAATAAAATGACAGGATTATGAACTTCTACAAGAGAAATCACAAGAATAACAACATTGATAAAGGTATCTGGCGCTGAATGAGAAGCTGTGACTATGATGCTGTTCTTGCAGGTTTTAGCAATTAAAATGCAAACTGTTCATAACAACAGAAAACTCTTTCTCCATTTTTTTTTTTTTTTTTTTACCCTAATGAAGGAGGGCTCATTTGTTGTAGAAAACCAGGTAGTTATTAATCAGCTTTATCTATTCATTCATAATTTCAGCCCCTAAAAAGTATAGAAAAGGGTTGGGGGTAAATAAATACCCTTCTTGATGGTGAGGTGTGTGGACAAAGAAGCTGGAAGACAATGAAAGGGCTTGGGGGGGGGGAGGGGAGACGGCATAACAAGGCAACAAGGAAAACTAGGGTAGAAGAGGAGGAACAGAGGGGAGGGGAGACTACTGACAGCTATCCATGACAAAGCTTTTCATGCATAACTCCCTCAAACACCCTCAAACACTACTAGCATCACCACAAGCAGCGCAGATCAGCACCACCCTAATTTTGGCATGAGAAGCCAGTGCTATTCATTGTCATAATTCTCCCTCCCTCTACTCTTCTGGGTGGGAGGAGTAGTGCACAGTTGAAGACAGAGGAGCACATACACACATTCCCCCCGACCTTTCTCTCTCTCTCCACACCCCCCCCTCCCAAATAAGTAAGAAGAGGAAAACTGAAAAAGGAGGTAGCCATAGCAACAGAGACAGACAGTAGCATGTGTTCACATCGGCAATAGGGAATACGTGCGCACGCTCTGAAGATGTAGAGGCACACACAGACACAAAAATATACTCACACACACACACACACACACACACACTCGTTATACATGTGGCATTTGTATGTATACACAGAAACATCCAATGTCAGGAAGATCACACTTACAGATAACAGTAACACATCAATACACACACACACACAAACACACACACCAACAGGCACAGAAACACATGCATAGAAACAAAGAATTTTTCTAAAAATTTATCTTCACCTTCACATTAGATACAATAAAGATTTTTACACAAATACATACATGCGCGCACACATACACACACACACACACACACACACACACACACACACAACAGCCTGAGAATATTAGCTGGAGACGAGGAGGGAGAAAGAAGAAGACAGACAGGCAAACAGACAGAAGTCGCTTCCTATGCCTGTTCAGCTATTGACTAACAAACACACCATCTGACCAGTCTCATTATTCTGCTGCACTGTTGCCATGGTGATGTCTAGCTGCAAAGTTGTTGCTAAAGCAAGCACTAACCACTTTTACCTACACCTTACCTCCATCGCCCCTACACACACACACACCCCCACAGCACATCAACACCACTGCCAACTTCAAACCCAGTTCACCCGCCCGCCATTTTTCTGGAGTGGCAATATAATGGTAATAGTAATAATGATGGTCTGTCAGTCTGTCTTGTGTAGGATGATGATGATGATGATGATGATGGTGGAACGGCATTGAAATTACTGTCACTTACAAGATACTCTGGTTAACGAACAAAAACAAACAAAAAAAACTCTATTGTCAGAACTCTAAAACTGAGGGGGGGACGACACACACAAAGAATATTCCCAGTTGCTAGTCATAACTGTCCCCACCACACACATTCTCTCTCTCTCTCTCTCCAAGACTCAAGCACTCAGTGGTAATCAAAAATTAAATAAATAAATTAATGAGTGTAGAAGAAAGAACCCTTCAATTTCCTTACCACCAGGGACACTGGAGGGTGACATGGTTAGTGTCATGATAATTATGATGATGATGATCATCATCATCATAATAACCATCACTACCATCATGATCATCATCATAATAATAATAATAATAACCATCAGATACACTGGTGAGCGTAGATACACTGTCTAGGATCAGTCATGGTTGGAAAGTTTTATGATCACTGTTTACCTATGGCTAAACAACAAAGTCACTTTCAACCAATATCATTTCTTCTCTTGTGGTGTGTGTGTGGGGGGGGGCGCAAATATTCAGTGTTTCTCATTATTTACACACCTCAATGTTACACCACATCACTGATGAGACAACATCAGAGGATCTGCATGGTCAGTCAACCTACTAGAAATATCAACCAGCTTCCTTCAAATATACCTTACAATTTATAAGAAACATTTTTTAAAAAAATAAATACACTGCATTCAAATATCAGCAGCAGCAGTATTTTATGTCCACTTTTCCATGCTGGAATGAATTGTTTAGTATGTCTGAAGCAGGGTTTTTAAGATCAGATAGATGCCCATCTAGTTGCCTTTCATTAAGGATGCCATGTAATTATTCTAAAACAGGAATGGGTAACCTTTCTCAAGAAGTGGGCCACATGAGACATGGCTTGTCATCAGGCGAGTTGCACTACTAAAAAAATTCAAGGAAATTTTTCATAAGCCATGTCAATAGAGAAAGTCCCACAGACTGAAGGTTGCCTGTGACTGTTCTAAAAAAATGTTTAAAATGACACCATTTAGCACCACCACCACCACCACAATGAACACACAACTATAAAATTGCCAACTACATACCAAAGGTTAATCTTTCTCTTGAGTGCCCCCAAATACTCCAGTCTGGAAAAGAAAATGACCTCTACAAAGCACAAGTGTGATCCACATTATTGCATTAATGTATTTAGATCAGGGCACTCAATGTTTTGCCCTCAAGAAAATCCATCATTGCAATCAAATGAAACCCTTGATGTGGGACAATACAGCTATTGTTATGCACACAAACATTTCTGATAGCATCCAAAAAATAGGCCCTCTCTCTAATTGGAAAAGATTCACTCATTAACACTGTCACACTAACACGTTCTCCACTGTAAACACTGCTCAACCCTTTATTCCATATAGAGCATCAACCAATGAGCCAACAAAGACATTTTTATGTGGTCATTAGACCTGGTAGAAATAGAACCCAAACCAGCTTTGAATTACAACCCTACCATAGACTGATGAAAATGTGCTATGGATTATCATGTAATCCCGTGTAATCTGCTCATAACCAAATGGTCAGAAACTAAACTGGCCCCTGCTAGGTGCCGACACACCCTCCTCACCAGAGAGTGTGTCAGCACCCAGCAGGATAAAAAGACAAAACGTCAAAGGCAAATAAGCTCATTGAGAGTTAACAGCACTCATAACTTGGGGAAGAAGATATAAATGACCAGGATTACAAAGCCTAATGAAACACTTTACTGGAAGTTAGAGCAACATTTAATTCTATACACAGAACCCATGAGCAGGTGGTCTAACACCTTAGACACCTTGCTGAGTTATTTCATCATCATCATCATTTTAACTGTTGGACGGGACACTGTATTTCGCTATGCAATCATAACATACTACCAAGTATATTAAAGGCTTGTAAGTCAATACTGTCTCCCACCTGTGTTAGCAGTGCATATACACCCATTACCTATTTTTGTATCTTCAAATGCTTTGTTTACAAAGACGTATTCGTATACAAAACATAACTTCCAGTGCTGGTTCTAGTTTCTATAAAAAATCTGCAAAGATAACTTTTCTAAGTCATCATTTTAACATCCACTTTTCCACGCTTGCATGGGGAGGGTGGAATTTCTTGAAGTAGATGTTCCACAATGGATTGCCCTTCCTGTCACCAACGCTTACCTGTTTCCAATAGATAAATTTGTGTCAAAGTAATCAATGCAGTGAGCAATAAAAAAACTAATTAGAAATAATTATATAAAGCAAAGACACCATTAGTCAATGATTAATACTATAATTATTCCAGCAAGTATGAGATAATTCTAGATATGTTTTGGGCTTATTGCCTCCTCAGTGAAGCATAGACTCCACAGTTCTTGCTGAAATAATCAGAGAATCACTATGAGAATAATTCAAAATATTTGTCATTAACTAATATTGGCTACAATAGGTTAGAACTAAACAGCCAGCCTGCTGCTTTCCAAAATAAAACATCAATATTATGTCTTCTTCAAAAGAAAATTAAGACAGGTTGTAACTCCACCCTAAAATGAAGTGACTGACTCCTTGAACAACTATGAAAAGTACAAGATTACCCAAGTGTAGAAAAATAAGGTTAAATTGTCAAATACAGAATGTATCGAACAAGAGTTCAAATCCATTGCAAATGTTTATTTTGTTGTTGGTGTAGAATGAAGACTTATTTCTATCATGTGTCTCACTTCTCATATTTGATACAGCTAATTAGTAACAGAATTAATTATGCAAAGTGAAACATCTGATTACATTATTGCACTTGTACTAATTGAAGATTAACATAAATATTTGATTATATATCCTTTTAGATTCTCAGTTCAAATCCCATCAAGGGCAACTTTGCTTGTCATCTTTTTGGGGGTTAATAAAATAATACTAATATGTTGATGTCAACTATGATCAACTATTGCTCTCTTTCTCTCTCTCTCTCTCTCCTAAATTCATCACTATCCTTGTGGCCAATAAAAAAAAATCATTATTATTAGAGCAGTGAATTAGTATTATTGCTACGCATCAGACAAAATGCCTTATGGTCCTCTTTGTTTTTGAGTTCAAATCCAGTTCAGTTTCTTCTCTCTGGAATCAATAAAATAAAGTACCAGTCAAATACTGTGGTCGATACAACTAACTTGCATCACACCTTTTCCTTAAATTAGCAACAAAAAATAAAAACAATTAACATCATTGTTGTTTCAATCGCAGTTCTTCTTTTAAGAGAAAGTGGATGAGCATGTTGCTGGATTAAAAGCTATGCTGCATTTTGTTACATCTCTTTAAATGTGTTCAAATCCCATAGGCTGAGTGCCTTTTATCCTTCTAGGCTTGATAAAATAGAGAGAATTAGTCAAGTACTGTGGCTGAGCTAATTAACTCTGGCCTTCTCTGCAAAATAAAATGAGTCAATGTATTGTGGGCTGATATTAAAAATCATCCTTGTTCTTTTTATTACTGAGTGCCTTGTTATCATTGATTGCTTCGTTGTTTGTGTGTGTGTATATGTGTATATATATATATATATGTGTGTGTGTGTATGTATATATATATATATATATATATATACATATATACACACCCAAGACAGTCCTCAGGTGTCATTAATACCATGCTTGGGATTGGCTACATTAGTACTTTCTGTATTATATGGACATTGTGCAGTAAACCAGTCTTCTGAATACTGTTTAATCTGGGAAACATAAAAGATTTTCAATCCACATATTTATGTGTGTTATGTGACGTCCTTACATTATATGTGTGTGTTAAGTTCATTCATCATTCAACATCATTTAATGTCCATTTTTCCATGCTCACATGGGTCTGACAGAATTTGTTGAGGCAGATTTTCTATGGTCAGATGCCCTTCCATGAAAAGTACTTTATTTTATCGGCCCCAAAAGAATGGAAGATAAAGTTGACCTCTATGAGATTTGAATGAATATAAAGAGCCTGAATGAATACTGCAAGGCATTTTTGTTTTCCTGGTGATCTAAAAATATTGCGAACCATCAAAATAGTAATGATGGTTTTTGATTTAAGCACAAGGCCAGCAATTTTTAGGAGAGGAGTCTAGTCAAATCCCGAGTACTAGACTAGTACTTCATTTTATTGACTCTGAAAGGATGGAAGACAAAATTGACCTTGTTCGGAGTTGAACTCAAAATGTAAAGAGCTGGAACAAATATCACAAAGCATTTTTATCAATGATTTAGCAATTCTGCCAGCTCCCTGCCCTAACCACCCTTACAACAAGCAGTGTTCCTAATATAAGCACAAAGCTACAAATTTGCAGGGAGGGGTTAATCAAACTGAGCACAATACTTTCAACTGGCACGTTATTTTATCGACCCTGAAAGAATGAAAGGCAAAGTTAACTTCAGCAGGAAGCGAGCCCAGAAGGTATAGAACCAAAACTAATAACACATAATAATTATTGATCGCAAAATTGGTATCATTTACCATTTACTTGTTTCAGTCATTTTACTGCAGCCATGCTGGGGCACCACCTTGAAAAGTTTAAGTTGAACAAATTGACCTAAGAATTTTTTTATATATATAAGCCTAGTACTTATTCTATCGGTCTCTTTTGCTGAACCGCTATGTTACGAGGATGTAAACACACCAACAGCAGTTGTGAAGCAGTGGTAGGGGACAAATACAGACACAAAGACATACACACACACACAACAACACACATATATATATGATGGGCTTCTTTCAGTTTCCGTCTACCAAATCCACTCACAAGGCATTGGTCGACTCGAGGCTATAGTAGAAGACACTTGCCCAAGGTGCCACGCAGTTGGACTGAACCCAGAACCATGTGATTGGAAAACAAACTTCTTACCACACAGCTACGCTTGCACCTGTAACGTACACTAAAATTCTACTTTACACTTACTGCATAAAATGAGGTGAATAGATAGAGGATCAGACCAAAGCAGTCAAAATTTAACTGCTGCAGTAATATTTGCAAGCTGTGCTTTCATAGAATACAGCAAATGTCAAGTCTCTGCTCTATTAGTACATTAGGCTTCATATGTGATTGTAATAAAGAAATCATCTTTCAAACTCAAAGGAAAAATTGACTTTGGGACAAATTGAAATTTACAGCAAAAAAATAGATTTGATGAACCACTAAGAATCCACAAAATAAACAAATATGATAAAAATTCATAAGTGTAAACTTTAGTGCTCTCATTAAAGAAAGAAAATATATATTTTTTTTTTAAATATCAACATTTTGTTTAGAGCAAAATCAACTGAAAAATAGCTACACCCAAATGCTTTTATTCAACAGGCATTAATCATATGCATCTCCCCAGTATTTCACCATATCAACAGTGAAAAAATTTAATGTCAGGATATTTATGATAGCTATGGTTGTTAATACTGTCAGCAGCTCTGATTTTGAAATGTTTAACATATTGTAAACATTTTATCGTCCACTTTTCTTTGCTTGCATGGGTTAGATGGAGTTTGTTGAAGCAAATTTTATGTGGTTGGGTGCTCTTCTTGTCACCAAACAAGGTAATTTCCCCCCATGTTTAGAAATGTTTCCACAGAAGATTGGAAGTGAAAAACACCACATGTATGATGTCACACACACACACACACATATATATATCAACATCATCATCCTCCTTTAACATCCGTTTTCCATGCTGGTACAGCCCTCCAGCTCACCGGAGTTGGTAAGCTGGAGGGCTGTACCAGGTTCTAGTCTGATTTGGTTTGGTTTCTACAACTGGATGCCTTTCTAACGCCAACCACTTTACAGTGTATGCTTTAACATGTCACCGGCACCGGACTCTTAGTGCTAGTGCTTTTTATGTGGCACCATCACTGGACTCCAGATGCTTTGACTCTCGACACGGCCGCTTCTTGCAACAGGACTCTCAACACAAGTGAACCTGAGTTTATAGTAGAAAACGCTTGCCCAGGAGCCATGCAGAGGAACTGGCCCAAAACCATGGGGTTGGGAAGCAATCATTTTTTATATCTTTTACCTTTTACTTGTTTCAGTCATCAGACTGCGGCCATGCTGCGACACCATCTTGAATTGTTAGTCGAATGAATCAACCTCAGTACTTATTTTTTTAAAGCCTGATACTTATTCTATCGATCTCTTTTACTAAACTGCTAATTTACGGAGACGTAAACTAACCAACACCAGTTGTCAAGCGGTGGTGGGGGACAAACACAGATACATGGACACACACACATATATATATATATACAACAGGCTTCTTTCAGTTTCCATCTACCAAATCCACTCACATGGCTCTGGTCGGCCCGAGGCTATAGTAGAAGACACTTGCCCAAGGTGCCACGCAGTGAGACTGAACCCAGAACCATGTGGTTGGGAAGCAAGCTTCTTACCACACAGCCATGCCTAATATTTAAAAGAAGAAGGAGAATGAATGACTTAACCCTTTGACATTCAGATTACTCTGTCAAATGTAATGCTTATTTATTCACATTGTCTTGAATTAATCACACGCTATCTCGTAGCTTCATTATTTCAACAATGTAATTGTTTATTTTTAGAATAACAGTGTAGAGTAGAAGTGAGAGGCCAGATCTGGTTGGTTTGAATATAACACAGGTAGAATATTTGGGCCAGACCTGGCCAGTTTAAATGCTAAAAAGTTAAAAGTAATAATGCTCAAGAGTATTTATCATTAACTATCCAGCTAAGAGCTTATTCATTACAAAATTTACATACACCAAACCCACCTAGACAGGTTCTATTCCTATCAGTATAATCACCTAAAAATAGCACCATTGCTTCATGGCTGAGCATCCAACTGTTAAGAAGGGCATCCAACTGTTAAAAATACAAGCTATATTAACTCACTAATAATAAGCATTTAAGGAAAAAATAGAAAATAAAAAAAGCATTAGTGCAAGCTGAATGTTAACTGGCCAAACAAAAATTAAATAGAGTAATTGTGTTATTACTAGTGTTCAACTTGATTTAAAAGGGTTAACTTATTGATAAGATCCATTTAGCATTGGAACATTTTGAAAATGAAATTAAATAATTACAATGATGTTATGGTGATAATATTCGGAAACAAAACAAACTGCAATTTCAAGTAGCAATAAAATAAACCGCAAAGTTAATTTCCTGCTCTCTTTTATATATATATATATAGGTAGTTAGGGTAAAATTCCAGCAGTTTCCTCTTGAAGCACTTCTGCTTATTCCATTATTATTACAATCAATGTGTATCCCATAGTTAGTGCTGTATGCTAAATCAAAATACATATTAAAATTGAGAATTGTGAAAATATTATTTGCAGTGTTATTGTATAACAAAACATGAAAATAGAACATTTTTGATATTATTTATTTCCATTACACATGTTTCATTTGCTCATAGGAATTACAAAGATTTACATGTTATATAGACAGGTAAGGAATTTCTAACAGGAAATTCTTTACCTGCCTATATAACATGTAAATCTTTGTAATTCCTATGAGTAAATGAAACGTGTAATGGAAATAAATAACACCAAAAAATTTCCTGTTTTGTTATATATATATATATAAACGGACGTTAAAGGATGATGATGATATATATATATATATATATATATATATATATAATCATCATCACTGTTTTAATGTCGACATTTCCATGCTTGCAGTGTGTATGTGTGAGTGTGTATAGGCATGGTTGTGTGGTTAAGTTTGCTTCTTAAACACATGATTTCAGGTTTAGTCTCATTGTATGACACTTTAGGTTAGTGTCTTCTATTATATCTCTGCCAACCAAGGCCTTGTGAGTGAATTTAGGAGACAGGAACTGAAAGAAGCCCACCATATATATCATCATCATTTAGCATTCATTTTCCATGCTGGCATGGGTTAGATGATTTGACCGGAAACTAGCAAGCCGGAGAGCTGCACCGGACTCCAGTCGATTTTGACTTGGTTTTTACAGCTGGATGCCCTTCCTAACACCAGCCAGTCCAGAGAGTGTACTGGGTGCCATAAACGTCACTGGCACGGGTGCCTTTAACATGACACCAGCACAGGTGCCTTTAATGTGTGTATATGTGTGTGTGTTACTGTTTCCTTGCCATGACATCATGTGATAGTTGTAAATGAACATTACTATCATGCAAGTGGTGTCCATCTCCAATCTTCCATGAAAACAAGTCTGATCATGGGGAAATATTACCTTACTTGGAAATAGGTGAGGGTTAGCAACAGGAAGGGCATCCAGCTGTAGAAAATAGACCTCAATAAATTCCATCCAACCCATGCAAGCCTGGAGAAGTGGACATTAAAATGGTGGCAATATATATGCGTTGCACTTGTTAAATCAAATCAAATCAAATCAAATCAAATGCATTGGCAGAGAGCAGCAAAAATACTGGGGCTATGTAAAAAGTTAGTAGAAAGTTTGGGAAGGGGCAGAATGCACAAGGGGGAGGATCAACCAAAAATGTCGTTCCAGCTCCTGTCCAACGCTGTTTACTACTAGCGACAAAAAGGAAAGATGGGGTAAATTGAAAATAACAACAACAACGATTGCAACAATATAAATAATAATAATAATAATAATAATAATAATAATAATAATATTAGTATCATAAAGGATAATACAAATAATAATAGTATGAACGATAATAATAGTTTCAAATTTTGGCGCAAGGCCAGCAATTTCGCGGGAGGAGATAAGTCGATTACATTTAACCCAGTATTCATATGGAAGGCAGTCGGGACAAGAACACCGAAGATTAACGGAATATAGTGATGTGTGTGTGGTAGGGGAAGTGATATGGGCGGTAGGAGATATACAATAAATCACATGATAACTAGCAGAAATATTCTGGTGACTTTAGAATGCGACATACGAAGACATAAAAGAAAAAGGAGAAAGTTAATGATGGTAGGTGTCCCCTAAAGTATGACAGAAGAAACCTAAAATTTGGAAGGAAATTTCTATTTTAAATAAATACAGTCATATAATCTTTTCTATACTGAGCACGAAGGCCCGACAATACAGTCATATAATACAACACAAACATTTAAGTTGATAGGATTTTTCTAAGGATGTGGACAGTAATTGTCAGAATAATCTTTTGAACTTTTGTGAGTTATGGTTCTCCTGGGATGTTATCTACATGTGTCTGACATCCCTTTTTTTATCATACCAAGGTTATCTACAATAACAGAAACAGTTTTTTTTATTTAATATACCACATCTTTTGTATTTCAATTTCCAGGTCCTTATATTTACTAAGCAAGTCAAATTTCATTATAAATACCGACAAGATCAACTACGTTTTATTCTTCTTTCAGGGTCAATAGAATAACTACCAGAAGAGTACCAAAGCCGATGTAATCCACTTACTCCTCCTCTAAAATTACTGGCCTTTTGCCAAAATTTGAAACCATTATTATTATTATCATCATTATTATTATTATTATTATTATTATTATTATTATTATTATTATTATTATTGTTGTTGTTGTTGTTGTTGT
>JAOPUL010004099.1:22995510-23006177 GCA_027564515.1 Octopus rubescens
CTCTCTCTCTCTCTCTCTATACATATATATATATATATATATATATATATATATAAGAGTGAGTGAACAAACGAAAGAAAAGGGGATCAAACACATTTAGTAGAAGTTACAAGTATTATTTACAACAGTTTGATTCGAGTCCGTAATTACTCCGAGTTTTGCAGACCGCTGACGAGTGTCTGTCTCTTTCAGATTTTGGATCACGAATGAAGAGGACCACAGGAGTATTTTGCGATAGGCCATGGCTGGTCACATAGGGTTGTGAGGGAATGCTTTCAAAGAATGTCAGTTGGGTCAAAGAGGGATTTGCTGTCAGGTATAAAGGGATGGAGGTGGGACAGGATATGCGCAGCGCCGAAATGTATGCGTGTAAGATTAGTATTATCATGGTCGTTAAGTATGTGAGTTTTTGTGTATGTGTAAGTATATGCCTGTATGTGTGTGCGTGTTCGCGCCAGTGTGCGTGTGTGCGCGCGTGCACGTGTAAATATGCGTGTGTGTGGGTGTATGGCTGTGGGATTGTTATCGGTTGTATGGGTATATGTGTGCGTGCGTATGCATATGTATGTGTACGCATGTGTATTGGTTCTTAGGATGCAATGTTTGCGAGTGCGTGCTTGTGTTAGTGCTTGCCACGTGTGTGTGCATTCGCGAATGTGTGCGGGTTCGACGTATATTAGTGTAGTCCTTGATTGTGGAGCAGCCACCATGGTGGGGCAGCTGGTTTTAAGGTGGTATAACCGGTTCATCGGCAGCCAGTGGTTTCAATTCACCAGGAGTGCATACCTCTTGTGACAGCAATAGGACAGATCGTATTTCCTGTTGATGGATACTTGTTAATGGAGGATGTGCAGTCTTTCACGGAGGCAGAGCTGGCAATTGCGGGCCCCGGGTTAATAGGGTGGCCCACTGTCGATGATGGTCCATTCGATGCTGGGCGTCTCACTCCAGAGGTCACAGAGCCTCCAGAGGAAGAGGGACAAAGCAGTGGAGTTCTCTCTATCTCTTTATCTAAGCAAATGCATGTAATGTGTGCATCTTCCCTTGAAATCATTGGCCATCATACCCTTGTAGTGCCTTGCGATACCACCGGATGGAGTGTGTGCAGCCCTGTAGACTGCAGCACTTGAGAGGCCGGATCCGCTCAGAAGTTGCAGGTAGGGGTTGTGGGTTGTGCGTGTGTATGTTTGCGTCTGTTGTGGCATGCAATATGGGAAGCGTTGTAGTCTAAGCTAAAGTAGCTCACCTTGACGTTTAGTTCAAGAGCCTGTAGTAGTTAGGGCTTATGGGGAAATGCATCTTAATCAACAACAAGAAGCTCCTAGCTACGTTAGTGGAAACCTCTTGGTTGTATGGAGTGTTGAACCAGATAATCGTTCTCTTTCCGGTCCTCTTCACGTGCGGTGAGGGGGAGGGTCCTCCATATATCTCAGCTTCTTGGTGAACTCACTCATAGCTAAAGCATTACGGGTTATTTTAAGATGACTGGAAGATCATGAGAAAATCTCTTTTATCAGCTCATACCGCACCCTGTCCTGTTCCTGAGACTGAAGGGAGGTAACCACTCCGAAATGTTTGCCTCTCGAAATCTGAGTAGGTGTAACAGAGAGCTAATTTTGGTGTGTTCAGACCATTCCTCTATAGCAATAAATTTCTCTGTGACAAAACAGTGAATTGTTTTCTTACGGGTTCGAAATACCCGACGCATACTTGAACTGGTAATAACCTTGTATTTATATGCATCAGACGTGCTACAAAGAATAGTTTATAAATATGTTTATAAATATATAATGTACACACAAAAAACACACTATTAAACAAACAATATGCAGTCATGTAAGACATGTAAGATACGCAACACATAGGAACAATACACGTCTATCACAAACTCTACACAACTAGATAAACAAATCCCATGTGTAACGGCACAAGCGGAATAATTCTTGCAAAATAACTAAAATAATTAATTAATTAATTAATTACGAAGAGATACCCCCCTTCAACCGATATTTTCCTACCAAATTCTTGCGAGAACCTGGACGTGACCTGACAACAACATGGCGACAATCACCGACTATTCTGTGTAACAAGCCTTAATGAATACTAAATTCAATTGAATTTTATACTGTAAGAAACCAATGGTAGCTTTAAGTCACAAATAAAGAATATCTATCCACCAATGCGGTGTTGAGCACTCATTCTCATCGTTCGTAATTCATGTATATATATATAATGATTCCTCTTGCTTCACAGTATTAGTAAGGTCTGGCAACGAAGAAGTGTTAGATGCTCTCTGTTCTGGATTCTTTATCTTTTATATTTTACCTGTCTCAGCCATTAGACTGCGGCCACTGCATTGAAGAGTTTTAGCTGAAGGAATCGATCCCAGTATTTATTTTTGAAGTCTGGTACATCAGACAATTTTGCCGAACCGTTAAGTTACGGCAACGTAAACACACCAACACCAGTTGTCAAGCGGTGGTGGGGGATAAACACACAAATACACACACGTATGTATATATATATATATATATACGATGGGCTTCTTTCAGTTTCCGTCAACGAAATCCACTCAAGGCTTTGGTCGGTAGAAGACACTTGTCCAAGGTGCCACGCAGTGGGACTGAACCAGGCAAAATGACCGCTCTCATACAAATTTGTGGTCGAGCCTGTGGTAGTGGAGACCTCTGGCGTTCTTGGCCCCCGGACTACATCCCTTCTCACTGCTATCGGGACAGAGACGGCAATCTACGATACCTTTTCCAATTTGTCTGCCGCCGGGACAATGAGGCGGACTGACAAATCTTTTTAGTTAAAACCAGTTACATATCCCTGATTTTTTGCCCATCTGCAAATTATTATGAATAATAAATGAATGACGAAAGAGAGTGCGTTTAATAGCAAACATTTACTCTTTTCTGATTTAAATTTTTAGCCCTAAAATTTCAAATCTTTTTTTTTTTATTTCTTTAAGGCAGACACCATTGATGGTTCCAGACCAAAGGAACACAAAGTCTTAATAGACATTCTCTTAGAGGTTATTTCATTTCTTCAGTAACTCTTCAAACAAGCATTGGCACCTTCATTTAGTGCAAAAGAGAGAACAGAGAGTGAAAGAAAGAGCGTGACAGTGACAGTAAGAAACAAAGATAGAGAGAGGACAAAGAGAGAAATGATAGATTGAAAGAAATGAAGCACAAAAGGGGGAAAAAAGGTAAGAGAGGGAGAGAGAGAGAAAGAGAGAGAGAGAGCGCGCTAACGATCGAAAGAGAAATGCAACTAGTAACGACGAGAGGGGATAATCTAAAGCGAGAAATAAAGAGTTAATAGAATAAGTAAAATAAAATAAAATGGGGAAGGTAGAGTGAGAGAAAGAGCGCATAAAGGAGAGAGAGTGAGATAGAGACGGAGAGATAAAGGGAAACCTGTCAGAGACCGAAAGGGAGAAAGAGAGTAAATGATCGTAATAGAGAAACAAAGAGTAAAATGAGAGAGGAATTAGAGGGAATAAGTTAAAGAGAGAAATGAAGAGTAAACGGGAGAATAAGTGAGAGAGAGAGAGAGAAAGAGTGTGTGTGTGACTGAGGGAGGAAGATAGAGTGGGAGAAAGAACGTATAAAAGACATAAAGAAAGAGAGGGAGAGAGAATAAAAGCTCGTGGAAATGGGAGGAAAAATTGCGCGCGAGAAAATGAAGGTAAACGAATCACGTTTGTTACCTAGCAACGGCGTAAGTTAAATCTGTTAGTGGCGAAGAGAAGGTATTTTACCAACTTTAGTAGAGAACACGAAGCCTTACAAAATATATACATACCTATAGAGATACATATATATGTGTGTCTGCATACATATGTATATGCGTGAAATGGAACAAAAATGTCTCAATCCTTCAAGCACCAACAAAAGGAAGAATAATTGTCTGTAATTGTTCGAAGTAATGTCAATTCTTTCAAAACAGTAAAATTCATTTTGTCAATATTTTTTTTTATGAATAAAGAGGGAACCTTGGAGACAGGCAACATGGCAGTGACTTCATCAACAGACGGGAAGTTCTCAGAGTCTACAATACCAAACAAAAGTAAAATACCTCTTATTAGAAGTGTTTCCTATGATGAAGTAAGTGTGTAGAGAACATATTATTATTTTTAGTCGTGATTATTAATATAATTTCGGTGTTGTGTGTTTTTTTTTAAATAGCGTAGTGTTTCTCTCATAAGGCGTAAAGGGCGTGTAAGGATTGGCAAAAAAATGTTGGCAGACCTATTGTCATGTTTAATAAAATTAACGTGGTTTAATTAAACTTTTCAAACTTGTCTAACACTATAGCGAAGAAAAAATAATTAAACATTTTATTTTATTTGTGAGGCATTTCCCTAATATTTTTTGGGCGGAGGCCTGGTATTTGTATGAGAAACACTAGTTTAGACCCTGTGTGAGTTGTTGGTGTTATAAATGTCAGCATAAAATATCCACAAGTTTTGACCCTGGCAGGATTTGACTTGTTACATGTTAACGCTTAAATAACAAAAGGCTGCTTTTTATCCATTCGAGGTCGATTAAAGAAGGACCAATTTAGAGCAGTGGATTGGCGGAACTATAGGAATATCGAATTAGGTACCTTGCCGTAGTTATTCTGGCTTTTTTGCATTCTGAGTTCAAATACTGTCACAGCTTACTTAAGTGTTAGACTCAGTTCGTGGCCCGGTTTAATATCACCATCTGACACTTTCGGCTCTTTTAGTGGAGTCCATTGTTTGCTACATTAAGACCAGATTTACGTTTTAAGGATACCTACTTCCTCTGTCTTTCCCATCAGTCTCGGAGGCTGTAATGGGTCATTGGCATTGCCCTTCTCTCCTGAGTAACAGAAAAATCAACCCATAACGTTGGTGGTATTTCCACGAACAATTGTAATTAAAATTGGTAAATTGTTACTATTACACCTATTTCGTGAAACGGTTGCAATAGTGACAATTTAGCGGAGAAGGGCAGGGAATTGGTGGATGTAAAAATGTATAAAATTACATTTTTGACCAAAAATTATTTAACAAAAGGAAACAATCACCTGGTTTTCCCTTTTCCTTCTCCATGAGGTAGTGATAGCTATTTCGAAAGTTCGCCTATTAGAGTTTAGAGACGGGCGTGATAGTAACAAGTTTATTGAAGCTTTTCTTTTATAATTGTAACCGTGAAAGACGCACACCAAGGGAGCTGGGCCCTGAATCAGCAACTAACTAGCCGAAACACTTGTTTGACGGAAGTTCTTTCTCTGAGGGTTTTTCTTGCTGTCCGCTCACCTCGTAGCGAGTTTCCGCTCACTTTTATCTTTGCAACCGTGAAAGACGCAACGACTATGCTGCTTTTAGGTATACGACAGTTAAAGGACCATGTATGTAATAGTCTAAAACAGTCGGGAGCAAACTGCTGCTCACGGGACTTTCCGAATGAAAAACTACCTTGATATTTTTTTTTGTCTGAGGATGATGAACCGTGTCTCATGCGGCTCGCTTCCCGAAAAAGATGGCCTATACTAAATTCTTCATTATTTTCAAAATTAATTGAAACAAAGGAAACACCAATCCTCTCTGCTGAGTGGTTGGTGTTAGGAAGGGCATCCAGCTGTAAAATCCTGCCAAAATAAAACCACAGGAGTCTGGTGCAGGCTCCGGCTTGGCCGGTTCCTGTGGTACCGTCCTACCCATGCTAGCATGGAAAACGGACGTTAAAAGATGATGATGAAAGGAAGTGTATTTCAACAGAAATATGGTAACAAAAGGATTAAATTGATCTAAATTAAAACCTTCCATCAAAATGTTAATTAATGTTTCAAACACCAGCTTTATAACGGTAAATTTATTTGACATAATTCTTCATTATTTTAATAATTAATTGAAAGAGGACTTTATTTCAAGAGAAATGTGTTAGCAAAAGAGTTAATTACAATAATACCTAGGTTAACCATTCAACATTTAAACTGACCTTATCCAACTCAAATAGTCTTTCTGTTTTATATTCAGAATGGCCAGATCCAACGTCATTCTAAAATAAAATATATATAATCACATCGTTGAAATGTTCAAACTACAAGATAATGCATGATTAATTGAAAACAATGTGAATAAATAAAGTTAGCAGAATGCTAATGAGTTCAATATACATAAGTATCCAGGTTATCTATACGTTAACGTCCTACCTTAGTCAACAATGTAATACATAGATCACATTTATTTTGATACGTTAGTTAGGTATATATTAATAAAAAAAATAGTATATATTAATATATAAATAGGTGATCGACTTTTCGTCAGATCGGACCGAGGAAACAATGTTTTCCATTGGTCTTTCCAATAGCTAATACTATCTATTGGTCGCAACTCCAGGTAGAAGGAGCAACGTGAAATAAAGTGTCTTGCTCAGGGACCTAACGCATCATCCGGTTCAGGAATATATTAATACACAGAATAAATATATCCTAATATTCAGATTAAATTTTATTGAAACAAAATCCCTGAAACTTTCTGTGTCCAGAACTTTCCATGTATTTCAGGCAGGTGACATTTTGTCTTTGGGCTCTTTGTTTGTCACACACATACACATACATAAGTATACATACATATCTATCTAGGGCGGGTAAAATTCCCGAGATCCATGGACGAGTTCTCTCCAGCGGTCTCTGTCCTTCATCATTGCCGCCATGTCTTGCATCTCCCAGAGGCAAGTGTCTGCTCTTAAGGCATCAATGTATGTCAGCTTCGGTCTCCCTCTTTTAGTGTGTCCGTGCAGGGGCTCCCACAGGAGCACTGAGTGCAGTGTCAACGTATACATAGCATCGTATTAACATGCATTCCATAAATACGTGTACCGTTAAAATAAATCTCTGGCAGAATCAGCGTCACACAGTGTGTGATAGGATTGGACCTTTGAATTGCAGGACCCAGGGTTGGATTAACGCCAACTAATGTCCAAAGCTCAGCCCAACAATAAACGTCCGATGTCTCATAGACAAGACATTTACACATAAAAAAATACTGAATGTAAAATAAAAGATTAAACATTCAGTTACTTCCAGCTAATCCCACCAGGTCAGATAGCTCATCTATATTAAGTTTGAGCTATTTTATTTACGTCATAAGAATTTAGAAACTTCGAGAGAACGTGAAATAATTGTGTCTTCATAACAGTAGAACATGAAATACATAGAGCTATAAATCCTTTCTACTATAGGCACATGGCCTGAAAGTTTGGGAAGAGCGGTTAGTCGATTACATTGACCACAGTGCTCAACTGGTACTTATTTTATTGACACCGGAAGGATAAAAGGAAAAGTCGATCTCAGCAGAATTTGAACTCAGAACATAAAGACAGAAGAAATGCCAATAAGCATTTGGTCCGGCGTGCAAACGATTCTTCCAGCCTTAGATAACGCAATAAAATAATACAATGTAAATATTGGGTTTAGAATCCTTTTGGATGGAAAAAGTCGAAGGCTGTCCCACGGTTTTAAACCCAATATTTATATGCTATTATTTATAGCTTTATTTACTTCGAGTTCTACAGTTAAAAAACGAACTATTTTGTTTTATTTATGTAACACTAATTAGCAGTAAGCAATATATATATATATATATATATATATATATATCAGTACTTTATTTATCTTTTATCTTATATCTTTTACTTGTTTCAGTTATTAGACTGCAGTCATGCTGGGGCACTGCTTTGGAGAATTTTTAGTCGAATGTGGTTAAGAAGCAAGCTTCTTACCACAGCCATGCCTGCACGTATATTTATTTATATATTTATATATAGGCAGCAAGCAAGCAACTTCAAATAACCACTTAGTACATTTTGAGCTATGACAAAAAAAGGAAAGGAGAAAATAAATCTAATAAGAAACTGCCCCGCATATTCGGTTTTATATCAGAGTGACCTTCTCCTAGAGACAGGTTTTAACAAATCTGAGAAGTACCTCACACCCAGTGGTTTTCCAGTACGTCGGACACCAACTCGAGATTTCTAAGTGCCCGTGTTATTGCTAGATTGTCATTGAACCTATACTGGGTTCATTCGTCCTTGGCATAGAGACCATCTCTATTCTAGGGCGTTGGACTTAACCTGAAACCTGGTTTGACACTCCTATTTAGCTACTCGGCTGCCATTTAAAGGAATCCATTTTGTTACAAATATTCTGGCCAGGCCTCCGGTCTGAAGGTAACTTCATTCTGCAAGTTTTTTCGGAGGCCCTGAAAAGAGATATGGGTGCTGGATTAACACGTTTTCTGGTATACAAGTCGAATTTTTCAGACCAAAATTTACAGCCAAAAACGATAGGTCGATTTATACACCAAGACGACTTTGAATGTCCAAAATTTCCACGTAAAATACAGAAGGATTTGAAAAGATTGCAATGATGTTTGAATGTTAACGGTACGCGTTTACTCAATATACTACGTCGACTTGTATGCCGGAAAATATGGTACCACCTTTGCTTTGGCGAAACAGAATAAATAAACAAGATTGTAAAAAAGCTATCGCTATAGTACCCATCAGAAAATGAGGTACGGGTTCAAGATATACGTTGAAATCTTTTCAGGGATTGTCAATCAACTTTCTACCATTATGCAAATGAGTTGTACCTGGCACAAATTTATATATATTTTTTGTTTGTCTTTCCAAGATAAGGAATTATTATTACAAGAGGGAGGCATTTACATTATCTAGTGGTTAGGGTGTACGGCTCATGAGCATGAAGTCGTGGGTTCGATTCCAGGAACCAAGTGGTGTGTTGTGTCTTTGAGCAAGATACTTCACTATAATGAGCGCCAGTCGAGTGCTAATGCAGTCCTCACTCCCTTCAACTGCTACATGCTGGATATTCCACTGGTCAAGGGAGAAGGTGTCTGTGTCTGCTCGATACTACATAGTCATCTAAAACAACAAGCAAGTGCATGGTACATGCTACCAGGCCGTACTCGCCCGGGTATGACTGCTGGTTGTACTTATTCGGACAAGTATCCTAATCTTGATTGTTGTAGTCACAACAGTATCGGCTGCTGTACCCTCCTACCTTATTCATGTGTCTGTCGTATTCGGTAATGTTCACAGAATTTCGAGCAGATCTTTGATAAATCCAAAGGAGTAGATTGGTTTCGTTCTGTGGTCTGTACCAGAGATATTCTCCTGGAACAATTAATGAATATAAGTTAAGTGTAGTTGTTTAGCAAGCGGGCATAAGTTCTATCCCCGTGCCATCCAAACAATATGTACTCCGATTTAAACAAAATGAGCAGGCGACATCACATGTAGGAGAATAGCTTAATCGAAGAATATTCCTGCTATTGATCACGGAATTATAACAATCTCCCCTTGTGATTCTAATAAATGGTCCGGTTCGATATTCCGAGAGCGTTATCAAATATGACAGGCACCTGAAGAAGACCAGAGGACACAACGGACATAACGTTATGATTATAATAATTAAGATGAGGGTAGTAGCCCGTATTTATCAGTGTATTATTTCGTTTATATTTTAATAAGTAGATTTCCGCTATTTTATCTTAACATCTTGAAAGAGAAACGGGCGGAATATAGTATAACGACGATATATATTAGCAACAGAGGCAGTATTAATACCGAGAGGTTATATTTATCCCCACTTAAACGTGGATGTTCTGTTAGAACAAACTATACTGCGGTAGATACAGTGGGAGAAACTCTCATATTGGTTTTTAAGTGCAAAATGCACTCTTGCATTTTTCACCAAAAAGCCAATATGATAGTTTCTCTCATGGGTTCGATTCCTGGAACCAGGCAGTATAGTTTGTTCTAATAGAACATCCACATTTAAGTGGGGATAAATATTACTTCTCTGTATAACGACGTTCCCGACTTTTTCAATGGCATTATTGTCATAAGTGAAATGATATCCCTTCAACAATAAAATCGTTGCATTGACTTGTCAGCTGATATACCTCCTCCGGCTCTGTACGACTAGATAAATACATCGGGTTGTCAGATAAGTTCGTCCGTTTTTGTGTGGGTTTTTTTCCCCTACTTCGCATTCCATCGCCTGAAAAGAAGTAAAATTTATTGAATTTTGAAAAACGATAAACATATATTGTAGAGCAAGAATAGAGCTGCAATAAATTAATTAATGAATGAATAAACAAATAAATAAACAAAAATACTACGATAAAAATATTTTTTGTGATAATTCAAAAAACAGTGGAAATGATTAAGATAAATGCGGGGTAAAAACAAAAGAATTTATCTGACAACCCAATACTTCGAGCAGCTGCCACTCGTCTTCCTCAGATGTTTACTCTTACAAAGAGAAAGAAGAAAAAAAGAAGAAAAAAAAAGAGAGATGGGTGGGGAGAGAAAACCTATCAGGATTTGAAATTCATTATGTTTCATATAATCTTGAATAATTCAATCATATAATTACATGTTCGATTGTTACATATATTACAGATTTCGAGAACCTCCTCTCTGAAGAGATAAACGGAAGATTAGCCAAGGATTATGACACCGGGGGAGGAGAATTTTGTAAGATAGCCCTCATAGCTATTATTTCAAAATGCGGTCAAATTATTCATAACTTTATTTATTTATTTATTTGATTCTATATTCACGTTTTTGTAGCCACGTTAGCTGTGGTCGAGTGGT
>JAOPUL010004099.1:23098251-23114172 GCA_027564515.1 Octopus rubescens
GGGGAATATTTTACTTTTCATCTTTTCAGGTTCAATAAAATATATTACTGGTCAAGTACAGCCCGGAACCATGTGGTTGGGAAGTAAGCTTCTTGCCACGCCTGCGCCTATAGGTACATTTTATTTTTTAATCTTGGTTTCTTAGTTTTGGGTTTATATATTGTAGAGGATCCACTTTATCAAATAAATTCAAACGATTAAAGCTCTGAGGAAAATTTGCTTTATTTAAAATCAGAAGAAATCAATTTATTTACGATAGAAATAGGGCAGTGGGCTGGCAGAATCGTTAGCATGCCGGGCAAAATGCTTAGCGGTATTTCGTCCATCTGTTCTGAGTTCAAATTCCACTGAAGTTGACTTTGCTTTTCTTCCTTTCGGGGTCAATAACATAAGTACCAGCTGAACACTGAGGTCGATGTAAGTGACTTAACTACTCCTGAGTAAGAGTAAAAAAAAACTGCACCCCTTTGCCAATCCATGTTGAGCCAGTTGTGGCAGAGTGGGCTCAACAAACCAGTATAATCTCGAGCTCAAATTCACAACCTCCACATCAGACTGGGGTTGCTGAAGAGAACATGATGAGGCCTTTGTCCTGTAGTGGACTGAACATAGGCAATCCAATCCAGGATATAAATAATAGTTTCCAGCAATTCTGAAAGGAGGAGGATGAGTTGATACTTGACTGGTGCTTTATTTTATCGACCTGATGGTTTGGATGAAAGGTAAAGGTAACCTCTGCAGGATTTGAACTCTGGATCCAAAGAACCCAAACAAATACCACAGTGCATTTTTCCCCTGACACTAGCATTTATGCCAGCTCACCTCACTTTCTTTTTTATGGGGATAGACATAATGTGAATTTTTGAAAATTCATACAAGCATTTGAATTAGGTTTGCCATATAAAAGCAAATTCAATCCTTTTTTTTTTTAATCATTTATTTATTTGAGAGATTCCATTTAGCTTCTCTGTTTGCTATTTATTAGTAAAAGGAAACTGATGAGACAATGTTTTTAGTGTAGTTGTCTCAAAATATAAATAAATGGAATCATATAGATTATATCTAACTAAGGTTACAAGATAAATGGTAGGACTGTTTGCATCTAATTTAGGCCAAGTAATTTAAAAATGAATATCTTTCTTAATTATCACCATTTAATGATGAAATGAAAATGTTTATTATAAAATTGGCAGACTATGAATGAGAGCCTTAATAGTGTGGTGGACTAATAAATAACTAAAGGAATATATGGTTCACATCACATAACGATTCTTGGAACTGAGCCAAGATTGATGATGATATGGCAAGATTATTATTATTAAACTAGTGAGCTGGCAGAATTGTTAGCACGCCAGGCAAAATGCTTAGCAGCATTTTGTCCATCTTTACGTTCTGAGTTCAAATACTGCCGAGGTCAACTTTGCCTTTCATCTTTTTGGGGGTCAATGTAATCAACTTAGCCCCTTCCCCCAAACTTGCTGGCCTTGTACCAAAATTTGAAGTCATCATTATTATTATTATTCCAGCTCTGTACACTCTTAGTTCAGATGCTGCCAAGGTTGATTTTTGCTTTTCATCCTTCCAGGTTCAATAAAATATGCACCAGTTGAGCACTAAGGTTGATGTAATTGGCAATCCCCTCCTACCAAAATCACTGGCCTTGTGCCAAAATTTGAAACCTATTATTAAGGCAGCAAATTGACAGAATCGTTAGCATGCTGGGCAAAATGCTTAGTGGCATATCGTTCATTTTTACATTGTGAGTTCAAATTCTGCCGCGGTCAACTTTGCCTTTCATCCTATGGGGGGGGGGATAAAATAAGTACCAGTTGAGCACTGGGGTCAATGTAATTGATTTACTCTCTCCCCAAAATTGCTGGCCTTGTGTCAAAAGTTGAAGCCATTATTATTATTATTATTCTGTTAGGTTTCTATGCTGAGTTTAAGCTTTCTCTTATCAGTGCTACTTGGGGTTGGATAAGCTCAGAATTACTAACTTTAGATGCACTACATAAAAAGAAAGTCTTCAACTGGTACTCCATTAGTTCCATTATAGATTAGTTTCAAGTAGATGCCTGAATGTAAGGGCACAGTATGTCCCAACTGAAATAGTGGAAAATACTATTTCAGTTGATATAGTCTTATTGCTATTACCTCTATAATAGTGCTGAGAACTGACTGTTTGTATTTGTCACATTCCTAGAATAACATCTGTTCATCCTTCTAGTTCTTTAAATTTAATTTCATCTCAGTGGCTTAACAGGGGGTGTTTTTCCAACCAAAATATGGCAAAGATATTCATCTCAACAAAACTTTATCACATTTTTCATAATTTTTTTTTTTTTTAATTTAATATTTGATTATTCAGATTTTCATGCAAGTTAGCGTTTCAATCTAGTTTAACTGAAAACTTATATTAGAGGCTCACTGGATCTTTCTCAAAGATCATCACAAGTGAAACAATTTTGAATGGAAATAAATATTATGGTTAAAGGTTCATCTTCCAATAACTTATATCTACTCTGTAAAGCTTTCATTTGATTGTTATTTACTTTTTCTGGAAAAGGAGCCATCCATAAATGCTCTTAAATTTGGGTTGAAAAAATTTAAGGAATTTTGGACAACATTGAGACTCTTTACATATGGGTAACAAAGTATACAATGTGTATGTTTAGAAGTATGATGCTGTATTGTAGCAAACACATAGGCACTAAAGACACAAAAATTGCTACAGCTGTGACCATATTGTCTGATGGATGTTCAGTGTTAACTTGATTACATAGGAATGAGTTGAGCATAACAAGTGTATTGTGTACACACATGTGCATGCATATTGGTCTTAGATCCATTTTCTTATGAGAATATATAGACCAGTCCTTTAAATTTGGATATGTTCATATAGTTTGAGCAATTTTACTACTGGGTAGTCTCTCTCTAAGTATCTAACTTTAAAGTGGGTGTGGTACCTATTTTATGTTAGGTAGTTTGAAGTAGTCTGTACAATAAATATAACATGAATAGGGTAGAAAAGTTGCTCCTTATCTTCAGTTGGCATTAAACAGTTGAGATAAATCTACTTGATATGATCATCTGTTGCAGGTAATTTTCTAGAATGATCTGCTGTAGGGGGGTTATCAAACCAGGGTATGCAACAGAAATTGCATGGTTATGCTGTTTGTAGAAACATTGGAATTTTGAAGTGATCATTTTACTAGCAGAACACAAGTTGTGTGTCTAGAAAATTTTGCTATTCTCATCCAATTGTTATTATGAACAAATGTTTTCAGCAATGTTTATAACCAAAAACAAATTTCAAGCAAAGGTGTTTGTTCCCCTCTGAAACTGTACTGAGAATTGAATTACTTGTCAGAAAGAACCAAGCTCGTTACTCTCATTACCAATGTAACATTAAATTAAATTTATCTTTTTTACATAGATACAAAGCCAGAAATACATGAGAAAGAAACTTGATTATATCAACCCTAGTCCTTGGCTGATACTATATTTTATTGACCCCTGAAAAATAAAAGGCATAGGTAATCACAATGGGATTTAAACCTTTTACATTAGATTAAATTAACCCTTTAGCATTTAAACTGGCCATATCCATCCCAAATATTCTACTTGTTTTATGATCTGACCTCTCACACCTACCCTTCAATGTTGTCCTAAGTATATAAAATCGCATCATTGAAATCTTGAAGCTACATGATTAATTAAAAACGATGAAAATAAACATTACATTTGATGGTGTAATCTGAATGCCAAAGGGTTTATAAATATCATGTCTGTTCTATGATACTCAACCATTTTACACTATTCTTCACATGGCATTAGCCAACACTGCCAGACATGATGAAGAATAATACTGGAAGACAAAAGTTTAAGAACCCTTGATCTAGTGTCTACTCTTCAAAGCTAAGTGAACTGAGAATGCAGAATTAAGTGTACCACTAAATCATATTCTTTTAACGTCCATTTTCCATGCTGGCATGAGTTGGACTCATCATATTCATTTATATTATAAAACGGCATGAGCCTAATACACTACCATCTTTTCATTTCTGTCATCAACTTGTCTTAACAAATTGGTTGTAATGGGATTTGATTTCATAATATTGTGGTTAATAATCTGGAGCATTAAACTCAGACATATCTTTTGTTATTAGATGTTCTGTGTCAGCTATAATGATGCCAGCATGTGTCACATGACGTCTTTATCGATCGCTGACTAAGTGACCTACAAATAGAATATATAAGATATTACTACTACTTGTGTATTTTTACCCTCTTTGTCCTATTACTCAAGTATATTGTTGATTAGCCTCCAGATCAGATTGAGTAGACTTTATGATCAAAGGAGTTCAAGCTATGACAATCCCATCTTTTGTTTTCCCCTACCCATAGTAGTATACCATAAAGTATATTATCTGATGTCTTTTTTAATCTATTTTTTAAAAGGTTGTTGAAAGGAATTTAATAATTTATATTTTACTTAAATTTTCTGTTATTTAACTTCAAGCTATAGAAATAAAATTGTCTAAGTTCTTTTGTTTTAAAAGAAATTATTTCTCTTTGCTAGTGGTGAGATATGAATGCAAAGCCTTTTGTTTAAGAAGCCAAAACTGTACCTATTTGGTCTATATGACTCTTATGAACAAGGAAGACCATACAAAAAGAAACCCCTTTTAACCATCAGAAGTGCAAACAGCTAGTTTCAATTGAATCAATTATAATTTACTAATTATGCCACTCAGTTGATAATGGTCTGAAAACAAATTTGTTTACATCTATCACTTGACCTAAGAGAAATTCAACTTTGAGCTGAGGGCATTATCATAAGTGGTCGTTCGACAAGCTAGAAATAGCAGTCAACTCTCCCTTAAATCAAATCCCCACCATTTAAATAATGAAACATACATGGAATAATGTTGTGGTCGACTTAATCTGCCACCAAGTTTAACACCACCAAGTGGTGGTGTTAAACTAGATAACAGATTAAGGTTTTTAGTACCTTTAGAGGAGTTTACTCTGCAAATATATGGACCAGATCTCTGGTTTTAGAATAATACCTTCTCCTTCTATCTCACTTGTCTCTGAGGCCTTCCCTCCTGAGTAAAAGGTAAGAAAATAATACCCCTAAAAAGACAGGAGTGTCGTGTCTGGAATGCTTTTGATCAGAAGCTGCTTGATATGAAGCTTAACACCAATAACAAAAAACAATTTTTGAACCAGCGAAGGAGCATCTATTACAGCACACTGTAAAAGCTTGTCCAGGCTTCTTGACATGTTCTGTGATCTTTGTAAACAAAAGGCTCATTCATACAGTATCATTTATTTCATGTTCTCTGTAAACATATGTCCATGCTGCGTTTTGTTTGATAAGCTGTGAAAAGTATTACTTTGCTTGGAAACAGGCAGGGGTTGGTGACAGGAAGGGCATCTGGTCCTTCACTAGTGTTCTGATTTCTGATTTAACCCCCACTTTATCATATTGTGCACCCTTTTTCCTCTCACTGTGCTTAACTTGAAACTCTGCTCTTAGGTGAAGACCAAGGCACAAAATATCAGTGTTGGACTCTGAAACAAGTTAAAAGATAAGAGGTGTACAGTCATTAGACTGAGGCCATGCTGGGGTACCACCATGAGGAATTTTAGTCGGACTAATCAATCTCAGTACTTATTTTCTTTTTAAGCCTGGTACTTATTCTATCAATATCTTTTACCAAAACACGAATTTACAGGGATGTAAACAAACACACACATACACACACACACACACACACACACACACACACACACACACACACACATATATATATATGATGGGCATCTTTCAGTTTCCGTCTACCAAATCCACTCACAAGGCTTTGGGTCAGCCCAAGGCTATAGTAGAAGACACTTACTTGCCCATGTGGTTGGGAAGCAAACTTCTTACCACAACTGCGCCTTGGCAATTTCTTTTATTTTAATACTCATTATTAGAGCATTAACACTGGTTTCATATTTGTGACAATGTTATTTTGGACTGTTGTTTCTAGCCAAAGGCCTTGTCTCCTACACATTCACACATTAAATCCACTTCAAAATCAAAACAACAAACTTTGTGCCGTAATTTTAAACAAGACAAAACTGCTTTATTTATCATATATCTCTAGAAAATTTTCTTCAGTGTGAAATTTCCAAACATTTCATGCCACCAATACTTTTTTAGCTAGAAATTCACCTCCTGTCGTCGACATTGCTTCTTGGCAATTGAACTTCTTTTTACCCAGAACTTTACATTAAAGAATAGCTTGTTTGTTAATTTACATTTTTGTTGAATTCAGAATTTCTATGTAAAGAAACAAAGAGGAAATTTTTTTTTTAAATACACAATTTGAATTCAATGTAATTTATCTTTTGTTTACATTTGCAATACTTTGAAAAATGACATTGATGATGTATGTACAATTGTTTACTATCTAATAGAATGACAGATCTTTATATAACTATTGAAAGGACAATAACATGCTTCTGCTATATCATCTGCAGTACATAATTGTTTAACCCCCAAGTCAGCTCTGATCCAGCTATAATCAAAAGCATTCCAGCTATGACCAACCATCCTGTCTTTTTTGTACATGTTTGTCCTTTGAGAGTGTAGTGTGTGATTTAAGGGAAATTTGACTGCCATTTCTAGCATGTTGAGCAACTACATTTTTGTTAGTTGGACTAGACCAGCTAGGTTTCATCCCCAAGTATAGCACTGCTGTTATGATGGGAACCATGTACTGCTTTGGTTGGCAGTCTAGTATCCTATTACATTGACACACAGGACTCTCTTCCAGTGTACAAGGCCAGTGTCTCTGATAAGAGAGATATAACTGAGTGAATGAACTACAGTTATGTTACTACTACTTAATTTTATCAATTCTCAGTTTTGGGAAGATATCAATAAGCATGTCATCTTGCTCTAGTTTTACTGCCATCTTGATGGCTCTACAATCATTTTCAGGCTACAATAAAAGAAAAGGGATAAAGAATTAATCTTCTTATGCATCCATTTCTACATACATACATACATACGTACGTACGTACGTACGTACGTATTGAAATAACAGCCAAATCTCTTTCAAACACATCTATTTTTTGAAAAAAGATATGTTGAGCAATGTACTCCTGGATACACAAACAGACAAGATGGTCACATTTGGAATACCTTTGATCATATGTCTGCTTGTTTATCTAATGAATTTTAGAGCGTGTTATAACATAGATTCAGTCTGTGTTGAGAAAAATGGAATTATGACATTTCTAATACAGGATGAGGAACAAAACAATTATTGTCATTTATATCTTAGGTGAGTGGAATAGGGACAGATAAATAAACTCAGAATAATTAGTTTTAATGAGAAACCAAAATTGGGTTGAAGATGTAGTTCACCAAGAATTAACTATATTTAAGTAGATATTGTAACAAATTAAGAATCTTATAAAATTTTATCATGGTGGCTGTATTTCGATAGGGTCGTGTTTGTTAATTTGCTATAACATGCACAGTTACTTTATTCATTTTAGTTCTGCTACCATCAGTTTTTCCCTGTGGCCTAATTGATCATTTCACATCACCATGGCAAGAAACTGTCCCTCATTTACCTTGGTAGGTCCTCGGTTTCATGTTGTATGTCTCTTCACATTAATGTTGAGTATCCTCTTTTAGGGTGTGTAAGTCTCCAAAATAAAACTTCTGCTATGGCTTGTTGAACATGATAGCAGTGGACAACAAAGCCTATTCTTTGTTGAGGAAGCAGTGTAGTAGGAATGGGTGGAATATGTCCATAAATTTCCTCTTTGGTCATGTGCTCATGCCATGAGATGTGTTGAGCCCTCTTGTGAAACCTTGTGTATGATATACCATCGAGATAACCTTGAAGCGCGTTCTTCATAGTCCAGGTTTTGGTTCCATTAAGATGAATGCTCTTTACCCTTTTCCTTGAAGAAAGCTAATCTTGTTGACTTTGAAATGCTTGATTTCTTGATGTTTGAAGTTTGTTACGGGCACTCCAGGCTTGCTCCTTGTGTGTCAGAAAGTCTTTCTTACTTTCAGTATCATAGGACACAAAGTACTTAAAGTTACTGACTCCCTTGAGTTGTGTGCCATTGTGGGAACAAATTGGTAGAGGCGTTCATCTTCATTGATGGTCATGTATTCAGTTCTCTTTGCATTGATAGACTGACTGACTTTGATTGCTGTATTCTCAAGGGTTGATGAGTTGTGAGGGCAAGATCATCAACCAAGGTCAGTGAGATATAGGCTCTGCTGACATCTTGATCACTTCTATTTGATGATGAGACCTTTGTCTTAGATGAGGTCAAGACTTTACCTAAGGATGTAGCCTATTACTTCTGCAGGCACAAAGAGGAAAGGAGCTTGGGTATATCCCTGAAGGATTCCTGCTGCTGTTGTACAAAGTTTGATAGGTTTTCATGTATAATGTTGACGACTGTGACAGTTTCATCTGAGATACCATAGTTTAGCAAGATATGTAACATGATCCTTCAGTTGATACAATCAAATGTCTTGGAGAAATCCACAAGTACAATTGTATTTTGCTTGAAGATTCTGAGATCTATGATTCTTCTAAGGACAAGGATTTGTGGTATTGTTGATCTATTTTAGTGAAAGCAGTTTTGGTTTTGTCATAGGATGGGATCAATATAAGGAGGAATAATGTTAAGGAGCATACATAGAATTTTAGATTTTTATGTCTTGGGTGTAATTTGTCTGTAGTTCTTAGGTAGGTGAAGGTTATCTTCCTTTGGAAGTGGAAATATCAAGCTTGACTTAACTCTAAACAAAACAATGTAGCAAAAACCAATGACAAGTTGATTCTAGCTCATGTGCACCTGAAGGAAGATGGAAATAAAATGTAGGAAATGGAAGTGAAAAACATATGGTATAGTTAATAAAATCATAACGTTCTTGCTTGTGTAAGTTATCCTGTTTTGTTTGTTTTTCTATACTAACATGGGTTTCATATTTCTGCAAATTTGGAGCTTTTGCATTAACAGTAAATAACCTTCATAACAACAACAACAACAACAGCCGTGATAAAAAATTGATACTTCTTTCAAGTAATTACAGCAAATTTCTTTAACTTATAGCTTACAATCTTAGAAAAGAATACATTTGACAACGTAGTCTCAAATATAAAAAAAGACAGGATGGTTGGTCACTTTGAGAAGGTATATGATCTATTAGGACTGACCTGGGGCTAAACACCAATACATCATAGTGCATGTAATAAAATCATGACCTCAATCAAATTCCTTTACTACTCAACTACTTCATCATCATCATCATCCTCTGGACAATACTATCTCAAATCCTAGGACTCATAGGGATGGTTACCCAGTTTCCATGATGTAAAAGTAACTGAGTTCACAACATTCGCCCTGAACTGGACACGAGTATGTCATAGGCTCACTCATTTACAACTGAGTGAACTGGAACGACATTGAGATGAAGTGTTTTGCTGAAAAACACAATGCACTTCCCAGTCCAGGAATTGAAACCACTGCTACTACTTTTTAATGTGGATGTATTGAGTCTAAATTACTCTTTCAGATTGTGTAAAGAGGTAGCTCTGAATATATAGCACCTGTTAAAAATGTGCAATTAATACTAATTCTAAAATGATGAGGATTGTTGTCCAGCCCCAACTCAACCCTAATCAAGCAGACCTATGAGTTGAGAAAATGTATTCCAGTTATGGCCACCTTATCTTTATAGAAATATTTCTAGAACTAGCTTAGCCAATGTATTCTTTCTTTATCCTTTTAGTTACTATATTTCTGCGAAAATACACTGCCTTTGTTTTTAAATTTATTTTCCAAATGAAGATAATGAAATAACTTTTGTCATTAAGCTGGTGTTTGGAACATAAATTAACATGAAATTATGATGGAAGGTTTTAATTTAGATCATTTTTAAAATAAGAAGTTTGTATCTTAGAACCAGTGGCAGTTTCAGGTTTGGTTGGTATCAAGTGTTAAGAAAGTAGGGTCTAAGTTGAGATTTGGTTGCTATTTCTAGCAGGTTATGTGATCTTGTAAAAGCTTTCCCGTTGGTTTCAAATGCTATGTGGGATTATTTGACATTGACAGGATGAGTTCCAGACAACATAGTGTTGAAGTGCTATCAGAACTTATTACAGTTTGTAATCAGATAATGAATAATTCATTAAGTTAGATAATTATTTTCTGTAGTTTGTTTCATCATTTAGTGGTTGTTGTATTACTGCATATCAGTCAAGATCAACCTATGAGCAAATGTTTTAGTCTTGCCCAATCCCATCCTTTTATTTTTTTATTTAATGCAGATATTGGTGTATCTAAGACTAGGATTGCACCAATTATTCAGCAGATAATTAGTAATCTGGCATGTTGCTGATTAATCAGTATTCATTTTTGGGTCAGTTCATTCATTGGTTTTGATGATTGGCAATTCTTGTTTTTTTGTTTTTTGTTTTTTATTGATATGCATGTATACTGGAACAAGAAAATCATGGGTGACAGAAATTCAGAAAATATTGGATTCACCAAGTAAAAATACTAAGAAATATTATTTCCTAGGATGCACAGTTTTAGCCCACCAGTAACCCTATTTGTGGTACTTGGATGTATGTATTGGTCTATGCAATAGGAAATTACTTGGGATTGCCCCAGGGGCAATCCTTGTAGGTAAAAGGGTGTCAAAATAGTAGAGACACTGTCCTACCCTCCTGATAGATTGTTTAATTGATCTTTTAAAAAGTAATTAATTTAAGAATTATGTTTATTTAAAGGTATTCAAACATTTTCCATTAATAATGGTTTCAAATTTTGGCACAAGGGCCAGCAGTTTTTGAGGGTAAGGGGAAGTCAATTGACTGGTACTTATTTTATCAACCCTGAAAGGATGAAAGGCAAAGTCGACCTTTTTTTGAACTCAGAACATAGACATGAAATGCCACTAAGCATTTTAGGTGTGCTAACGGTTCTATCGTTAGGCGTACTAATGGTTCTATCAGCTTGCTGCATTAAATTTTCCATAAATAATGATACCTGTTATCTTAACCTTCTCAAACAAACAACAAAATTTAATGATTTAAATTTGGGAAGTCTTAAGTGAAGTCACTAAAGTGATCTGCTTTGTCACAAGTCACACCATGGCTCTTGAGTACAAGAGAAAGAATGGGTTCAGTTTAGATAGCTAATAACTAATTATGCTTATAACCATACTAAATGCTGTCTTCTATGTAAGTTTAGTTAATTTGAATATTAAAAAATTTTATTTTTTATTTTTGGCGTTATGCCAATATAACTGACCATTTTCATGTTAGTCACACAGTGATTAAACATTGTATAAGCTCAGGCATGACTTTGTGGTTAAAAAGTTTGCTTCCCAACCGCATGGTTTTGGGTTGGGCAAGTGTCTTCTATAGCCCTGGGCCAATCAAAGCCTTGTGAATGGATTTGGTAGACAGAAACAGCAAGAAGCATGTTGCCTAAATATGTATGTGTGTGTTTCCTTGTTCTGATATTACATAATAGTTGTAAATGATCATCGCTACCATACAAGCAGTGTCATTCATTTCCAGTATTCTGAAAAAACATGTTTGGCCATGGGGAAATATTACCATATTTGTATGGTGAGGGTTGGTGACATGAAGGGCAACCAGCCATAAAAAAATCTGCCTTAACCCTTTAGCATTTAAGCCGGCCATATCCGGCACAAATATTGTACCTGTTTTATGTTCAGACCAGACAGATCTGGCCTCTCACATGTGCCCTACAATATCATTCTAAAAATTCACAATCACATCATCAAAATTTTAAAGCTTTGAGATAATGAATGATAAATTTAAAATAATGTGAATAAATAAGCATTACATTTGACAAAGTAATCTGAATACTAAAGGGTTAAAATAAACTCTGTCTGCCCCTTGCAAGCACTTTGGACATTACAATGATGATGATGGATGTGGGACACAGTTCAATGGCAATACAATGTAAAAACCACAGTAAAATCAACCTAATTCTGTTATAATTCTCAAATATAGCACCATAATTGTGATTAATTATGAAATATATTTACAATTAATTAATGTACACATTTTTATATTACAATACATAATTACATGATAAATAATCAGTGGTTGATTAATTGGTATGGGCCAATAAGGCAAGGACAAGTATTTAGTAATCAGCCACTTCGCTTATCAGTGTATCCCTATCTGAGGCCATATTCAATGTGTCTTCTCTTTTATAAAAATAGTAGGACATGATTTGAAGAGTATTTAGCTGCTATTTCTAGTAGAGCCTCTATTCCTTAGAACAAGTTGATCTCATACATCCACCTGTCAGGTATCCCTTAGGTGACTCCTTTTCACCTCTGTTCAACCCATTTTGCATCCAATCTACATTCAGCCTGGTCCCACACTAACCACTTATGTCCAGTCCTTTTCCCCACATAACATTGACCTGCTGAAATCTTCTCCCTGCTTGTGTATTTTCTGTAACAGTTTAAACAGAACATTAACATCATCAAGCTCACCAGTCTCAGAGGGCCTGAAAAGGTAATAGGTAATATGCCCCTTCCTCTATTACCTTTCAAATTTATAAATGAGAACAAGTAGCAAAAATATTTTCATTCCTTGTAGTTTCCTACAACACTCCAGTGTGTTTTAACACCTTAGTAGAAAATTACTATGATGAATAAGCAGTACATGAAATGAAATATAAAAAATTGTGTGGTCTCTGCCATTATATTCGTCACTTACCTACCAATTATAATATGTAGCGTGTGAAAAGTTGTAAAAATAAAATATAGTTATCCAAAACCCAACAATAAGTCTTACAAGATCTCTCTCTCTTTCTCTCTCTCTTTCTCTCTCTCTCTCTCTCTCTCTCTCCTAATATAGTAGTGTGTTGTTGATAGGTAAACCTATCAAGCAGTCTGTGCATGTGTATATAGTTTCCACCCACTTTTTGCTTGCTTGAAATCTTAATGTCCTCATTCTGCACATTCACTTCTGCAACATGTGAGAAATACCTCCAATTCCACTCGCGTATGAACAGATTTTCTAATTGCAGTAATTAATATTTCCTGAAGTAATGGATTAATTAAAATTTAATTTAAAAACATAAAAGAACTGTTTTTCTGGCTCGTTTTATAAAAATGAAGACTTATTGGTGCAGATATGGTTGTGTGGTTGAAGCCACATGGTTTTGAGTTCACTCTCAGCGTGTGGTACCTTGGGCAAGAGTCTTCAACTATAGTTCTAATCCAACTAATGTCTTGAGAGTGCATTCAGTAGATGGAAATTGTAGGAAACCAGCTTTGCGTGTGTATGCAAATGTGCAAGAATGTTGATATTCCATATTGAGTAAATTGATGTTGTTGACTTTCTTTGTTGTCATTATGACTGGTCACTCAGCACTTTGTAAGACCTGGAATAAAAAATTTTTTAAATCCTTGCCTTGAAAAACAGGTTATGGACTGGTGACGGGAAAAGCATCCAATATTAAAATCTTACTTGAAATAAGTCTCCATCAAACCTATGCTAGAATGGTCAAAAAATGGGCATTAAATAAAGAAATGATATTAGCATGGATTAAATCAGTGTTTTTCATGGGTAGGGGAGCTGTGAGGATAGAGAAAGGGGCAGACAAATTGCCATATTTAATATTATGGCTCTCTCTCTCTCTCTCTCTCTCTCTCTCTCTCTCGCCATAATAGATGCAGGTGTGGTTAAGAAGCTTGCTTCCCAACCATGTGGTCTCAGATTCAGTCCCTCTGCATGGCCCCTTGGGCAAGTGTCTTCTACTATAATTCTGGGCTGACCAAAGAAGGCCTTATCAGTGAATTTGGTAGATGGAAACTGAAAAGAAGCATGTTGTATATATCTGCATGTGTGTGTTTTTGTCATGTTTGTCCCCCCCCCCTGCCTCCGTTTGACAACTGGTATTGGTTAATAACTTAACATTTTGGCAAAAGAAACCAATTGATTAAGCATGAAACTTAAAAATAAGTACTGGAGTCAATCTGTTTGGCTAAAACCTTCAAGGTGATGCCCCAGCTTGGCCGCAGTCCAGTGATTGAAACAGGTAAAAGATAAACAATAATTCTGAGAAATGAAGTGCTTGTTGAAGGAAGACTTATATGGATGCGAACACTATTTCATCTTATTAATAAAGTTAAGAGAGAGAGGTGGGGGGGGGGAGGGCAATAGTTTCACTAATATTATTGGTGGAGACTGGTACTTGTCACTTTGAGGACCAGTAGATTAATTGGTTCTCCAAATTAAGACTTCATTTTTCTGATATGTTGTTTAACTCCAAAAGACTTATGATCAATGATGTTCCTTCCACTCGTACGTAGCCATGTCATCTTGTATTTGAACTTGCCATGGTTATGATAGGTGCAGGCATAGCTGTGTGGTTAAGAAGTTCATTTTGCAACCACATGGTTTCAGGTTAGGTCCCATTACAGGGCACAGTGAGACAAATGTCTTCTACTGTAGTCTCAACCCAACAAATGTCTTGTGAGTAGAATTGGTTGATAGAGATTGTATATGTGTGGTTGTGTGTGTATGTATATATATATATCGTCATCATCATCATGTAGCGTTTGTTTTCCATGCTGGCATGGGTTAGATGATTTGACTGGAGAGCTGCACCAGACTCCAGTCTGTTTTGGTTTGGTTTCTACAGTTGGATGCCCTTCTTAACATCAACCACTCCATAGTGGGCACCTGGTACACTCTCTGGAGTGGTTGGTGTTAGGAAGGGTATCAAGCCAAAACAGACTGGAGTCTGGTGCAGCTCTCAGTCTTGCCAGTTTTCAGTCAGATCATCTGACCCATGCCAGCATGGAAAGCGGATGCTAAATGATGATGATATATATACATACACATATATACATATATATATGTATATGTATTTCATTTTTTTGTTTGTGCTTTTTCCATTCTGGTATGGGTTGCATGACTTATTGGAGTTAGTGTTCTATGAATGGATACCCTTCCTATTGCCAACCAATACTTGTTTTTCAAATAAGGTATTTTTACCCTATTAGTCTTCGCACACTGAAACTAAAGAGCCATGTGACTTATTGTTTACAAGAGAAGTAAACAAACATCACTGTTGCTCAAACTGTCAGTATGGAAACATGTTGAAACACACACATATTCAAACACCCATTTTTATATATTTATTCACTCTCCACTATATATATCTGTTCACTTACTCTCAGTGTGCATATCTGTAAACCTCTTTTGCTTCTGTAGAAAGGCTTTAACCATTTAGAATTCAGATTACTCTGTCAAATGTAATGTTTGTTTATTCACATTGTTTTGAATTAATCATTGAAATATCTTGTAGCTTGGAGATTTCAATAATGTGACTGTTTATTTTTAGAATGATATGCTAGGGTTGTTGTGAGATGCCGGATCTGGCAAGTTTGAACATAAAACAGGTGGGATATTTGGGTCAGATATGGCTGGTTTAAATGCTAAAGTAAAGTAGTTATAAATTTATGTACTATTTCTTTTTATTCTTTCATGTCTTCAATATTAAGATTTACTTTTCCAACCTGATAATTTCTTTTTATTGCACATGCTGAAAAATAAGAATTCAAGTTAAGCAATAAAAAATGAGTCTTCTGTCACAAATAGAGAAAAAAAACATATCAAATAAATTTACTTGCTTAAATTGTCAATAATTAAGCCTTGTGAATTGAGTTTCACTGTAGTTTCTAGTTTCAATCATCATCATCATCATCATCATCATTTAACGTCTCTTTTTCCATGCAGGCATGGGTTTGACTGGAAGCTGGGAAGCTGCACCAGACTCCAGTCTATTTTTGGCTTGGTTTCTACAGCTGGATGCCCTTCC
>JAOPUL010004099.1:23131918-23148196 GCA_027564515.1 Octopus rubescens
GGTACTCACTTTATCGACCCCGGAAGGATGAAAGGTAAAGTCGACCCCGGCGGCATTTGAACTCAGAACATAAAGTCGGAAGAATTGCCGCTAAGCATTTCTCCCGGTGTGGTAACGATTCTGCCAGCTCGCCGCCTTTTTCGCTGTCTTAATAATGATAATAATAATGTCTCATAAAGTACAATACTGCTTTTGGTTGTTTGACATTTTTATGGTTTAAAAGGGAGGAGAGAAATTAACAGTTTATAGTGACCAAGGCTACACACAAGGGAATCTAAATACCTAGTCTTTAGTGAAATAACTCCTTCAGATAAATTTATGGGTTGTGTTGATGGTAGTGGTGGTGGTGCTGGAAGGTGTTAAGTCTTATCTTCACCTCACGGAAATTGCAGTGTTGTTGCTGATGCTGTTGATGGCAGATTTTGTTAAAGCTCTTTACTTAACATTAGGATATGATTAGATAATAGTTTAACTTATTTGCATTAGGTTTCAAGTCTTAGATGGATTTTTATAAACTATTTCTATTTCTTAGTGGATAATGTGAAGAGGCTCATGGATTATCCATGAGTCACAATATTACACAATCTTTTATCGTTATGTTCTCTCTAAATTGCATTCATTGATTACTTTATCCGCTTCACTTGATATTGTTGTTTAGCCCTAGGTCATTCCTGATCAAGCAGTCCTATGATTTAAAGCATTTCAATCATGATCATCATGTCTTTTTGTGCATTCAAGTCTATATTGTGCCTTTTGTTTTCTTCATTTAAGTGGATGAGATATAATTTGAAAGATTTGGCTGTTATTTTTAGCAGATTGAGCAACCGTGTAGAGGCCCTCATTAAGCCTGGTGTTGTATTCTTGACTAACTCCAATAAAGGAAGCTTATTAGTGTTACATTTTGCCTGGGTGTTACCAGGAGTTAGTTGTAGTAAAAGGTAATTTTATTTGCTGCATGAAGTCTCCACAAATAGGTGTAGTTTTTTGTAGGTAGAGGTGTTGGCCCTAACCGAACCCATTTTTACATCTGGAAGGCGATAGTCCATATTAGTCTGGCTCCTATCCTTTGATCTGTCCAGCATGAGAAGCCCTACTAGGAGCTTGCACTCTGCTGGCATAACTCTCAGGGTCATTGAGGCACAAGAGCCACCACATCACAACAAGGAGTGGATCTTGTGAAGGATTCATTTTGTTTACATTGGCCAGTAAATACATTTTCTTTAGTTATAAATACAAACCTGTTTAACCCATGCCAACATAGGGAAATAGCTGTAAACATGATGAGGAAGAGGGGGAGAATTTCTGAGTCTTCTTTGAAAAACTTCTTTATTAGTTACATACATCAGTTTCCAAATAGCTTTTGAAGTTAGTGATAAATTCAGAATCCTTGGTTTAAAAACTACTAATCTGTGTGTTTATTTCAAAATTTTCATGTGGTAGAATTGATTTTTGGCAAAAACTGGGTCTGTGTGGCTTAACATTCAAATTGGATCAGGGATTTTTTATTTGTTTTTTTATTCCTAATGTCAACCATGACCTTAGGAAAGAAAAAAACCTTGACATTACACTTCAATTTTCTTCCTTAATCCTTTAGCATTCAGATTATTCTGTCAAATGTAGTGCTTATATATTCACATTATTTTGAATTACTCATGGATTATCTTGTAGCTTTCAGATTTCAATGACGTAACTGTTTATGTTTAGAATGACAAATGTTGGGTAGGTGTGAGAGGCCGGATCTGGCCAATTTGAACATAACACAGGCAGAATATTTTGGCCGGATATGGCTGGTTTAAATGCTAAAGGGTTAAAGATTTTATTGAAGTGAAAAGTGACAAAAATTGTTACTACTAAATCTAAAAGTTACGTAACACCAGAATTAACTCTAATACAGTTTGACTCAATCGTTAGAGCATCAGAGAAATGTCTTGCAGCATTTGTTCTGCATTAAAATCTTGCCATGGTCAACTTTGTTTTTCATCCTTCTGGGGTCGATGGTATCGATTTGCTTGCTTTGTGCCTAAATTTGAAGCAGTTATTACAACTAGGTGTAAAGTCCTAAATCTATAAACAAATTATTAATAATAGTTTATTAATTTGTCTTGAATATTTTTTTCCTAAGGAAAGCAGATTTATGTGCATTGACTAAGGTTATAACTCATTAAGAAGTTTCAAAAAATTTCCACTTAGATGTAAGACCTTAATAATAATAATCCTTTCCATTATAGGCACAAGGCCTGAAACTTGTGGGGAGAGGGATAGTCGATTACATCGACCCTTGTGCTTAACTGGTACTTATTTCATCAACTCTAAAAGGATGAAAGGCAAAGTCAGACTCAGCGGAATTTGAACTCAGAACATAGACAGATGAAATGCCACTAAGCATTTTGCCTGGCGTGCTAATGATTCTGCCAGCTCACCACCTTAATAATAATAATTATTATTATTATTATTCGACTTTGCTTTTCATCCTTCCGGGGTCGATAAAATAAGTACCATCTTAACACTGGGGTCAATGTAATCGACTAGCCTCCTCCCCCAAAATTCCAGGCCTTGTGCCTAGAGTAGAAAGGATTTTTATTATTTCTGATGAAGGCATAAGCCAACAATTTTTAGGGGAGGGGTTAGTTGATACTATTGATTCTAGTACTTGACTGCAACTTTATTTTATCAACCCCTGAGAGATGAAAGTTATTGTTGACCTCCGCAGGATTTGAACTCAGGGACTCAGGAACCAGATCAAATATTGTAATGCATTTTTTCCCAACACTCTTAACTATTTATTCTGCCAGTGATGCTGATAAACAGTTTATCTAATTTTCTGTATTATAACTGACAAGTGATCAAAGTAAATAAATTGATTCTGAGGTTTAACCCAGATTTTATTAGTTCAAGACCCTGTTTTTAGTACGACTACAACTACTACTTCCACATGGGCTTTTAATCTTCGTAGTTGATCAAGTCATTGATAGATTACTGGCCAGTACTAATAGGATTATTTTAGTAAATAATGAAACCACACTCCGTGTTCATAAACAGCAGTGGAAAGATGTGTAACGCTATCAATTCACCAACTGCCCTCAATCCATCAGGACTTGCTGCCAACAACTTCTGAGCTGAGAGACAACTACCCTGTTATTGAAGCGTTTTATTACAAATAACTTACATTAGATATATTTTTTTTAACTGATACTTTTTGTTTCTGTATCATGAATTTAAATTTAGTCACACATGAAGTTACTGCTGAAAATAACTGGCAGCTGGCTGACAGCAAATTTTCTCAAGCAGCTGTTTAACATGTCAGCTTTCGGTCTCCCTCCAAAATCTATCACTTGAACATTTTGACAGAATTTATTATATAGTTTGTCATAATTTTTGGTTGTGTTTACTTTCGTTCTGTGCAGATATAACCGTAAGTTTCTAACCATTTTATGTTTTCTGTTCGAAAAAAAAAGGCATGTTATCATTTACTAATTTGTTTGTTTATGAACGATGGGAAGAAATTCTGATTGTGTGCGCTAAACCAGCAGTCCCCAATCTTTTTTTTTTTTTTGCATTAGGGACCGGCGGGGATCACGCGCATCTCAAAACACAAAGTGCATAATCTATAATTTAGTTATTACATATATATTACATTTATAATGCAAAAACACTCTGAAAACTACGATAGTAAATAAAATAAAATAAATTATTCATTTTGTGCGACCCGGTACCAAATGATTTGCAGCCCAGTGGTTAGGGGGCCCTTGCTCTACTAGACAAATAATATATTTAATATATTTTGCTATTTCTGCACATTATGACAAACTGATTTACGATAAATTAATACTAATGATTAGTGATTATTTCTTTTCTTTTTTTTTTTTTTTTTTGTTGTTGCTTGTAACTTCACAATTATTGAATTATTCCACCCCTCAGGATATTTCGTTTACAAAATTACCTTTGTTTCCCTTCCCCTGCCCTATTGGGATCACACTCTTTTGTGTTTTTAGGGAGACCTCTCTTGTAGTCAGCAGATGTTTTCTTTTATCACAGTTAATTTACATCTTAAGAATTCTATAACTTCTCTAAGCGTTTGTTTTTTTCTCTTTCTTTCTGTTGAAAACCAGTAAGACTATATATTTAATCCAATATGTGACTGATGTCACTTTTACAATTATATTAATACGTAAATAACTATTCGATTTTGATTGGTACCTGCAACCCACCCCAACTATAAGTGGATTCTACTTAAAATTTTAAAATGGGTCAATTATCTCACCAATAATTAACCTAATTCTGCCATTAATCCATCTATTTACTAATATAATTGGTCACATTTCTTAATAATTGACTGTTGCTAATAACAATAATTTCCCTGACTTTACATAATTCTTTTAAAACTGAAATTCTGCCAGGTACTTGCTTATTTACCCATCCTAACCCATCCTTTCTTAATAAAGGAAATGTTAAGAGGATGAATAAATAATTATTCAACACATTATATCATTATATTAGAATTCTTTATTGTGGTATTGACATTGAGTCATCAATTGATTTTGTTGTTTTTAATCTTTATCTTCTGTACGGGCAACCTTTTATCGAGAAGCGGGTCACATTACTAAAAGAAAATTCAAGGTAACTTTTCATTAGGTGTGCCATTCAGAAAGTTTCATGGGCCACAGGTTGCCCATGACTGTTCTTTAGCCAAGTCTACCACTTTATCATTGCATTAATCCATTCCCTCCTTGGGGCAAGTTTCTGATAAACAAAACGTTTTTGTGCATTTTAAAAACAAGGGTTAGTTAGCACTTTAAGCATTGTATTTTTTTTAAATTGTTGTTTTTTAATTTTTGTTTTCCACGTTGGAATAGTTGGGTAACGAATGCGTTGTAGATGTGTATTGATGAAAATTTTTGATTCTGTTTACGTTTTGAAGCATGGTAGCAATTGGAAGAATTGATTGAACATCAGAGGAAATATATTGCAGTATTTATTTTGGTTCCATGCATTCTGATTTGAAAATCCTCTCAAGGTCAACTTTGCTTTTCATCCTTCTGGCATTGATAAAAAATAAAGTACCAGTCTAGAAGGGAGGATGGAGTGGCAGAATTGTCCGAGCACAGGAGGCCTTGCATTCTGAGTTCAAATTGCAACGTGGCCTTCTTGAGTGGTAAACTTATTCCATTACTCAGTTTAACACCACCACTTGGTCTTTGATTCTGTTACAAGCACTCAGGCCAGGTATCCAGTTTGATGACAACTCCCTCCCAGTCTCAGTTCAGTGGTCCTAAAAAATGATCATGGGTGCTACCTGTCTGTCCTCTTGATTAAGCAATTAAAAAAAAAGTTTACAAGTATATCAAACCATATTTTCCGGCATATAAGGTTGATTGATGTAGTATATAGTGTAAACATTCAAACATTGTCACTATCTTTCCAAACCCTGCTGCCTTTCACATGGAAAGTTTGGTCCTCCAAAGTTGTCTTCGTATATAAGTTTGACTTGTATGAAATTATGGTAGTTAGGCAGTGCCAGAAATCTCAAACAACTTTGTCTAATAATCTATCATTCTTGCATGTAATGACAAACTTTAGATACAAGTTGAAAGTAAATCTAAAATCAGGATTAACTTCCTCTTAGTACTGTCTAAATTACAAAACCATCTCATCACTTGTTTGTTTCATACTTGACCAGGCAAAAAAAATAGCAAAACAAAAAAGAAGTGTAACTTTTGTGTATTGTTTATTTTTCACATGTTTATTTTTATCTTGAAACATAAGTTAAATTGATTTTTGCTATTAATTGACTAAAGGTTGGTTTATTTTATTTGCAGATGATATAATCCAAAATCATCTCCCTATCTATCCGGTCCACAGAAATCTCTTAACATATTTTCGCATTCAATAATTTTTTGACTTTGTTGTTCTTTGTGTCACCATGGAGAATTACGTGCAACAGCAAGAGATTTCTGAAGCTAAAAACCGGATTAGTTTATTTGAATCAGAATTTGAAGATGGTTGGTTCCTGCAAAAGCTGATGAAAGAGAACTCTCCCTCCTTTCCTAAACGTCGTAGACTGGAAGAGGATGCTCAGAGTTGCATCAGCAGCCGGACTGATTCACCTGTTTCTGTTGACAGCTTCATGGATGAAAGTTTCTGCCCTACACCAACTGACTCTCCCTCTTCTCGAGTGGCCACACTATCGGATTTTAAAAAACATTATAAAAAGGATGAACTGTGGGCTGCTATTGAATCTAATTATCAATACCTTATGGATGATGAAATCATTGAGACATGTAGGGTAAGTCACTGCTATTATTTATGAAATCTATTTTTACCTTCAATTTTGGTGGGTTTTTTTTCATGCTAGCAACAGTTGGACTACAAACTTATTTGAGGCAGGATTTTACTGCCAGATGCTCTTCCTGTTGCCCACGTTTACCTATTTTACAAGTAGGGATATTTAAACATTTTTTTTATTTCACCGGTCATAATAATGTCAGCATGGAATGTAAATATATCAAATCAACATTTCACTCAGACAGTGCGTGACAAATGAAGTCACATAGAATGACAACATTCATGTACATATGCACACACACAAAAAGAACATATATACATATATAACAAGCTTCCTCACAGTTTTTATTTATCAAATTCACTCATGAGATATTATTCTGCCAGGACTATAGTTGATCAAATTACCACACAGTTGAACTGAACCTGAAACTATATGTTTACAAAGCTTCTTAACTACACAGCCATGCTTACTGGGACCCAAAAACAAAATATATTAAGAAAGACTTATGTAATTTCTAAAGTACCAATACAGCATGGGTAATGAATAAATATATATACTGATTCATAACTATGTGTATTTAGTCTCGATGTGAAAGTCGGTCCATGAGAGCTTTTTTGGTGGTCTAGGATGAGGATCAAAGTGATGGCTTTCATTGTTATTTACCAATTCATCAGGATTTGTTCCTTTCTTCCTCCCAAGCTACTGATGATATTAATTGTAAGTTTCTTAAAATGTAAACATGTATGTATATAGGAACAAATTCATTTACATGATACTACAAGATTGATGACCAAGAAATAATTACATTGAGTAATAAGCATTATTAAGTGAGTCTTTTTTCAAGTGTGACTGTTCTTGAAATAAGGGTTCTTTGTGTCTTAAAAATAATTCAAGTAAACAAAATTTTGTTTTGTAGAAACTTTCATCTTCAATATCATTTCTTTTAATATAGCTTATTATTTTTTAGCTGTTTCACAGTTGCATGAGTTATAGTGGTAGTTATCAACATATCGCCATTAAATTTACATGTTATATATATGGTTCCAATTTACCTGGACAATATTACTATTGCTGTTGCAACAGGTCCTGCTCTTCTCAACTAGCTAACTGCACACCACTTCAGCACAGCCAAACTGACACACCTATTTCCTTCTCTCTCATCATTCTTAGATATTTCACCCCACTCCTAGCTAGGCTTTACACTTGACTCTTTAACCAGTCATTTCCTCACAGGCTGCAACACTTTAGAATCCTTTTCCGATCGTATTTTTCATGGGCACATAATATAGGTCTCTTGCTTATCTAAAAAAACAAACAGTATTAATAGATAATTCATACTGGGTGGAGAAGAGTTCCTATTTGAGGGAGGCAGATCCTTAATCTGGGACGCGGCGTGCTGCGACACGTTCTCCAGCACCAACCTCGCCACTTCTGCCGCAAACCCCGGTATCACAGCCCGCAACGTGGAGGAGAAGAAGGTCCATAAGTACAGGACCCTGGCCAGCTGCTACCTGTTCGTGCCGGTAGCCGTCGAGACATCTGGCATCCTGGGTCCTTGAACCACAGCCGTACTCCACCAAATAGGGTCTGCTGTAGCCCACCGGAGAAATGAGCCCTGCGAGTGGCTACTGCAACGTGTGTCTGGCCATTCTCTGTGGCAAAGCCACTGCGGTTATTACCGTGGGGCGCGGCTCAATACCCCCACATCCTGAGACCCATGCCATCCTGCTGTCTGCCCCCCCTTCTCTCACTACATCTCTTTTATCTGTACATATTGTTTAAGTTCTGATTTGGTAAGTTAGTTGTAGTAATAAACAAACCAACAATAGAGGGTAAAGTAGTTGGGTGGATTCTGTCACATCTCACAATGGAAATGATGCAAGACTAACACACACACACTTGTCCGATCCATTCCAGGTTAGAGAAGGGTGCTTCTATACAGTCACTCAACCTGCTAGAAATAACTAAGAAATTTTTCTCCTAATACCCTCAGATTTTTAAAAATGGGTTGAAATCCTAGGCACACCTAAAAAGATGTCCAGTTGGGGGTCTCCTTAATATAGCATGATGTCACTTAAACTGGAATTCCTTGGATTTCGGATCTGCTCGATCAAGGCTGATCTGTTGCTAAACAGTTCTAGCTTAAGAAAATGAATTATTGTTGGTGATGCTGATAATGATAAATCTTATGATTTATAACTTCTTACTCAGTAGGTCAGTATTATATGAACATCATAAGAACATATAGACTGCTACTTCAGGCATTATGGTTTGTGTTTTCCTTTTGTTTTTTGTTGTTTTTTTTCTCTTTTCATGCTTTTGTACTTTTTTCTTTTTCCCAACAAACCTCTTAACTTTAAATGTCAACTCAGGAAGTTGGGGGTATCCTTAATATAGCATGATGTCACTTAAATATTTCCAGTAATAAATTATGATACTACTGAACTTCAAGATGCTTGACAAAAAAAAAAGTTTTAATATCTTACATTCAAACTTTGTACAGTCATTATGTCATGTGATTTATGTATGAGAAGACATATTACCCTACTTGAACTCAGTGAAACTAACTGAAATTGGTTGACAATATCTCTCATATGTCAGTGTGTTTGAAGCAACATAATAATAATAATGGTTTCAGATTAGGGCACAAGGTCAGCCATTTCGGGAGAGGGGTTTTAGTTGATTATATCAACCCCAGTGTTAAACTGGTACTTATTTTATTGACCCTGGAAGGATGAAAGGCAAAATCGACCCTGGAAGAATTTGAACTTAGATGTAGAGAATAATAACAATGTCCAACTGTATTAAAAGATTTATTTGATAGATCTGTTGTTTTGAAGAACTAAAAATTTCAACAACTGCATCAACAAATTCAAAGCATGCAAATTCCTCCGTTTGTTCATGTAATGCTTGTTGCGTTGCCCCTACTCATTAATCCAACCATGATTATGTTGATGGTGGATTCTCCATAGTTTTCCATGTTGAGCATTTAGTTGTTCAATCAACTGAACTGCCTACTCATTGAGATAACATGTAAGTGGCTGAGTATTCCACAGACATGTCTGTCATTAACATAATCATCAAGCTGAAATTGGTGTGATACAATATGTGACAAGACTGGATGTTTTATTTTCCTTTAATTTGTTGGGTCTGGAGGAAGGGACAATGCCCACGGTCTTCACAGGCCCTCCTAGGCCCATGAGGTTGAAGCCTTTAATGTTAATCTTGAACCTTTGTATGGCAACACCTGAAGGAAAGACATGTGCTGAGAGAAAATTCCAAAGAGCTGACGTTCTTGGAATGAAAGGCTGGGCATAGTGATTAGTGCAGGGCCTGGGAGTGGGATGGATACAGAGTTAATGAGAGGAGGGGAAGGCAAGTGGGTCAGGAATACCTGAGTGAAAGTGACATGAGCCTATCCTTAGGAACAGAGGCTATTCATTATTAGTGGTGGGAGAAACGGCTTATACACAGTTTCTGTTGAGCCAGTTTCACTCACAAAGCTTGGATCAATCTGAGGCTATCATAGTAAAAGTCATTTGCCAAGATGTCACAGCATAAGATTGAACCCAAGACCTCATGATTGTGAAGCAAATTTCTAAATCACTCGGCCATGCCTGCCTCCACAAATCTGACCCTACACTTAAACATTTTCCCCCAATCCTTGCGCTTCAAGTTGCAATATTAGATTGCCCAGTCTGTTCATATTTTCCCTTCAGACATCAGACATGGTCCAAGTTGAATATCCACTTGAACCACAGTAGACTGCACCAATCTTGGTGATACTTTGTGATTTAGTCCTCAATTAGACTAAATCATAATAATTATAAAAGTGTTTGTGGTATTCAAAGACAGTACCATCTTTGAACTGAGGTACACAGAAAAGTGCTTTATTCTGGACATACCTGCCAGCATGGAAATAACGAATGTAAAAATCAAGAACGATAATAATAATAATAGTAAAGTGCAATGTGTGGTAGGTACAAGAAATATGTTTTCTTAACCTAACAGGAGTAGTCTTTACATGGTTATTCAGTCTGCTAGAAATAGCAGCCAAATTTCCTGCAAGTCACATCCAACCATCTTATAAAATGATACATTGGATAATGTAGTCTGATACACAAATACCGAAAGAGAGGGATGGTCATGTTCAGAATGCTTTTGATCATAGGTTTGCTTGTTTAGAGCTGACCCATGGCAAAAAAACCCAAAAACTTTTTTACACCTCATGATGCCACATCTTCTGTAGATTTTTCTATCTACATTGATGCTATTTAACATCTCTATATTAAAACCGATAAGATACATATTTATCCCTGTCGTAATTTCACCTTTAAACCCCCCCCCCCCATTTTTGAAAATGATCTGTCACATCATAATTCTAAGGAAATCTGATGGTAAACAAACAACATCTTGGTTAAGATAAAATTTCTTAAACCTTCCTTGTGATATTTGTTAGATTTAGCACTGCCAAATCTTTCAAAGACACCTTTATAATTAGCTTAACTCTTTTGATACCAACCTACCTGACACTGTCCCTGGTTCCATGATATAAACTTCGTTTTGAAGTGATCTAAATTAAAATCTTTACTTCAAAATTTCATGTTAATTTATGTTCCAAACAACCAGCTTAATAATGACAAACATTATTTAACTAAATTCTTCATGATTTTCAAAATTAAATTGAAACAAAGGCAGTATATTTCATTAGAAATATGGTAACAAAAGGGTTAATATTTTATGGAAGAGAAAGAAAGGGATTAATAAAGATACATAAGGATTTTTATGTAGGGATTCCCTGAGCTATGGAATGTATTTCCAGGTTACTACAAGAGTAAAATGGCTTGGAAATGCTGCTCTAGAGTCTTTAGTGCTTTAACATTTAATGTTCGATATGTTTTATGTTTAAACCAGCCAGATCTGACCTCTCACTCCTATCTACAATGACATTCTAAAAATAATTACATTGTTGAAATCTTGAAGCTTCGAGATAATGCATGATTAATTTTAAAACAATGTGAATAAATAAGCATTACATTTGACCCATTAGTCAGAATATAAAGGGTTAAAATAAAGACACCTCGGATAATATAGTCCTGGATTTACAAAAAAAAACAGGAGGGGACACTTTTGAGAGGCATCTGATCATAGGTCTGTTTGGTTAGCATTGAGCTAAGGATAAACATCAGCAATAACTAAAACAACTAAAAATAATAGCTGCCCTAATGATTAGCGAGTTTAACTGCAAATTGGGGGGTCAGTCAGTTAAGAGATTGTGTCTGGCACTGCACTGTCTATATGACTGACATATTTTTCTCTCATCAGGGAAACTAGCTGTAAGTAAGTACCATAGGAGTGTACAGTTCACTACAGAAAATAACTGGAGCATTGTACACAATGCCCCAACTATTAAAGGTGTCTTGTTTGGCTTCATGTAATGAGTTCAAAGTGAAGTTAGTATAAATGATCAATACAATAGACTAAAATGACAAAACTTATGAATATTGTATGAATGCAGTGTTGTCATTTCGTAAATTGATTTATTAGCTAATTAGATAATGTTGCCTAACAACGATGTCATAATCAGGGCAGCAATTGGCACTCATCAAAACATATTTGATGTAGTCTGAAACAAACATTTTGTTGTTGTTTTCATCATGCAACATTTTGACATTCATACAAAATCTTGATCATGATGCATTAACAGAGAAGTATTTTTTTTATAAAATAAAATTCAGATCAATAATGCAAATTATCATTAAAAAAAAAAAAAACCTGAAACACTTTTTTTTAAATCTGCAGATTCTTTTGCAATGGCTGGCCATCACAATCATAAATCACATATTTATATTAATCACATTGTGTAACATGTTTAGAATAATTTTTCAAACAAATAAAATACCTGATGTGTATTCGTTTTCAAAAGTCACCCTAATTCACAAAAAAAACTAACCAGATTCCATTAAAAATTACCATTTGTTCTCTTCATGCTGTAAAAGTAATGGAATCTATTAGACAAAAGAAATTGGTTGAATATTTGCATTAGAATAAATTAATTCCCAAATTTCAGCATGGTTTTGTGAATAAAAGGTCTATTGTATCAACTTTTGTTATGGTTTATTGACTAGACTTTTGTTGATCAGAATTTCAGTAATGATGTTATTTATTTAGATATAAACAAAAGGCTTTCATGGAATATCTCACTCAAAATGACTAAAAAAAAAATGAATAACTAAATAAATTTTAAAAAACTAGAAGTTTGAATTGTTGGGAATTAAAAATACATTTTTATGATAGCTCAAAAACTATTAGAAAAATAACATTGTATTGAAAAATAGTTTCTGTAAATTGAGTTTCAGTCACATCTAGATAACAGGGTAGCTATCTTTGGTCAATAGTTTTTCTAATTTATATAAATGAGTTGCACAAGGTAATTCATTTTTTTTAATTCAGCCCTTTAGCATTTAAACCGGCCATATCCAGCCCAAATAGTCTGCCTGTTTTATGATCAAACTGGCCATATCTGACCCAAATATTCTACCAGTTTTATGTTCCAACTGGCCAAATCTAGCTTCTAACACCTACCTACCCTTCATTGTCATTCTTAAAACAAATTACACCATCAAAATCTCAAAACTTCGAGATAATGTGTGATTAATTCAAAACAATGTAATTGAATAAGCATTACATTTGACAGAATAATCTGAATGCTAAAGGATTAAAGTTGTATGTTAATATACAGTTCTTCTGAGCTTAAACGGTGCAGTTGTTTTTGGCTATTCAAAAATGTTTGATTTTTACATTTTGGTTTTAAAAATTTTGAATGACAAGTAAGTAGTTCTTATGTGTAGCTAAAATTCCCAAGGTTTCTAACATCTCTGACCTGGGAATTATTGTAAGTAATGATTTGAAATTTTCATTACATAGTTCTATATGTCATCTCCAAATATTACATTTGATCTTTAAGATTTTTCAGTCACAAGAGAAATTGTATAAAACTTATGTCCATCCTCAATTTGAGTCTGCCACAAGGATCTGGTGCCCTTGTTAAAAGACGTTGACCATGTTAAACTAGTGCAACAGGTTTTTACAAAAAAACTTTAGTGTATTTTTTCATTCAGATCAATTATTTAAAAACCTGAGCGTTTGGGAGAAACAAGAATAAGAAGCAACCTAATTTTGGTTTTTTAAAATTTTAAATAATCTCTATGATGTTTCTAACAAATTTTTCGAAACTGTAAATGCTGAGAATCAAGATGTCATCCTAAAAAAAGATTTTTGTTCAGAGCTCCTGATTAATTAGATAGACGTTAATGAAAAATACTCTCCATTGTCTATATTTCCTTATGTCAAAAGAGCCAATAAAAAAAAAATTGATATGTGGGAGAATAACAGATAAGCACCAACGTTCTTGTTGCAGTTTTTTGTTGAAATACTTCATTTGTTGCTGCTGCTGCTATGGATATTTATTATTATTTCGGTACATAAGAGTTGGCCAATCCTACAGTTAGATAGCAATATAACTTCTTGGTTGTATTGTGGATGTAGGTGCAGGTTTGGCTATGTGGTAAGAAGTTTGCTTCCCAACCACATAGTTCTGGATTCAGTCTCATTGGATAGTACCTTGGGCAAGTGTCTTCTACTATAGCTTTGATTCGACCAAAACCTTGTGGGTAGATTTGGTAGATGGACACTAAAAGAAGCGGTCTTATATATATATTTGTGTGTGTGTCCCATTGCTTGGCAACCCCTGTTGGTTTGTTTAGGTCTTCATAATTTAGTTATTCAGTGATAGAGATCGATAGAATAAGTACCAGATTTGAGAAAATTAGTACTGGTTCAATTCATTTAAATAAAACCCTTCAAGTCAGTGCCCCAGCATGGTCACAGTCCAATGACAAACAGATAAAAGATAGGACATTTTTTGAGCATGTGTATACACTTACATAGTCTCTAAAACTCTTGAAATGCTCATAGATTGCTGGTACTTATCATATGAGAGAGTCTCTCTAAAACTCTGGAAACGCCCATAGATTGCACATGCTTATCATACAAGAGAGAAATCTTTGGAGTCAAATGCCAGTCTGTCACAAGTGCAATTCCGAGAAGGTTGATTGTCTTGAAAGCTAAATATGAACTGAGTTATAATGTATCATTAGACAAAATTCCTATAGTAGGTTAATTCCTAAGGCAGCTCATTGTCATTTACATTGTACACTCGGCTACTTCACTTTTGCGATATATTGACTCAACAATAGGAAGGCAACCAAATATCTCTCAGATTACACTCTGTTTTTAAAAAGTGGAAGAACATATTACATAAAGTAGTACTAGATACTCTTAAAAAGACAGGATGGTCAAAGCTGGGATGCCTTTGATCAGAAGTTTGCTTAACCAGATCTGATCTCGTGCTAAACAACAACACTAATTATTGGATAAAAGTCAATTAAAGAATCTCTCTGTGGTTACCCAACCTGTGAGAAATAACAGCTAAATCACTACTTCTCTCTCAAAGGAAACACAATGCGGTTATAAATACACCTAAAAGGATGGAATAGTAATGTTTGAAATGATTGCTCAATCTGGACTGACCTGAGGTCAAACAAAAATAACAATTGTTGGCATGGCTGTGTGGTAAAAAACTTGCTTCCCAACCACATGGTTCCGGGTTCAGTCCCACTGCGTGGCACTTTGGGCAAGTGTCTTTTATAGCCTCAGGCCAACCAAAGCCTTGTGAGTGGATTTGATAGACAGAACTGAAAGATGCCCGTCGTGTGTGTGTGTAAATATATATATCTTTTATCTTTTACTTGTTTCAGTCATCAGACTGCGGCCATGCTGGGGCACCACCTTCAATTCTTTTAACCGAATGAATCGACCCCAGTACTTATTTTTCAAGCCTGGTACTTATTCTATCGATCTCTTTTGCCGAACCGCTAAGTTACGGGGAGATATATATATATATATATATTGAATTGAAGCGTGCATGTTGCGAATAAGTAAATATTAATGATATAAAGAAACAGAACGAACAAAAGACGTACACACTGCCAATTGCTACTGCCTCTTTAGTTGACGTCCAAAAAATCATAACAATTTCACACCATATATATATGTGTGTGTGTGTGTATGTGTGTGTGTATGTGTGTGTGTGTGTGTGTGTGTGTATGTGTGTGTGTGCGTATGTGTGTGTGTGTGTGCGTGCGTGTATGTGTTCTTACATTACATAAAATAAAGGTCTTAAAGTTTTTCGTCGTTGGTAGCCGTCTTATTCTCCTTTGGAATCTTCAGCACGGCATAACTACTGATACAAATTAATCACGATAACTATAACATTCTTCAAACTTACTTATGCAGAGACGAGAGGAAACAGTTCACGGTTTAATTTTTTCTTCTCGTCCTCCGAAATTGTCAACTGAGAAAAGAGAAAAGAGAAAGAGAGAATTTTCTTAAACGTAGGTAAAATACTTCCAGGGTAATTCTGCCTTGTAAAAGAAGTTCTTTGTGTAGTTACAGTTGATTATTATACTACAAACAAGTTTCGCAAGTCCATTTTCATCTATTCCTCCCATGTGCAGATTAAGATTTCTGGTTGTTTCTTCGGGATGAATTAGAGTAGAATAGATATTCTTTATATTCATCCTGCCACGGCCCTTGCTGCTGGTTTCCGTGGATAATCATAGAAAAGCAACCAGAATATGTGAATTAAAACTTAGTGGGAGAGAATCATTTCTAGGTTCAACTAAAGAACAAGCTTATTTAATCTTTTCATAAAATAATCTTCTTCATAAAATAAAGTTGTTAAAGTTGTTAGTCATTGGTAGCTGTGTATAGTGCCATTTCATTCTCCTTTGAAATCTTCAGCATGGTATAAATTGAGATACAAATTAATTAAGCTAGATTAAACATTCTACAATGTCACTTATACAGAGAAAGAGGGGAAATATTTCACAGTCTAAATTTCTTTTTTCTGTTCATCCTAAATCGTTAAAAGT
>JAOPUL010004099.1:23166327-23179408 GCA_027564515.1 Octopus rubescens
ACCTCCTTGTCTTGGCATCATGTGATATTTGTGAACAGACAGTGTCATTCATTTTCAATATTCTGTGAGAGCATGTCTGGCTATGGGGAAATATTACCTTGCTCGGAAACAGGTGTGGTTTGGCAACAGGACAGGCATCCAGCTGTAAAAAATATGTCTTGGTAAACTATGTCCAACCTATGCAAACATGGAAAAGTGAACGTTAATAGAATGATGAGAATGATGGATTCTGGTTAAGCAATTACTTTGGTAATATAATCATGAGGCTGATGGCAAAATATGTAAAGCACTACATGTTTGTTTATACAGACGTTGCTTGCATTATGGAATCATTGCATTCATGAAAATCTTGCTGTAACAAGAAGTTCCCTAATGCAACACACATCTTCCCATTAACTTCTCTGGAACATGGAAATTGATGGGAAAATAGGTTTCACATTGCAAAACTCAATGTTATGTAAGCCAAGATCTCTCGCAATGCTTCCCTTACAATGGGAGATGCCTACATATATATGTCCATGTATGTAAACCACAGGAAATTAATACAAGTGTATATGTGTACATGTCTGAGACAGAGTGAGGGGAGAGAGAAACTATTAGATTCATCAAGGGTGTATATAGCAAGCCATAATGTTTTCCTTCAAATCCTTGAATCAGAGACAGTTATGCTAAAAACATACATTTTCACACACACTCTCGCATGCACACACACACACACATATATATAATCATTTAATAATGGTGATGATTTTATGGTAAGAAAACTTGAATTTCTCTTGTAAGTCGAGTTGTGTGTCATAGCTCATGACCCTGTGCAGAGCCCGCAGGGTGGATAGCATGAGCTTATAACCCCAAGAATTAATCAAGCCTCAATAAAAAAAAAAGATTCATCGTATAGATAAGTAATTTTATACATATTCTGTTACTTTTTAAAGGAATTGTGATCTCTTAAATTTTATAGAGACTACTTCAATAGAAAATGTAAAAACAAACAAATGTGATTTAGACAAAATATTGTGGGCCTCAGAGTGCAGCCAAATTCTTTCTTTGATTATTGATTAAAGAAAGATGGCTAGTTCAAAATTACTGCACTAAATTCAAATCTTGAATGTTATGGTTTCTAACGGATCTTTAGTTTGCTACATCGATGAGGTTGTTGTTATTGCTGGGAGAGCAGGCTTATGTTCAAAAGTATTTCAGCTGTGACCATCCTGTCTGGGACTACATTGGCCAATGTGACCTTCCTTTGTATATGACTGTAGCATAGGATTTGAAGGGATTGGGTTACTATTTCTATAAAATTAAATGACCAGGCATAGGTTCTGTCAAATAGGGTAAATGGTGGAAGTAGGGTAGGAACATTGATTGGTATTTAACATTCATTACATGACAACAATCTCCAATAAAAAAAAAAAATTAAAAAAAGAATTCGAAGGGTTGTGTCTATTTCAAGTTTAAGAGCAGGTCAGTGGAGGTGAGGCTTTAATCATTTGCTTTCACCATCATCATCATCATCATCATCATCATCATTTAACGTCTATTTTCTATACTAGCATGGGTTGGACGGTTTGACTGGAGCTGGCAAGCTGGAGGGTTGTACCAGGTTCCAGTCTGATTTGGCTCGGTTTCTATAGCTGAATGCCCTTCTTAATGCCAACCACTTTACAGTGTGTGCTGGGTGCTTTAATGTGGCACCATCACGAGTGCTTTTTGCATGGCACCAGCACAAGTGCTTAACAAAATTGCTTAAATGGCAAGTTGTAATTTGGTAGTATGTTTAAGCCTTTAAATACCAATATATCTGAAATCACCTCTGGTTCTGTTATACAAAATGTGTACATTTTAAATTGTTCCTATTTAAATTATAACATGCCATTATAATTTTATATAAGAATCTTTTAAGTTAACTTCCAAATACAGGCTTAACCATTTAGCATTCAGGTTACTCAGTCAAATGTAATGCTTATTTTTTCACTTTGTTTTAAATTAATCATGCATTATCTCATAGCTTCGAGCATTTGATGATGTGATTGTTTATTTCTACAATGATATTAAAGGGTAGGTGTGAGTGGCCAGATACAGCCAGTTTAAATGCCAATGGGTAAATAGATGGAAAAGCTAATTACTTTACTCCAAATTTAACTGAAATTCATAAGCAATTTATGTTATAAGAAGTATGACCACAAAAGTAATTTAAGTGAACCAAATCTGTGATCTCAGTTGGAACCCCCTTCCCTTACATTGTTAATACTCTTCAGGAGAGTGGGAATGTTATGACTTCTTGTGCCCCTCATCTATTTACTCTTTGTTGTTATCCTTGTTGAATCATCTCCCAAATTTTATACACAGTTTTTATTATAAACACCTGATACATTTCTTGTCATTTTATCACCATTGTACTCTTGTTAATCTACTGAGTTATCATTGTTTTTTTGCTTTGTTATTTTAGTTTTTGTTGTTTCTTACATAAATGTGTCACTGTTGTAATTTTGTTATTTTGTGTAAATTGTATTATACTGATAGTTAGTGTGCATAGAATGTAGGATATTCTTTGTATTGTTAGTTCTGATTATGAAACTGATATGGCACCTACTGCTCTACAGCAGTGTTTCTCAACCATTTTTTTACCTATGGACCCTTTTGATTCCTATTTTACTAAGATGGACCCTCCTAGTTATTCAATGTTTAAAAAATCCTTTTATATTTTTATTATTAAATATTATTAGGAATTGTATAAAAATCATTCTAAAAAATTATTTTGTGTATTGTAGAAGTATAATCAATTTATTGCAGATAAATATTAACAATGAAATCTTATATGGACCCTGGTTAAGAATCACTGCTCTACAGGACGTCTTGTAGGAGTTGGTGTTCTTATTTTTACTTTTATATTATTATCAGTATTATTGTGGATTGTTAAGGGTGGTGAAATAGCAGAATCATTATAGCATCAGACAACTTATGTGGTATTTCTTCTGGCTCTTTATATTTGGGCTCAAATCCTACTGAGGTCAGCTTTGCCTTTTATTCCTCTAGGGTAAAAAAATATAAAATAACATCTAAATACTGGGGTCATTTTAATCAACTTGCCCTTCCACTCAAAATTGCTGGTCCTGAGCCTCAATTATAAGCAATTATATTATTATTTATTATATTATTCAAAGAGTGACAGATTGCAGCATCAGCAAAAGTGCCAGATAAAATGCCTTTTTAGATGCATCGAAAGTTCAAATCCTGCCACGGTCAACTTTGCCGTTTATCCCTCCTGGGTTTAATATTATAAAGTACAAGTCAATGTAACCAATTATCACCCCATCCGCAAATCTACAGCCTTGTGCCTATATTAGAAACATTTAGGAAGGTGGTAGGCTGGCAGAATCATTTGAGCATCAGACAAAATGTCTTGCAGTATTTGTTTTTGCTCTTTATGTTCTGAGTTCAAATCCCTCTGGGATTGATAAAATATAGTATGAGTTTATTGCTGGAATCTATTTAATTAACTAACTCCTCTCTCAAAATTCTGGCCTTATATATACATAAATTAGAGAGAATTATTATCAATATTATTAAGATAGTGGTGATACAGAAATGCCAGATTAAATGCTTTGCTGTTTTGTTACCTTCTTTTTACCATCTGTGTAAGAATCCCACTGAGATTGACTTTAACTTTCATTCTTTTGAAATAGATAAAATTAATTACTCTGCTCCCATAGAATTGTGGTCTTGTAGCTAAGTTAGAAATATTTATCAACATCTAATTTTATCATTTCAATTTTATCAACAGACCTACCATGAAGAGCTGTTACAAAAATCCCCTCGCCACAAATTATTAAACGACTATGCTCGCCAGTTACTCAAGCGATATCCCACTTTAAAAGGAGATGTTTACTTTCGACTACAGCTACTAAATGCTCAGTGGCAAAAAATTGAACAAGCAATCTCGCCATCAAAGGGTGTACAAGATTGGAAGACAATGCTTAATGGTGAGTCTCTTTTTGCTTTAATAAATCTTTTCCAGCATCAAAGTGTACCAGGTGCGGCATGTATATATATATATATATATATATTTACCCATTATTCTTATCATAAAATAAAAAGTTTTAGGTTTTGATTAATGGAAGGTTTTAGAGATTGATTGTTGTATTTATTGACTGCCCTTTGCTTTCACCAGAGCTCTTCATCTTTTCTCAATTGAACTGCATGAATTCTTCACTACCTCTTCATTCAAATTGAGCCATGACATCTTAAAAGTTTCTTTCAGGTCTGGCTTACTTGAATATGAGATGCATGAAACATTGCTCTCCAATGTGGGCTATATCACAAAATCTATAAATAGCATCAGGGCTTGATGGTGACCAAATGGACTTTTGTCAAAAGATGTGCCAGACATCATGCTCCAATTTGAACAAAGAGGTGGTGAAGAAATCCTGCACTTCAGTTGAGAAAAAATTAAGATCTATAATGAAAGCAAAGGGAGGCCATTTTGAATTGTAACTATATGTAAAATATTGTCAATAAATATAAGTCAACCTGTAAACTTTCATTCTCCAAAACCTAAACTTTATATATTATGATAAAATGAATAAATATATATGTTGCACCTAGTAAGTTAAATCTGTACAATCTCAATGTGGAATAGTTGAGATTTCATTGTCCCTACTCATCACATTTATTTTTTTTATAACTCCATCAACTTTAATTTACTATGGCAAATGTCTAGTTGAGATATTAAAAGTTAATCTGAGCAAAGATCTTTCAACACAGATTTTTTTCTTTGAAATGCATTGTTTGCCAGCCTTTTATGTTCCATTGTCTTTTATCGCTTGTATCAGATGTTTCCTGTTAGACCACTCCAAACTGCATCCTAAAGGCTAGGTTTCCTTTTCTGAATCTGTACATAATTTCAAGTGCATCCCATATTGGAGTACTGGGATGGTGCTGTTGCTACATATTCAAATTTCAAAAACTGCATCCAAATGAAGGTTCTTTTGTTCATTCATGTTACCTTTTTTATGTGAGCATATGTTGGACAAATACTTATTATTGAGGCATTCTTTTACAGTTGGATGCCCTATATCACTAAACTTTATCTGTTTTGTAAGAAAAGATATTTTATTTCCAAGTGTCTTCAAAAGAGCAGAGCTATAAGACAATTTTGTTAACAGGGAATACTCCTATGTCAATATATAGTCACCATTTCTTCTCAATTAGTTTCATGAGAAGATACAGAATGTAAACATTTACATAGACATGTACACACACACACACACACACACACACACCTGATTGTCTATTTATAAACACACACACACACAGATGCTTCTATACAGTTTCTGTCTATAATTCTACTTAGAAGATACTGGTCAGCCTGTGTTTATACCAGAATATGCTCAAGGTGGCACACACTGAGTTAGAATTTGAAATCACATGGTTACAAAGTGAACTCTGTATCTATGTAGCTATACCTGTGCTTCATCTTACTAAAAAAATTCACTCACCATCAAACTATGGCCATAAGTTCATAGATGTGCTGGGTTTTTCTATCTATCATTACTGAAAAAATTTCCTCCCAACTTCATGAAGACTTATTTCTCTTGTTTCCTATTATCAGCAGTTCCCAACTGTTTTTGCACCACAGAACTATGCTTGCGTGGAAAGCAGACATTAAAGGATGATGATGATAACAGTTTCATGGAAGACAATAGTTTTCCACAGAAAAATTGTGCCTAACAAAACACAATAAAGTGCATAATATATATTTTAGTTATTACACATATAATGCAAAAACACTCTGCAGACTGCGATAGTCGATAAAATAGAAAGAATAACTTTAAAAATGTATTCTTTCTATGTGGTCCAGTACCAAATTACCAAATGATACATGGCCCAGTACTAGTCTGCAGCCTAGTTGTTGGTGACACTGGCTATTATCATCCATGCTGTGTCTTTCATTTTAGATCTTGTACTTAAACACTTATACAATCCTTCCTTGCAGACCTGCAGTCCTTTACAATTTTCTCCCAGAAGATTTCTTTTTTCCCACTCCTGCAGATGTCAATGTACAGATGTTCAATCTGAAAGCCACTACATTGATCTCGTCAATCTTAGTGGACCTGCAAAAGGTCAAAGGCCATGCCTCTCATGTAACTAACTTATAAAGTAAAATGTAAAGTCCGGAGCTTACTGTTGAGAAACATTACTCCCCATCTCTCTCCCAGGAAAGAAATACCAATCAATTATGGCTTTGGCTTCCAGCAGTAATTTTGGTACTACTTATGGAATATATGTCGGTTATAAATTCTCTGTACTCTTTCCACTGCCTCAAAATACGTTATCAGTAGGCTATATTTTCCATTCATAACTATTTATAGCTCACATAGACTTCCATTGAGAAGTAAACTTATTTTCCAGAGATACAACACAACATCAGTAATAGGATATGAGACATCAAACTTTTGGTTGGCTTTATTTATTTATATATATATTTATTTATTGTGTAGAGCAGATGAGGTAAATATTGTGTTGTTGATTATAGGTTTACAACAGGCAATTTAACTGGTTTATTGCATTACTGATGATGAGAACAACAGAATTTCACTCATGTGTCTTTCATTCTCAATTTTGAACTTATAAATTATTAATCTTAATAATGGTTGAAAGAAATAGTAAATTTTTGGTAAATCATGCCTTCATTATGAGTTTCTTGAAATTACTTCACTGTTCCTATTATTCTTTAAAAACTTCACTTTTGATATATCTTTCTTACTCTTAATTTGTGTTCGAATCCAGACAAGGTCAACTTCGTCTTTCATCCCTCTGGCGTTAAGTACTGGTGTCAGTGTAATCAACTAATCCCCTCCCCTCAAAAATGACTAGCCTTTTGCCTAAAGAAGGCACCATTATTATTATCATGAAGGGATTGAGCTGTCAGAATCGTTAGCACATCAGACAAAATGTTTAATAGCATTTCATCTGTCTTTACATTCTGGAGTTCAAATTCCGCCGAGGTTGACTTTGTCTTTCATCCTTTCAGGCTTGATGAAATAAGTACCAGTCAAGTACTAGGGTCAATGTAATTGACTAGCCCTGTCCACCAACATTTTATGCCTTGTGCCTAAAGTAGAAAGGATTATTATCATGCTTCTATAGGAATTAGTGCAAATTGGGTCTAACCCATGCCAGCATAGAAAACAGACGTTAAATGATGATGATGATGATGTAAGCTGCTAGTTAAAGCATTCCTTTTGATGTCCCATTTCATAGTTCAATTCGCATCAGAGCTTTTATAAGTGTATGGGTTGGTTAGCTGGGGGTTGGAAATTTGTTCAGGCTGTGTGTGATTTCCTACCTAAAGGCAACCACATTATTCAGTTTTAATAAATCTTATTTATTTCCATATTAATGTTACAAAGGTTACTTGCCAAAAGGCTGTTGTACTGAATGCCAGTAGCTAGTGTGTGAGTGTATGTTTGGCAAGAGGAGAAAATGTAAGTCTTCATATGCTTGACAAGGTGGTCTTTTAACACTAGTTCAAAGTTGCATAATTGCCAGTGGACCAAGATAACATCTATGAGTCTTCTGGCTCATCTGTCTCCTCTGCCTTGTATTTCTCATACATTTCAATTTATAACCATCATTTGGCGTGAAACTGCGTGGAATTTTCCATTAGTCTTGCTATCACACAAATGCACCAAAACAACGATTGGCCAAGATCACCTGATATGTTGTGGCCATCATTTGTTACTAGACTGACACAATTTCAAATGCTAAATACCATCACAAGTTTACTTGTGATGGTAGGTTTTTAGATTAAATCTAATGCAAATATTTTGTTGTTTATGAGCAGAACACTTTATTCTACATTGTCTCAGTTCACACAACTATCTGTAATACTTGAAATGGTATATGTGGGTGAGATTTATTGCTCTTCCAGGAGGAGTTTTGTTGCATTAAAGCAAAGCTGAACACCTTAAAAATTCCTTAATTGTCATTTATAATTTTACATATGATAAATCAGTGATGCACAATATGGTTTATACCAGGGTTTTCCAACCTGGGTGCCTGCACCCGCTGGTGATGTGAAATGGCCTTTCAGGTGTGTGACAAAGAGAGGTAAAATGTGTTCTAAGAACTTTATTAATTCTACATATGTAGATTTAATCCTCAAGAGATTATGACCAAAAATTGTCTCCTCCCTTATTCCGCTTGTAATGACATACTTGTGTGAATCACTTAAATCCACAAGCAGACTTACAGATCGCAATCCACAGGCAGACCTGCAGATTGTAATTAGCAAGAAAGATCCATATTTTGATAGTCATGAATGGGAAACTGAAACAAAGAATTCATTGAGTTTTCTTGTTCTCAATTGAGATTGATTTCACTGTTTATAGATTTTTCTTCTAATTGCTCAATTTACATTTGCTTTTTATGCATGTAGTCAAAAGCTGGAGTTTTTTTAGTTAAGTTTATTCACCCACTGTACTGTATGCTGTTCAATTTAAAAAATAAGTCATTAGAAAAATATTTTTTTAAATTTTCATGTGTGATATTTGTGGGTGGCACAAACATTAAACATTTCCTAGGATGGGGGACATGGAAAAGGTTGGGTATCAACTGGTCTATATTAAAGAATGTTGGTGGTCCATGGTGACTTCTATGACCTACAGTGTTTCATGATGTAATTAAAAGTAAATTTGTATTTGGTGGTCTATTATGTTTTCCTTGTAAATTTTGTGGAATACTTTCTAAAAAAGGTGTGATAATATACTGCAATGTATTTAAACCAACTTATAACTTTTCTACCAAATCGGGCTACAATCTCTATGATAAATAATTGTAGAAGAAATTAGCATATCATTGGGCAAACAATCTGTTGCTCCGTAGCTCTATATTACCCCTGATTGAACTAGCCTAAGATTCTGATGATCGAATGCATAGATCCCCTCCAAAATAATGGGACATTCAGGGCTTGAATGCATTCGATCGTAGGAACCATAGGCTAGTTCAATCAGGGCTGGTGTAGAGCTTACACAACAGTGTGATTTGAAATTAAGATTGCTGCTGTTTCTCACATATCGTAGGACTACGTAAAGGTTCCCTTATTGCTAAGAAGTATTAAACTGTTCAACTCAACACTGATACTGTTTGATCTGTTTGGAGATGTTACTAATATTGTTGGTAAATTAGTAACGCTCATCTTCGTGTCAAATCAAAAACGAAATGTGAATTTTCATTTCTAGAATGAATGCATTTCACATCACTTAGGATATTAATGCACCAACGAAAAACATTTAATATACTAACACTTATTATTAAGTATAGATCCTTTCTTTGTAGTTATTGTTTTTAAAAAGAATTTGAAAATAGACGTTAAATGATCTTATCGGAATTATTTCCCTTGTTTCCCGCTCAATCTCCGAACACACATGCACACAAATTTTGTTTACTATTCTCCTGGATAACCTGTTGATAGGTTTTCTAATGACAATTACATTTTATGCCAGACCCTGTCAAATGCGTTGAGACGTTGCCGTGCATATAATCAAAGGGAAATAACTCTTTAAATTTCTTTTTCCATTGAAATTTTGTGCAGCTAGTTTAGCTACCGCTGAATTAGTTTTTCAATGGAATATTTTCATTTCCGTAACCCCCTTTGTTTATTTGTATTCAGACACGTTATCTATGTCTACGACACCCAGTTTTTTTTTGAGATTTTTTAAAAAGATGTTAAGGGTGTGATTTGAAGGAGATTAGGCTGCTATTTATTTTAGATCGAGCATGTATAATAGTGTCCTCCCTCAAAATTTGTTTACTTGTGTCTATAGTAATAATCATTATAATTATTGTTATTTCTTAATGGAACCAAATTTTGTGATAAACGGTTGCCATTGTCCCGTGTCACAAATTGATATATTCTTAACAATTCAAATCCAAGAACCGTGATGTTAATTCCTAACTGCCTGCACATACTTAGGCTACTGATAGATTGGTGTATCCAAGATGATTTTGTACTGTGCGTGCATTTTGGTCAGGGTAAAGATTGACAAAACTCTTCTGCACACAGCTGTTCAGTATCTGAGCATTGCTGAGTTGTGGACTAATTGTCGAACAGGATGTTAGCAGAATCCATCACAAAGATTTGCTTATGTCTTTCTTTGGCTTAGAATAATATGAAGTTTTTTTCTGTCTGGTGGCTATGGTGAAACAGGTTATGTGATGGTTGCATCTGAAAGGATTGAGAACAGATGTTTTCTTCTTCAGCCAAGTTTTATCAACTTCATGTTCTATTCGGAGAGGGAGGTGCTGCCTTTTAGTGAATTAGATGAAAGCTGGGAAAGGACAGCCCTCTTGAATAAGGCCTAACTCTAAGTACATTTTGGGGTCAGGAGTGGGAGAAAGCACTGTCCTTTTGTAATCTGAATAATTCTGTATCTGTAAGCTTCTTTGATTGGCTTTAGGTGCCTGTCCCCTGCTCCATGCTGGAGCTTTTCATTTCATGCTTTGAGAATATAGTTTTCTATACTTGTTTTTTTATAACAATTATGTGTAAACTCCATCCATGTATTTTTATGTGATTTGTCTTTGTAATGCCTCCTTCATATGTCATGTTTGTGGCAAATTAATATTAAAAAAGGAACAAATTAGAGAAATAAAATACCATATAAGGTTCATATAAGCTTCTACTACACCATCAGGTGTACCAGCATGTGTGCAACATTGCTTTAGAGTGTGTATTAATTCCAGTTTGCTTTGTTGTGAGATTTGTTTTGTTTCTTTTGTTACATTATTGTTATTAAGGTGGTGAGCTGGCAGAATCATTAGCATGCCAGACAAAATACTTAGCATTTCTTTTGGCTTTACGTTTTGAGTTCGACTTTGCCTTTCATCCTTTCAGGGTCGATAAAATAAGTACCAGTTAAGCACTGGAGTTGATGTAATCGACTTCCTCTTTCCCAGAAATTACGGGCCTTATGCCTATAATAGAAAGAATTATTTTTATTATGGTGAATTGATAGAACTGTTAGCATGTCAGACAAAATGATTAGTGGCATTTCTCTTGACATGCTGAGCTCATATCCCACTGAGGTCAACTTTGCCTTTCGTTTTTTCGGGTTCAATAAAATAAGTACCAGTTAATCACTGGGGTCAATGTAATTGACTAGCCCCCTCCTCCCCAAATTTCAGGATTTGTGCCTATAGCAGAAAGGATCATTATTATTATAGCAGCAAGCTGACAGAATCATTACTGTGCCAGACAAAATGCTTGGCAGCATTTCTTCTGGCTTTACGTTCTGAGTTCAAATTCCACCAAGGTCAACTTTGCCTTTTATCCTTCCAGGGTTAATAAAAATAAGTACCAGTTGAGCACTGGAGTTGTTGTAATCGACTTCCCCCTCCCATAAAATTTCAGGCCTTGTGCCTATAGTAGAAAGGATTATCATTATCAGGTGGTGAATTGATTGGGTCTTAGTGTTTTGAGTTCAAATCCTATTTAGATTGACTTCATTTTTCATTCTTCCAAGGTCAATAAAATACAGTACCAATCAAGTTCTGAGAGTTAAATAATCGACTACCACCCTCCTCTACATTTGTGATCTTGTGCTTATGTTAGAAACTATTATTTATACAGTGGTGGATTGGCCTAGAGTCTCAGACAAAATACCTTTCAGTGTGTGTCCTGGTTTTTGAGGTTCTGAGTTCAATCGACTGACCTTCCGTCTAAATGTTTAGCTTTGTACCTATAAGAAATTTATTATTATAATAAAGGTAGAATTGGTAGTGCAGTTAGTATTATGTTCTGAGTTGGAAAAAAAAGTATCAGTCATGCTTGGTTAATCGACTATTTCTTTTCCCTGAAATGTGTGGCCTTGTGCTTATATTAGAAACTATCATAATTATTTTAATTTATATATAGACCATATTTGTGAATTGACAGGTATTGCAAAATATACGTTAGAATTTGAATTTTTTATTTTTTATTTTTTATAACAAATGTAAGAATGTCTTTTATATGCATTTGGTTCTGCTTTAAAATTTTGTGGGCACAATAATGTCTATTTCATTTAACACATAAGAGGAAAAGAAAGATGTGGATGGAATATCTTAGTATCAAAATATGGGTTTCAGATTTTGGTACAATCCTGGCCAATAATTTCGGGGAAAGGATAAGTCGATTGTATCGACCTCAGTACTTTTATTTTATCGACCACGAAAGGTAGAGTCGACCTCCGCGGAATTTCACGTCAGAACGTAAAGACGGACGAAATGACGATAGACATTTTGTCCGGCGTGCAAACGATTCTGCCAACGCGCCGCCCTGTAGTATCAAAATATAGAAATAGAAAATAATTAATTTAACCTTTTTACAGAATTTTCTGATGTAAGGGAGAGTACTCTGTCTGATAGTAATTAGCTCCCTTTACAAAATGACTTCATTATAAGTAATGAGTATCAGTAGATTTATTTGTTAAATATAAAAGATAAAACAGTTTGTTAATAACTTCATTTCTTGCCTTTTGTTTTTCTTTTATTCATTTAATAATTGTTTTATATTTTTTTTAGTTATAGTCAGCTTGTTCTAAAAAATTTTTTTTTCAACCCATTTAATATTCTTTTGCAAAAAAGACAGTGAAATCAGACAGGTGTGATCCTAAACATATGTTACTGCGTCTACTTGCTATATCAACAATTTAGTCACGCTGTCTGTATTACATTAAATTACTACTCTGAGTCGATATTGCTTTCTCTTAAGTAAATTAATAATGTCCGTTATACTTCCCTTAAGTGAATATGTTGCTTACAGTTGTATGTAACTAAGGAGAATTTTTTAAAAGTTTGACGTCCACCAGAAAAGCAGGATAACATATCAACTGTCAAGGTTGTAACCATATTTTTGCAATTGGTTTTCTTAATTCGGGGGGGAAGGGGAATCCAACTTTTGTTACACATATTGATTAAACGTTTTTTAGTAAGAATTTTGTATAACGCCAGAGTCAAGTTACAAAATCTTTGCTAGAAGTATGTACACACACACACACACACATATATATATATATATATATCTATATATATATATATA
>JAOPUL010004099.1:23185967-23196055 GCA_027564515.1 Octopus rubescens
TATTAGCAATTGAAAGACCAGTGGAAAACATTGTTTCCTAGGTCCGATCTGACAAAAGTCGATCGCCCATTTTTTATATATATCTGTTTCAGGATCTAGCAGCTATTAGTGGCTCTAGCCTCTACATCTCTCCAGTAGCAAGCTGGAATAAAAATTGCTGTCATTGCCATCTATGGTCTGGGTGATACAGCTTGATAATTTCCTGTTTATGAGAATATATGTGACTGGATAAAACCCTCTATTGTAAAACTATTCAAAAAGCTTCCTCATCAGAGACTGGCAAGACCTGCAAAGTGTAAGCCAAAACACTTAATAGTCCCTGCACAGACCAAGTAACCAGGCTAATGTTACCTGTCTAACCCTGCTACACATGCCATATTATCATTGCCTTTCTATCCTTTCCTCACTTATGTTATCTTCCCTATTCTAACCATTCTATCACTACCTGTCCATTTTTTCCACACCAGCCAGACTACCTATCCTTTGCACATTAGTCAGGTTATCTCTTCAAATCTCCCATCACTGATCACTCGAACTTGAACATTTTTACCACACAGATTAACAGTTACTCTTATATTCCATCATTTCAGAGACTCTTTCCCTCTGACTCTTCCGCCACTCCCTTCTTGCAGTCTTCTTCTCTTTCTTCCTCTCCATTAGAGTCTCAAACTGCTTCTCTTTTCTCTTATGCATTTATAGTTATATAAATTCTTTCCTAGTTACTGTAAACATAGTTGATAACACCCTACTGTGAATGTACTTACTTACACAGGTACTTCCTGCTATAATTCTGACTTCACCATCACCTCTTATTGGAGAGGAGAATTTGTGTAAACCTGCTTTTATCTACTTTGAGGTTCATTTCCTGGAAGAAATTGTTATTTCTATAAAATTATCCATACTGAACATTATTTTGGTTAGTCTTAAGTAAGCTTGTTCATTTACCTAAAACATGTCTTTCTCGGGAGCTATAACACTCACTCAAACATACACACACACACACATACCTTCTATATTAAAGTTGCTGCAACAATTTTCTCAAAGTGGGTAACAATGCTTCAGTCAAATTTAGGGCCACACTACAAACTCTGGCATGGTTACTTATATAAAGTTAAGTATGACAGTCTCAGTATGTTACTTCTGTTTTGCTGTCCTATCAATATATGAGTGTATGTTATTTGAATAGCTTAACTGGGTTCAAGTAGTACATGGTTTCTTCATAATGTTTTAGAGTGGGTACCACCAGACTTGTGGTTGGACCTTGCTAGGCAATTGTTTTTGTTGCTTTTGGGGCATTATATAACCTGATAAAAACCTCTCTGTAAGTTACTTTAGTATTTCAATTCCTTAGTATTTCATCCATTGTGATTAGAAATATATCCAAGACTAAGAAATCTACAGGACAACACTTTTGTGTAGTTGATAGTTCCCTTCTGCAGTCAATTTTAATAACCAACATATACCTAGTCTTTAATTACTTTTCTTCCTACTAAATTTTATTTTGTTTTCCATTTCCCACCACCACTTGGTCGAAGAGGCTTTTTCCTATTCTTTTTCAGTCTTACAATTTTCTTAGCAACCTTACCAGTGCCAGTGGCACAAAAAAAGCACCCAGTACACACTGTAAATCTAACTATAGAAATCATCCAACCCGTGCCAGCATGGAAAATGGACTTAAATGATGATGATGATGATCCTATTTAGCTCTCCTTTACTATATTTTGTGTCATCATGACTGGTTTATCACCCATCTTTCCAAATTGTCATCTACTGAACAGGCCTTCAATATGGCTACCCAACACTCATCATTTCTTTGTATATCCCGTCCATACCTTCGCAGCCACCTCTCTTATGCACACCAACTGATGTCATTATGTCCAGCCTATTTCTCAGCTTTTATCTAGATATGTAAGAAATTTTTGGCGTTTTTCTTGTGAAAGAAATATTTTATAGCTGGATGGTTTTTATGACATTTGAAAATGTTATCATAAAGACTCAGACAAATAGAATAAAATAACTTTCATGAGGGAAAACTGCAATACTTGTAGTAACAATTAAACTTATTCCCAGTGGTGTAGCTAGAGTTTGTGCTACTCAAGACAGAACTTGAGTTAGCCGCTTACTCCCATGAAAACCACAACACAACACATATAAATATATAAAGTACCACCTAGGGCCGACTGCCCCACTTACTGCCTTTTGAATATGCTAGTGCTCATTCCTTAAGAATGTGTTACCTTTACCACTTATCATTTGAAATATATTGACCTATTTGGTACATAAACTTCATAATATCTCAAGACATCTTATATTGGATGCATAAATGCTTAGGGATCTGATTATTGTATTTGGAGGGATGTGTTTGATCGCATCTTGGTGACACTTCACACATTGAAGCTGTACTACAGAAATAACTGCAGCTTGTGGTTTACCAGCTTAAATTACACTTATATATTGATTTGATATAAATTACTTCTTATTTGGTTTTACATTAGTAAGTTGTTTGTCAATATGCTGAACCATTTCAGATACAACAAGCCTTAACTGCCATGCTTGACTATGTTTTCTGTTTAAGGAATGAGTCAACTTATTGGTATTAATTTGTTATGATTGTTCACTTATGATATGTATCCTTTGTGTGTTGATGAAAATATATATATGAGCAAACAACGCCTGCATAGACAATAAACATGCCTGCAGAATATGTTGGTTGAAGATCAAAGTCTTTAGTCAATTATGCATCACTAATTTAAACATGGGTGTAGAATCAGAGAAATTATAAAGAGGTAATTAAAGGGGCATGGAATGTACTAAATGTTATGTGACAACATCTGTCGGGCAAATCAATCATAAATACCATGATCTAGCTAAAAAATGTGTTAACTCCAAATGAAGAAAATCTAAGCTCAACTACCACATGTTACATCATCAAGGAAGCACTTTATTTTTTACCTTGAGTAGATTTTTAAGTGACAGTAGTTGTTTATTAGTCATTGAAATGACCAAAGCTTTCTAAACAACGTTGGGTGCGAAGTTTAATCCAAAATCTATTTTTGTAAAGGTGTGGTTACAATGAAATTGCAATAAACTAGACCACTGCTGTTCAATAGGCTTGGTAAGTCACGACATGTTGAACTTTTGCATTTCGTATTCTGAATGCTATTAAACAATCAAATAAGTGTGTAGACTATATTACAAACATAACAATATATATTTTATTTAGAGGAATATTAACCCTTTTCATCCCATCCCACCTGAAACCACTTCTGGTTCTATGGCACAAACTTCCTGTTTTAAAGTGATTTAAATTAAAATGTGCCATCTAAATTTCATGTTAATTTGTTCCAAACACCAGCTTAATAATGACAAAGTTATTTTACTAAATTCTTCATTATCTTCAAAATCAATTGCAACAAAGGCAGTGCATTGCAATAGAAATACAATAATGAAAGGGTTAAAGTGATCTAAATTAAAACTTATTAAAATTTTTTTGTTAATTTATGTTCCAAACACCAGTTTTATAATGACAGTTACTTAACTAAATTCTTCATTATTTTCAAAATTAATTGAAATAAAAGCAGTGTAACAAAAGAGTTAACTATTGATTTTTTTTTTTTTTCTTCATTTTCATAAATAACCAACTTCAGTGTGAAACTTTCTTTCATTTTATTTAATTAAAACTTTGAAATGAAGTGAATATTTCTCACTGTTATCACTTTTTTTTTTCTTCTTGAGCCTACAAGCTCATTAGACCAAAGCTTACCCCAGTTCCTATGGTGTATAAATGACTGAAAGTACAAGACCATCCTCTGAACAGGATTCAGTCTGTCACAGGGCTTAATCCCCTGCTGTTACTGGTACACATTTTCACCTTAAACAGCATGAAATAAAGCACTTTGCTCAAGAAAGCAACTTACCATTCAGTTCAGAAATTGAACTCACAATGTTTCAATTATGAGCCCAACACCCAAACCATTAGTTTGTGCACCTACTCCTCTCATTGTTTATACATCTTAAATCTACCTTTTATCTTATTTCGTCTCTGCTATATTGTTATGCTAAAAATGTGAAGACAAAAATGCCATGAAATGCGAGTGTTTCCCACTCTACCTTACTGTGATTTGATCGGGCTCGGCATTTCACTATGGTAGGGCTGACATAAGAGTCTGAAGCCTTTTTTGGTAATACAAGGCGCCAAAGAGATGAAAAATACATGGTTCTCAATATAAGATAAGTTTGTGTTGTGTTCGTCTAAGCTTGCCTTATTTCGTCTCTGCTATATTATGCTAGAAATGTGAAAATATGTCCTTAAATGCAAGTTTCCCACCCTACCTTGCTGTATGAAAATTTCCTCTCCAACCCTCCCCTCTCTGCCACCAATGCACAAGAGCCACCGCTCTATGAAGGGGGTCCGGGCGCATGTGCACTGGCCACTGGGCTATGTATGTATATCTGTTATCTGTTCCCCCCAGGTGCAGGCGCACATGCCACTTGGTTATAATGCCCGTCTGTCCCTGGTCTTATGTCAGGCTGCCCCCGGTCTATATGTCTGTCTGTCCCTCCCCGGTCTTACGTCAGTCTGCCCCCGGTCTATATGTTCGTCTGTCACTGGTCTTTATGTCAGGCAGCCCCCGGTCTATATGTTCGTCTGTCACGGGTCTTTATGTCAGGCAGCCCCTAGCCTATATGTCCGTCCATCTGTCACTGGTCTATGTGTCCGCCTCTCCCTGGTTTCTGTCCCTAGTCAATATGTCCGGCCGACCCCGGGCCTTATGTCTGTCTGACTAACAATCGCTTGTGTGCCAGTGCCACATAAAAAGCACTCGTGACAGTACCACGTAAAAGCACAAATGCCGAGAGTCCAGTGCCGGTGGCACGTTAAAAGCACCCAGCACATATTGTAAAGTGGTTAGTGTTAGGAAGGGCATCCAGCCGTAAAAACCGAGCCAAATCAGACTGGAACCTGGTGCAGCCCCCCCAGCTTGCTGGCTCCAGTCAAACTGTCCAACCCATGCCAGCATGGGAAACGGACGTTAAAGGAAAATGATGATGTTTGAGAAGACCAAATCTATGCAGAGATAATTATAACATTTAAAGTAATTTCTCTCTCAGAGCTTATAAAATGTTTAATATATATATAATATTTATGAGGTTTTGAGCTAGCTATCTAATTAAATTATCCAGACTATTTATGAATTTTTATTTCCTCTTAGTGTATTTGTTTTATTGCAGCATTAAATCTAACCACTTATATAATTTCCTTTCATTTTCCATATATGTATCTTATTAATTTTGTATTTCCCATACATAGCCAGTTTATTGTTTAGTAATTGCCTACAACATATTTAACACATTAAAATCTATATTTTTCATACTAAAGTATGAATAAGCTGATAGAAATTCAAGTTTGATATATTCTAAAGTCCAAGTGCTAAGAACGATTTGGTTGCATGCTAAATTGGGCATATTTAAGTAAGTTAAAGCTTCAGTTATTGAACCTAAATCAACTGGTTGGAAAGCACAATTCTCTAACATAGAACTTGATCAATGTATTGGAATTATTTATATGTATCTGTTTATATCTGTGTGTGTGTGTGTGTGTGTGCATGCGTGCATGTGTTGACTGAATGCATAACCCCTTCATTTTGACATGCATGTGCTGATTGTAAGCAAAAGTGTTATCAATCATACAAATTGTCATTTGTTTGCAGTCCTTCACTAAAGCATGTCTGGGCTGTTTGTTGGTCATTAGACAGGGGAATTATTATCTTGCTTGGAAACAAGGGAAGATTGGCATCAAGTAGGACATCCAGCCATAGAAAATTTTACATCAATGAAGTCTCACTTGGACCCATGCAAACATGGAAAAATAGACGTTAGAATTATGATGGCGCTGACGATTATAATATATATGGTTCTCAGCCAATAACGTCAAGACAAATTATGATTACGTGATTTCTAGTAACTAGGACATCATATTATCGACTTAGCTATAATGAGAAGTTACTTTTTTGTGGAAAGAATATATATTTCTTTTCAAGCTGTCATAGTCATAAAAGAGAAAAAAGTGTGTTTATGTGTATCTATATTTAAGTCTCTCTATATCTTTTCATATTTCATTAGTTTCTATGAATTATTTGCTCCCACCTTTGATAAATAAATATCTGTTTCTGTTAGTTTTAAGAAAAGAATAATAAGTAGATGAATTGTTACAAAGAAACAAAAGGTCCCAGGGGCCCTTTTATAATATATATATATAGAGAGTGAGAGAGAGAGAGAGAGAGCACCTTTTGTTTTGTTTTTTCCAGACAAATATTACATTTCCACTTGAACTGTATTTGTCTCATTAAATATACATGGTTTTTCTGTAAACTATTTGCTTAATATCCCCACCACTCATTATTATTATGGCACCACTTTTTATTAAACAACTGATTTTTATATTATTGGTTACTATTTATTGATTATATTTTTTTTATTGTTCTAGTCTAACACTGCATTTTACTAAGTGGGTGACATCGAATTGGGTTGGGTTTTGTTGTATATCAACTAAATAATCACACATTTGATATATTGCCTATAGCTTCCAAGACATCATTATTAATCATATTATGTAACTGTTAAAGATTTTTATTTTATTTATTTATTTCATTTTATTTCCACCCCACTCTTTAAAATGTCTCTCACTAAATAATCCTTTCTAATTTTGACATAAGGCCAACAATTTTGAGGGGAGGGGAAGTCAATTATATTGACCCCTGTGCTCAACTGGTATTTATTTTATCGACCCCCCCCCCCCAAGAGATGAAAAGTAAAGTCAACCTTAGCAGCATTTGAATTCTGAACATAAAGTGCTGGAGGAAATACTGCCAAGCATTTTGTCCGACATGCTAATGATTCTACCAGTTCACTGCTATTCTCACACTAAATAACACTTGCTGGAATTAGATGTCTGTCATTGATAGTTCTTCCACTTTCTGAATAAAGTTTGTTTCTTCTAAAGTATTCCATTCTCTAGTCTTTCTTAATTCTTTTGTGGCTGTATCAAAATACTCTGCTTATACATTTTGAAAATAATCAAATTTGGAGGGATTTAGTAAAACAACGAGCTTTCATTATAAAGGTGATGTTTATTATTTTAGTATCAGTAACTTAACCAAATGTTTTTAATAGCCCCAAGCATAACTGTGTGGTAAGCAGTTTGCTTTCCAACTACATGGTTCCAGGTTCAGTCCCACTGCATAGCATTTTGGGCAAGTGTCTTTTACTATTGCCCAAAGGCCAACCTAAGCCTTATGAGTGAATTTAATAGACAGAAACTGTGGAAGTCCATCCTATATATAATTATATCTATATGTGTGTGTCTCTTTGTGTCTGTGTTTGTTCCCCTCGCCTCTGCTTGACAACCGCTCTTGGTTTGTTTACATCCCCATAACTTAATGATTTGGCAAAAGTGACCAATAGAAAAAGTGCCACTTATATATTAAGTATCTGTGTTGATTTGTTAGACTAAAAATCCTTCAAAGTGATGATCCAACATCACTGCAGTCCAATGACTGAAACGAGTAGAAGATTAAAGATAAGAGGTTGTCATTTTTAGAAATATATCACTGAAGGCTTAAAGCTAGATTTATACAGCTAAACAACTTTTTTTTTTTTTTTTGAAATAACATCTATTTAATCGTGAAGTAGGAATGATGCCCATTTTTAGCTTGGATAAACTAAGACGATAGAGAAAAAGTAGAATGTAAGTGTCAAGTTCTGAATTCAGGACATTTTGGTCAGTAATCCAGCCAATACCTGTTTTGGATAGCCCCAAATTTTCTTTCTTGACATGGTACCATTCTAACAAGGAATATTCGCTTTACTTCCCCTTTATTGATTTAGTTTAAAACAGGGATCATTGACATTCCACAGTTAGTTCAACACCTGATGGTGAAATGATTGCACCAATATATTGTCTATATAAATTTCAAAATTTGTCAAGCATTTCAGACCATTCTTACTATAGAAAAACATCAGGATGGAACAGATAGAAAAAAAAAAGAAAGAAGCTAGCTCATCCTTATATCCATATACTAAATGCACATTTCAGAATTCAACATTGACTGTATATTTTGGGGGTTGTATCTGCATTTCTACATTTGGCACTAATAGATTTGTAATATAGTTACTAATGTATTTATTTTTTAAATTCCAGACTTGAAGGCTGACATAGATCATCTGTGGAAATGGCTTCAAGGTGTTGAAAATCGTCTTTTACCATTGTGTATACGAAGTAGTTGGACTACACCTGAGTTGGAAGAAAAGTTGACTGAACATCAGGTATTTACAAAGTTCTGTTTATGAATTTATTGTTGTTCTTTCATTTTGTTGTTGTCCATCAGAGAAAAGAGTTAATTTTATATCATTTCATTAAAACTATAATAATTGAATGGACCAACCAAAGTAAAGTTCATAGTTTCAATACCGACCAGTGATATTTCATATCACTTCTCAGAGGCAGGTCTAATTTCTCTGCTAATTTCAACAACATTGAAAGAAAAGTGTAACTGTCACTTGCAAGCAAGTATGACAAGATGGCTTATACCATAGTTTCACTAATTGTTTTAGGTGCTTGTGTAGTCACAAACAGATACAGACACCTTATCAACCTACCTTCCTTTGACCCAACAGGATGTCAAGGCTGAGACAGCTGGAGGAAGAGAGGGCTGCACCAGCAGTTAGCTGGTACTCTTATGTACTTTGCTAAAGGACACTATGCACTGCTAGGTTCCGGAATCGAACCCATGAGCCCAACACCCTAACTATTGGGTCATGCAGCTTCATGTACCAAGTTTATTTCCACTCCAATAAACACAAACATAGCAGTCAAATGAAGTAATAGAAATTAAATTGCAGTCTGCCATCTGCTAAATAGTTTCACCTGCTCAAGAAAAAAAGACTGAAAACAAAGCTTTGTTGATAGGCTGAATTGGTAACCTTTGTGAAGTGATTTAACATTTGTTGTTTTGCTCTAGGTCAGCCCTGATTGAGCAGATATATGATCAAAAGCCTTCCAACTATGACCATTTCATCTTATTCAGCTATTATAAATCTGATTCTATGTAATCCAGTGTAGTGCTAGATATCATTTTTACAAGACAGTAGGGTAAAATGTGAGGGATATTTGGCTGCCATTTCTTGCAGGTCAAGTGACTATGTAGAGGCTTCCTTATTGGCTCAGCATGGCCAATTTGTTGTTGCTGTTCAGTGATGGAGTGATGTTTCTTTTTATTCTTATTCTTCTTGGATTTAGTTTTATAAAATGTATTTCTTTTTAGTTTTTTTTAAATTTATTTCTCCTACTTAATGCCTGTTTTTAAATTCCTACTCTCTCTCTCTCTATCTATCTATCTATCTATCTCTCTATCTATCTATCTCTATCTCTCTATCTATCTCTCTATCTATCTATCTATCTATCTCTCTATCTATCTATCTATCTCTATCTCTCTATCTATCTATCTATCTCTATCTCTCTATCTATCTATCTCTCTCTCTATCTCTCTATCTATCTCTCTATCTCTCTATCTATCTGTCTGTCTGTCTGTCTACCTATCTATCTATCAGCCGGTGTACATTTAGTCTTACTGTTTCTGTATAGTACTCTCTTAATTAATCTTTCTTTTTCTTTACTCACATTGGCATTTCTTCTTCATCCATATGCTATATCTCTCTCTTTATCATTTACATCCTTCCTCTTCTCATCACTTTTTCTTTCTCTCTTCAGCTCCCTTTTTCTATCTACTTAGATCCCTCTCTCTCTCTCTCTCTCTCTCTCTCTCTCTCTCTCTCTCTCTCTCTCTCTCTCTCTCTCTCTCTATCATATTAAAAAAATAATCCACTGAACTCTGAGGCTGGGTTTGTACTCATGTATGTGTGTCCCGGAAATTTATCAAAACTATGTCATTCTGTAGGACCAGATGACTTATTTAAGTCCTTTCTCTAAACACTACCCTCTATAAATTAATATAAAAACAAGGAAAAGAAAGAAGAGAAAATTTTTTTTTTTTTATGTAGAGAGAAAAAGGGGTGGGGTGAGACAGGGG
>JAOPUL010004099.1:23201391-23214885 GCA_027564515.1 Octopus rubescens
ACAAGGCTTTGGTCAGCCCGAGGCTATAGTAGAAGACACTTGCCCAAGGTGCCACGCAGTGGGACTGAACCCGGAACTATAGGGTTGGGAAGCAAGCTTCTTACCACACAGCCACGCCTGTGCCTATTATATATATATATAGGAAGAGCTAGAGAGAAGTAAACCTGCCATCATAATCTTTAAGCACAGTAAAAATGTTAAGCTAACTACCTATATTACTAATATGACAGTCATGGACAGTATTACTTATAATTTTATGATAGTCATAGACTAGGATTTTACTTAAAAAAACACAACTATCAAGGAATAAAAGCCAAAACTTATGCTCTCTTATCCAGCCTAAATATTTTACCTGTTTCATGTTCAAACCAGCCTGATCCTGTCTCTCATACCTACCCTATAATGTCATTCCAAAAATATGCAATCACATGATCGAAATATCAATGCTAGAAGATAATGCATGATTAATTTAAAACAAAGTGAACGAATAAGCATTACATTTGACAGAGTAATATGAATGCTAAAGGGTTAAATATGATAGCACTACTTAACTATTATTTTATCTCTGCATTGTTATTCCTTGGATACTTCTATTTTTCTTCATTCATTATTTTGGCAGATGTGAAAAGTTATCCTTCATTGAAGTGGTCAATACCCGGCCCTAATATTCTACCCATTTTTGTGTTCAAACTGGCTAGATCTAGCCTCTCATACCTAACTTACAATGTCATTCTAAAAATAATCAATTACATCATTGAAACCTTAAAACTACGAGATAATGCATGTTTAATTCAAAATAGTATGAATAAATAAGCATTATATTTGACAGAGTAATGTGAATGTGAAAGGGTTAACTGAAACATGTCTGGAGTTGTCTCCCATGTATGCCAGAAAAGTGAAAATATTAGTCATTTACTAATGTATTGTTTCTTGTTACCATTATGTTCCCTGCATTGATAATATGAACATTAACTTAACTATTATTATACGTGCATATGGTACCATTGAATTATTTATTCTGTATGTGTATCGATTTATTTTGTGTCTGCTTGAATTCAGATAAAGTTTTATGACAAAAAGGTTTATGACAAAAAACACTCTTATACTATTATATTATTTGCTTTTATTTGAGAGGTTTTATATAGAAAATATACCCATCCTTGACTATTTTTGGTAATTGTTCTTTTCAGTGAATTATATAAGTGCTGCTTTTCATAATGTAACTGACTATATCGAGATTTCTAACTTTGGCTCAAGTCCACTGAGGCCCCAAACTTGTAGTAGGGGAGGCTGGCTCAAGTCCACTGAGGCCCCAAACTTGTAGTAGGGGAGGCGGATGTAGTCAAGTAAATCATTCTTATGACATGATGGGTACTTGATTTATCATTCCTCTCTCTTCTCCGCTGTTACATAAACACCAGATTTAACTCTGGCAGAATTTGAGCATACAATGTAAAGCAATGTAATTTAATAGGTTCAGGCATGGCTGTGTGGTTAAGAAGCTCACTTTGCAACCATGTTATTTCAGGTTCTGTCCTATTGTGTGGCATTTTGGCCAAGTGTCTTCTACTGTAGCCCCAAGCTGGCCAGTACCTTCTGAGTGAATGTTATAGTCAGAAACTGTGTGGAATCCCATGTGTGTATGTATATACATATCTATGTATGTTTGTCCACCACCACTTGACAACTGATCTTGCTCTGTTTACATCCTTATAACTTAGCAGTTTGGCAAAAGAAACCGATAGAATAAGTGCCAGACTTAAAAAAAAAAAAAAAGAATTCTGAGATCAATTTGTTTGACTAAACTCTTCAACCCCAGCATGGTTGCAGTCCAATGACTGAAATTAAAAGATAAAAGCAGTTTAATACAGTATGTCCATCATCCTATTAGAATTAATTATTAATAGCAAGTAACAAAGGCTGGCAGAGAGGTGTTTCATATTTGTTTTATACTGATAACAGTATTGTTGTCTTAACACTTCTCCATACCATGGTATAATAATATAATATTGTGACATAATAACTATTGCACTACACTGTGATGTGTGTGTTTGTGTCTTTCATTAGGTGTTTGTGTCTTTCAAAAGGTGTTTTGTTTTGTATTCTCAAACAAAACAAAACTTTCTTTTTGTTGGTTTCACTGCTTTAACAGAACATGGTCACACTGAGCATCAATACTTTAAGTATTTTATTCTAAGTTGCCTTGGAGTAGACAACCCCAGAATCTCTCTCTCTCTCTATCTCTATCTCTCTCTCTCTCTCTCTCTATCTCTCTCTCTCTCTCTCTCTCTCTCTCTCTTCTATATATATATAATCATTAGGGTACCAATATAATGTGTGTTTCGCATAGCTAATATACTAACTCCTATCCATATGAATTTAAACTGTAAAATGAGACCTGTGAAATAGGCAGTTTAGTGTGAGAATGAAATCAACTACTGTCATTGCTGATTAAGCATTTGGGATGCCAATGATAATATCTGTAGACAACACATTAAAATGTAAACAATTTATGCTTACACACAAATTCATTTATATAATGGTACAAAGTTTATGGTCAGACAATAATTACTAACACAAATAGTGCTGCAGCTCACTTTGGTCAAGTCCTTGTGGATTACACATGTACAGAAAATCTGAGTACACTAGTAGACAGCCTTACCTTTGTTGATTCAATATAAATGTTACTTTGTTATAATGATTAAAAAACAATGAATTTATGAGCTTAAAATGACAGATGGTTCAAATGAACATGACTTGGATAAAACTATTACTGAAAGCGGGTCCATTTTGTATGTGGGAGTTTTTCAAAATCTAGGACAATTTAGCAGTTTGTACTCTCAATATGAAAAATTAGGTCTCTTTCTAGGCCACATAAAAATGATTAAAATGCCTAAGCTGCTTCTTTCAAAGCACTATCTGTGAACAGATGAAATAGGTAAATTTCATTTGATCACAAATCACATTAATTTTCCAAAAGAAATTAGTGAATTTCACTATGCATCCTAGCATGGAAAACAGATGTTAAAGGATGATGATGCGTATGTATGTACCAGGTTTCACCAGCAAGGATATGCTTTACCTACTATTAGTAGTTTACATTCAATAAAATGGTCTGTGTTAAGAAAAGTGATTAATGCAAAATAAAAAAATAAAAATTATGTGGTGTCCCATAAATTATTGTATTACCACTAAAGTACCATGTGATGATACTAGGAGAGATATACTGGAATAATTTCCCACTGCCTTCACTTGAAACCAGTATAATAAGCTACAAAAACAACTTGGCTGTTATTTACTGGTCCTAGCTGTTTATAGTAATAATATGCATCCAACATATTGTACCTGTTTATAATTGAAGGAACCAAGTCATTTGTATGTAATTTTTTATCAGACAGTGGAATGCTGATGACCATTTCACAAATATGCCACTTTGTTTTCATTGTATTAGCTATAACTTCTTCAAAGGTTATGCAAATATCCAAATTTGCATATCCCACCCCCTGCCTCATGTTGATATGTAAAAGATCTTCATCACTGGTTAAATCTTTTTTAGAGTCTAAACCCACTCTCTATTCATTTGGGGTTGATTGCGCTGATACAGAAATACAATCCACTTTCATCATATTCTCCTAATTCTGTTGTCTTTGTTAATTCCTGCCCAACCATTTTCCAAGTTTACTGTCTTTATTCTCTTCAGAAAAATCATACTCCCTTTTCCTAAAGAATTTCTGGTAAGTTGTTGAATATGTACATATTAAATATCCTTTCTTCAGTACAAAACTGAAACCACTTTTACAATTAATACTTCAACGTTCAATACATACATATTGAACATTACCTTTTATGGTTATAAAATATAGTATAAAATGGTAATTAACTCAGTTTAATTAATCTTAGTAATCACAGGCTCACTCGTTGGCTCATAAAGTATTATTTACACTATATGTGTAATGAAAAGCCGAAATCCCCTAATATCTACAAAAAGGCATGGTGTTTTATGTTTATAAAACAAGGGATTAACTCAAGTTTGATTAATCTTCAGGATCACTTCATCTCTTCCATTTTATTTTTTCTTAATAACTCACACTCCATCATGGCCTTAGCTGTGCAACAATAAACTTCTGATGTAATATTCTTTACATAAAATAAAATGTTGAGATCTCTAAATGGTTCAGTCAATAGTCTACTTTAATATCTTAAAGTCTATAAATTCCTGTTTATTACTTTTGACTACTTAGTATCTTGCAGCCTGTGAGTTAATATTTACTACTTGCTTTTTTTTTTTTGTTTCATTGTATCTCTGGACAAAACACTTTCATTATATACATCATCCCAGGCGATTAATGCTTTGTGATTAAATTTGGTTGACAGAAAATGTACAAAGCTCATTGATTATATGTACATGTGTCAGTGGGAATGGAAAAGCCTTGCTACAAACAGTGAAGTTTGTTGTCGTTTCCTGTCAACAAATCGTCCGCTAGCTCTGCTTTCAACCCGTGTGGAATAAAGAGTTCTCTGGCTTGAAAACTCGGTATGTTTAGCCACAGGAAGAACATCCAACTGTAAAATAATACCTAAATAATTTGTACTTGTCTAAACCACGCTAGCATGAAGAAAAATTCAATTAACTTTAAAAGAATGAACATCTCTATTTACCTGTAATAGGCACCTTTCCCAGAAGGCGATTGTATTAAAATCTAAGCTCTTGTTTTATAACATGCACAAACACACACACACACACACACACACACAGTTGAAAACTTATTTTTTATTTATTCATCCTCAGTTTTATACTTCATTTGAACAAAATGCAGGATGACTATAACTTTGAAGTTTCACCACCAGCAGCACATTTCACTTCAAAGTCACAGCCACTCTACATTTCATTCTAATAAAATGCATGGCCGCAGTCTAATGACTGAACCAAGTAAAAGTAAAAAAGACTATATTTATATCGAGTTCTTTATCAATTATTATATTGTTACCTATTGCTTTTTAAGATTTCTTAAAAACACAAACATCAGGTAAATTTTATACTTTTTTTTTTTGTATTAGGATATTATTAGTATAAATCTTGAAAATTTATAATCATTCTCGGGTTTCTTTCTTTAGAAGTCTTATTTTTGTCCTTTTTATCCTTTTAATTTTACTTCTCAAGCATTTAGATTATTTTACTTGTGCCTAATGGATTTCCTTCAAGTATAGAAAATTTTGTTTTTCATTTCTTTGCATATGTCATATGGAGGGAAGTGTATGTATGTGTGTGTGTGCGTGTGTGTGTGTGTGTGTTTCTGTTCTATCTTAAGTACATGTTTTGGTATTCTACTATTTTCATCATCAGTAAACCTGAATTGAAATCCTGCTTTCTTGCCTCGCATGTGCATGCGCAGTCTTTACTTATTGATCCACATTCCTTGTATGACAAATTGTTGCTGTAAAGCTACTATGTAGTGGTGTGGGAGTGAGGAGGTTGCGGAAGGCTTCTTATTTCCAAGATCAATACTATTGAATGATTATCATAGAAAAAGCAATCAAAATAAACCAAACAACTTTTCTATAGGATTTGATATGGTGGGGGCAAACATTTTTTTTTTTTTGTTTCCTTTCTCTTTAATACTTAATTTCCTTGTTTTCTTTGCTTGTAGAATATGAAAGCAATACACTCTATATGACTGTTTTGCTATAAATATATCTATTTTATTGACCTCTCTACCACTGCACCAGCCATCTGACTAACACACCACAGAATTTAATAATCTCTCTTTCCCTTCTTCACCCCTCCCCCCTCTCATCTATTTTATTTTCAGTATAATTTCCTTTGACCCTAGTAGTTATAAAATCAACATTGTCATCAGGTAAGAGAGAGATAACCTACTTGGGTACTTACCTAACTAAGTACCTACCTATGTTCATTTCTAACATGTTAGAAGCTGTCATTTATGAAAAATACTTCTATATTGTGGTATGGCCTTCACTCATTTAGTTGAATTCTTTTTTTTCTTTTTGGCTTTGTTCCTCGTTCACATTCCTCTTCAGTATGATGCTGTTGATTGTGATGTGCGACTTCACTATCCAATCAAATTTGCTATTGTTAATGTGTAGAAGATGTGTAGTAGTACATGCTAAAGCAGGGTGTAGCAAGCAGCTCAGTTGTGTTGGATAGGGAGTAGCAGCTCCTTCGATTTTCTGTTGATTTCCCCTTTTGCTTGCTACCATGTGTGCGTGCATAGTTTATTTCCCTCCATTTTTACACATGTAAAAATGTTTGTGGGTGGGATTGGCGATGTATTATTGTAGGAGATAATCTTTTAATCTGTAGCCATGGATGATATATATATATATATCTATACTATACATACCCATTGCTTTAACAATGTCCCATATTGACTGGATTACAGTTTTCTATCTGAATTCTTGAATTCCTGGTCTTTCATTATATCATTATAATCATATTCATCAAATAATTTTGAAACCCGGTAAGATCATAAATCATTTCTCTCTGTCTGTCTGCCTCTCTCTTTCTTTCTCCTGTTTCAAATATATGAATCACTTAGGTTAATTAAGTATAGACTTTGTTTGTTTCTGGTACAAATTTTATGTTTACTTCTTCGTTGTAAAGTTGCATCATGTCATATCATATGGTTTGTTGTGTGTTGTTTTGTTGTGGGGTGCAGAGAAGTTGTAGGTTGGGGTAGGTCAGGTATAGAGAATGTTACATGGATATTGTCACACAGGTTGCTGGGCAGATATATAGTGAACGATCTTTGTATGGGTCGGGTGTAAAGAAATGCTTTAAAATTTAGGTGAATGGGACTGAAAGTTAATAGCCATGGCAGGAGGAAGTGGCAATAAGCTATGCCTGATGTTGTGTTGGTATCATTAAGCAGCAGTTGCAATAGCAGCAGTTGTATGTTGTTGACTGTTGACGCACAGTGTGACACTTTAAATATGCCTTATTTTCCAATGGCTAGCAAAGAAAGAAGGGGAAAGTGTAGGGAAAGGGAGTGACATTGCATGCCAATATTTCTCTCGTGTTTATGAAACTAGACCTTTCCTTCATAGTGCTAATGGAAAGTACATTCTGATTTTTCAACCCTTTTCTATTTTTCTATTTTTTTTTTTACCATCACCACCACAATCAACATTAAATAGTTACCATGCTTTTCTTCATTTTCATTCTGTCCATAACTTATCGTCTCCCGTTATTAGCAGCCACCAGCTTAACTCTTTGTATTTGCATGTATATATTCAACAATAAAATTTCAAACTAGTTGACAACTTAAGTATTTATTTTCTTTCCCCCCTCCTTTTTTTAAAATTTAGTTTTCATATATCATCATCATCATCATCATCAATCCTTTAACGTCCGTTTTAGGATGATATTAAATTTTATTTATTCGTTGTTTCTTTTTCATTTTTAAAGATAATTCATATAAAATACAGTGTTGAGTATCATCTACCTTATTGTTCTTAACGTTTTTTTTATGACTATTGGAGTGTAAGACTACACCCTTGAGGTTACTGTATTTAAACAACCTGTTTCAATTAAAAATTAAAAGCTTGAGGCCTTTGGTTTATTTAAATAAGTTTGCAAGGCATAAATACTTCCAAGACTCAATACCCCACAAAAAGTTAATTCTTATTTATTCATTTATAGAGCAATTATTTATTTGCATAAAGAAGCCTTCTATACACCCTAAATACTACACACTCAACTAAAATCACTTTAAAAGACTTCACTTGTGACCTATTACACAATGCTTAATTATATTGCCTGCTTAATATTTTCTGAAATATATAATACAATATTTTGTTGGAGATAATTGTAAGTGTGATTGGTGTTTTTGTTATATTCAATATTCAATGCTTGAACAGATTACCTTGTTTAACATTGCTGCATATCCATAATTATTTACACATGGCTCAGTTTGAAATGTTTTATTATCTTACTTGAAATGCCAGCCAAGATCTATAGACTGCTCTAGAAATCTGAAAGTTTATTATTACACACATTTTGTCACTGTCAGTAGTTTTCAACAAAGAAGACTAGAAAATTTTGGAAAAAATTAGATGCTCAAATTTTTTACTTAATAATCTTTTAGATCCAGTTTTAAAGACAACCACAAGCATTGAATTCTTGAATGTGTGTATCTGCTTAAAAAATAGTTATATATTTTTTATTTTAACACAAAAAAAATAATAAGGAAACACTTGTCAGTTATAAGCTTACATCGATGATTTATATTATCTCTGGTATGTATTTATTGCTAGATAAACAGGTCTCATCATCCTCCTTTGTTCTGTTGTGAGTTAAGTAAGTTTCATTGCCAGAGATATGACTCAGTACCAATGAAAGGCATGGAAACGTTTTGAGTTTTTTTTTCTACTTGGCCAACATTCTACTAACCTCAACCATCCATAGCTCTTACTGCCTTATATAATTGTAAAGACTAAATAAATGCCTATGCAATCACTCTTGGTTGCCAACAGATTGTTTGGGAATCAATATTTGAAAAGTATTTACTTTTAAAAGCAGGTTATTTATCTTTATATAAAATGTGTGTGCAAATTTTCTTTCCTCTTGTGCTACGGCTGATACATTGTCTCCAAGTATAACTTGAAACTAGACTTTATAAAATACTCCCCCGGGTAAATTGAACTAGAGAGCCTCTATGCAATTGCTAGAATTACCTGAATAGCAGCTAGATTTCCCTTTGAATCACACCTTATTGTTGTAAAGGAAGGATACAGAAACTGTATTCCTAGTTATGCAAAAAGATGAGATAATCAAGGCTAGAATCATATGCATAGATCCTGCTCGATTAGGGCTGACTTGGGACTAAACAACAGCAGTAACAAATATTTGAAACAATTATTTTTTATCTTAATGTTCTAAGCATTAAACTATGGCTATATAAACTATAGATATGGTAGGATATCCCATATGCAATATAGTGAGTTGATTAACTGAAATTATCCACACAATTAGTGGTCAAAAACTCCCTCTAGCATTAAAATGTAAAAAAAAAAAAATGAGATAACAATAAATTTGAATTTTGGAAAATATACACAATATAGCATGGTAGGTCCAGTAATCTGAAAGATCCTATTCAAAGTGGAAGATGGCTAAACCTAAGCAATCTTATATTACATAAAGAAAAAAATAATACTTTCCTTGAAATTTAAATGAAAAAAGCTAAGCCAGATGAAAAAATAAAGGTTATTGAATGTAAATCTATAGTTTTACATTCAAATTTGGCTGAACACCAGAAAGCATTAGTCTAGGTTTGTTTATATTCATATACATCATGGCTGAATGGATCTGATGCCAAACTCTTAGCTCATTCTATGGCACATGCGTTCTGCCTTCTAATTTGCATTCGTCATGTCAGTTAAAGGCTTTCAATTCACTGTAGTCTCCTACTTCAAACCGTATTTGGATTTATTATGTGCAATGGAATTCTCAGCAGTATTTTCCCCTCTACCATATTATTATGGAGATGTACTTGCCAGGCATGTGATTCAATCTGAGACTGTGTTGAAACAAAAACAATTGCAGCATGGAAGACACATGTTAGCCATTCAAAAACACAAAGAATGTTCACTTCACTTAAATATTTAGTATTTAGTGTCAAAATTTTATTTACACCAACTGCGACCTGGACTCTGATGATGCAATTTCACTGCATATTGTTTATATAAATTATACTTGTCCTAATTTTAAAATTAAGACTATAAACAATCAAATACATTCTTGCTAAATTGAAATATCAATTAAAGTACATAGCAAAAATATTCCATATTTTATCTATAATCATCGTATTTTAGATTTTTTACATTCTACTTATAGACAGATTTTCATATAATTTCTAATGCTGTGATGTTGTTTCACTTCCGCATTTTGCTTCTAAACTGAAGCATATTTAAAACCAATTACGATATGTAACTTCTATTTTAAGTTTTTCAACTCAAAATTTTGTCTGAAATATACTTTTAGGCATGACATAGAAGCTTCTGTAATCTAAAGAGAATCAAATTTAAAGTAGAAGATTAAACTAGTTGTTTATAACACTGGAGTGCAGTCACACATAGGCAAAGGTGTGGCTGTGTCATGAGAAGTTTGCTTCCCAACCATATGGTTTAGGGTTCAGTCCCATTGAGTGGCACCTTGGGCAAGTGTATTCTACTATAGCCTTAAGCTGACCAAAGCCTTGTGAATGAATTTGGTTGATGGAAACTGAAAGAAGCCCATCGTGTGTGTGCATGTATGTTTGTGTCTCCTTGTCTCATAGTTGTAAGAGTGTTGCTGCCATACCAAAAGTGTTATTCATTTCCAACAAACGTATCTGGCCATAGGGAAATATTACCTTGTTTGGAAACAGGCAACAATTGGCACCAGGAAGGTCATCCAGCTGTAGAAAAGGATGATGATGATGACTAGAGTGATACGTTATAAAATGAATATGACCAGTACTTTAGTAAACAAAAATATCATCCTTGAAATTTAAAAGAAAACTAAAAAGCCAGATGGGGAAAAAAAAGAGAAATTATTAAATCTAAATATAGTTTTACAATAAAATTTGATTAAACAAGTGGTAGTGGCAATTTGTATTCATATACAAACTCTTGACTTATGCTTCACTAATTATCCAATCAGTGGCACATTATGTTTTGTTTTAAACAAGTCCCTCAACTCTACATGTGCTAATCTAGGCTGTAATGAACTGTAAAACATCTCACTTAAAACAAGCTTTAAATAGTTTGTGATCAGTGTAACTTATTTACTCAGAAAACATTTGTACATTTGATTAGGAGACTAATAGATTGGAAGTTGTAATAATGCTCAAGAGAGGGATTAAAGATAAGAGAGTATTATAATAAGATTAGTTGTGTCTTAATAAGATGTTGGGAACAATGTTGTTGAGGGCAATGTATTGATTTTTTTATTATTAAACAGGTTGGTTCATATGCTTGGTTACCTCTCATTTCTTCATATGTTCTATGTATTAATTTAGTGTGGAGGAAGGGGCTGTACATATGGCCTTAACATCCTTCTGGAACTAGTGAGATTGATACCGTTAACATTCTGGTTAAACTGTTGTAAGTCAACAGCTGCTGGAAAAATGTGTACAAGGAAAGAATTCTAGAGGACTGGCATTCCAAGAAGAAAGAACTGGATTTATTAGTCTGTGTATGAACCTAGAGTAGGGTTACTTAATGGATGACAAGGATAGGAGAGAAGACTGAGTTCAGGTGGCACAAGACTAACCCACTACAAGAAACAGAGGCCACTGTAATAGTGATATAAAAGGCAGAGAGAGAAGACAGCATGTCTTTGGGCCAGGTGTTTGTTCAGTTCCTTACATTCTGTGATGACACTGATGCCAAACTGTTAGCTCTAGCCTTTTCCTTGAACAACATTAGCAGTATGAAAAGAGGAGATTGGCTGCATGAGCAACTGCTGGTCTTTAAAAAAGGGAAAGAAAAAAAAATCAAAAAAACTTAAGGCATACACCCAAGAAGAGTTTTTCAGATGCAGATACATCAGATATATGTTCAAACTTAACCATCAGAGGCCTTAGAAGTAGCTCATGTGTTAAAAGTACAATTAATATACCTAATATCTTATAAGATTAAGAATAATAGTTTTCAAGAAAAATCGTGTTTCGGGGGAAAAACTGAAAAAATATTGATGGCTGGAGATGAACATCAGATATCTAAGAATATTTCTTAAATATACAAAGTTATGAGGCATTTGTTTCACATCTGTTTTTCTATACTTGTATATGTTGGACAGTTCTTCTCCAGCAAAGTTTCTCACATCTCCCTTAAGTATTTCAGCCTACTGAGATCAGCTTTCACTTGACACTTTTTTATACCCATCTGTCAACCCCCATATATATCACATGTCCATACTAATATGTTTTTTCTCTCTTGCACACAACATCAATTTCCTCTGATGTTTAGTTTTTTTTTCTCTCAGCCTATTTGTGTTACATCATTTATGTACACTTACATTACACATCTAGCTCACCACCATTTCTTTCTAGCCATTGCACGTTCTTCTGTGTTTCGCTACCATGCAATATTGCACTATGTACACAAGCATCACACAATCTACCTTTCACTCAGAGAGCAAATCCCTTTGCTGCCGATAGAAGTAAAAGCTCACTAAATTTTTTCCATCCCATTCTTATTCTGGTTATTATGCTTTCACAATACCCACCTTCACTACTAATAAGTTATCTAGATAAAAGAAACTATCATCTACCAGGGAGCCTTTCCGAGTATTTGAAGGAATCGGTTTTCATCAGTGTTCTTGCTTCAACTACTTTTGTGCATATGATACATTACAAAGTCTTTTCTCAGTCTTCATACCTACTCCTCCTCAACATATCGAGCATGGCCAGTTTCCGACATGAACCCATTTTTGCCTCTGAGAAGAGGTAATACATATTAGTCTGGTTTCTATCCTTGACTTGTCCAGCATGAGCTTGCATTCCACTGGCATATGTCTCAGAGTCATTGAAGCACACAAGCCATCTCACTCCCACAAGGACTGGACCTTGTGATGGAAGAAGAGGCCTCTTGGTTTTAAGCTTTGCTTTCATATTTGGAATTTCTTCTCTAATTTTTTGACTGATTCCGCTATGAGAACTGAATCATTAACATACAGAGAGAAGTTCCCACAGTCAGTTAGTCTTAAAGTACTCTGTTATGGCTTGGAGAACTTTAATAAACATACTTATAAATTTGTTTCATCTAATGTAGAAAACATTCTTTTAATGAAACATTGTGTGTGTGCATGCACTATCATTATGTAAATATTTTTAGTTCATACATTGACATCAGAACTGTCACATAACAGGTCTGCAGTAGTTGTTTTTGTTGTTCAGTTTATAGTGAAACTGTTTGGACAAACATTTGGTAGCTGATTGGCTTGTATTGACCTGCAGGCATGGCTTTGGGGTTAAGAGTCACCTTGGACAAAGTGTCTTCTGTCATGTCATAGGTTAACCAGTACCTTGTGAGTGGGAATTGTGTGTGTGTGTACACATACATACATGCACTTTCACACATCACAGTAACACTTCAAATAACATCCACAATTCAACCCACGAAACAAATGACCCTATCAAATATTTTTTTTAAAAATCAGCCTGTGTGGTTAAGAAGCTCGCTTCACAACCACATGATTTTTGGTTCAGTCCTACTGCATGGCACTTTGGAAAGGTGTCTTCTACTATAGCCCTGCATTAAGCAATGCTTTGTGATTGAATTTGGTAGGTAGAAACTGTAAGAAGTACATCACACACAGACACACACACAGATGTGCATGAATGTCCCACAGCTTTGCTTAAGTGAAATGGTGAATGATGTTTACATTCCTTGTTGTCATTATAACCAGTCGCTCTAGGCGGCGAGCTGGCAGAATCGTTACCGCGCCAGGAAAAATGCTTAGCGGCAATTTTCCCGACTTTACGTTCTGAG
>JAOPUL010004099.1:23214985-23228247 GCA_027564515.1 Octopus rubescens
CTGTTGAGAGAGACGTGTGTGTGTATATATATATACATGCACATTGTGTGTATATATATATATACATGCACATTTTTTTATCTTATTGACTGTGCCTTTGCCCATTAAAGACAATATGCTGTGGTTTGAAAGAGATTTGACTATTATTTCTATCTCTTTGGCTCATTCTTTTAGTGAATCCCTACTTAAAATTTCTATTTATGTTGTTATACACACACACACACACACACACACACATACATTGTAATGTTTGGTATATTAAGCATTAGGAACAATTTGGCGAGGGGAGAGGTTTGGTTGATACTTCTACTCATGTCCTTGGTACTATTCATTAGTATCTTTGGTAAATTTTCCCTAAATTTTACTTTACCTCTTTCTTGCTTTTTCCCCTCTGTCTATCTGTCTGTCTCTCTCAACAGTTATTTTAGCTTTTCAACTTTTCAATGATTGGGTTCGGGAACAATGGTTACTGTTTGGTTTTATAAACTACTACTACTACTACTACTACTACATCATTGTTGTCCCCATCGCCTTTAAAAAAATAAATAAAAAAAGATTATGATTATCAGGCACGGTCTTTACCTTTAGCACCAGTGCCAATAACATTATCAACGACAATCTCATAACTACAGACAACATCTATCCCCATCGCATTTACACACACACACACACATATTCAGTAGTTTCCTTCTGTAACACTGGGAGTCGTGTGGTGGTAGTGGTGGTGGTGGTGGTGATAATGTTGTTATTGTGGCAACAGCAGTGGTGGTGGTGGTGGTGGTGGTGGTGGCGGCGCTGGCAGTAGGGTATTCTGTGGCTGTCAACTTGGAGCCATCAATTATCATTTAATATGTGATTGAGTGTAGAAGCAGCGGTACTCAGTACTTGGGGTCTGGTAATAAACAAAAGGAATCGGCTGTACCAATGTTAAAACATAGATTTTCATTTTGTTTTATTGGACCCTGATTTCTTGTGTAAGTATTTTCCGACAGAAAACATTTGTAAAAATCATAATATCGCCACAGAACTTTGACTTGGTTTAAGGGTCAGCTTTATCATGGTTTGGTTCCTGTTGTATTTAGATTCTTTTATTGTCTATGATGGATGTATTCTGTTCTCCTAACCTGATTTATCAAACTTCTTGATTGCCGATTCCTCTAAAGCACACACATACAATACACACATACTCACATAGAGCATATGCACCACCATCACCACTCCCTGCACAAACATGTGTGCACACAGTTTATACATATGGACACACACATACACACACACGCACATACACATGTATTGTTTTCTGTGTGTATATGAATATGTGTGTTTTTCCGTTTTCCTTTCTCTTTATGAATGCAAGAAGTTGTCTTTATGAAAAATTCATCATCATGTGTATGTGTCTGTGCAAGTGTGTGTGTGTGTGATAGCTATATTTCACTTTGATTTTCCACAATAACTGTCCATTGTTTTCCATTTATTCTTACAACTCAATACTTTTCCCTTTCTCTCTTTTTTTTTCTTTTTTTCCATGCATACACATACACAATATACACACACATTTGTATATATATATATATATATATACTTAATCTCAATATTTTACTCAGTTTCTCTCTCCATCTATCTATCTATCTATCTGTATTATATATCTATCTGTATTATCTATCACTTCATTTTGTAGATAGATCTTCCTCTTACCTTTAAATTATTCACTTGCTTATTAATAATTATTAATCAGCTTGTCATGTATTTCGCTATATTGAAAATTTTCAGCTTGCTGTCTATTGGTTCTAGCTACAAAGAAATCATTGAGTTTCTTATCAGATCTGATATGAATGACAACCATGGTGTTCGGCTTTTGTGGCCATCGACGTGGCTAGCTGTCAGCATGCCGCCATTACCAATAGGTTGCTATCGACTTGCAGCGACCATGTATCTATCATAGAGCTAAATTCCTGCTTTTCGGGAGAAAAATAATGTTCTCTCTGTCTCTCTCTCTCTCTCTTTCCTTCCCTCTCTGTCTCTGTCTCTCTCCTTCCCTCTCTGTCTCTCTCTCTCTCCCCTTCTTTCTTTACCCTTTTCTGTTCGGTATTAACTACAGAGAAGAAGTAAATCGCTGCAGGATGAGTTGGGTGGAATGGTGAGAAGGTAGCATGAAGGTGAGGGTGAAAAGAGCGGAGTGGTGTTGCAGTGTGGCAAGGTGAGGGTGGTTATGCATTTATAAGAGTTGCGGAGGTTGTGCTTTCTCTGTCAGTGGCGTTGATGTCGTTGGTTGTCCTTGCTTGCTTCCAGGGTATGTTGTCACATTTTTAAGCAAAGGTGTCAAAGAATTTATGATAAACTTGTATTAAAGTTTAGTGGCTCTCCATTTATATGTATATATATATATATGTGTGTGTGTTTGTGGTAAATAGTAAGAATATTTGTGATGGCAGTGGTGGTGGTGTTGTGCTTATGGTAGTGGTAGTAGTAGTGATGGTAATGGCAATATAATGGTAATAAAGAGCAAGAGAACAAGTGAAGAAGAGAAGTATCTTGAAATTTGGGCTGAGAATGAATGAAAAGATGGTGAAAAAGTGATTCTGTGTGTGTGTGTGTGTGTGTGCATGTGTGTGCATGTGTGTGTGTGCACGCGCATGAAAGAATGGATGGTGTATGAGTGAGGAAGAATATACATATGTGGATGGATAAGAATCAAGAGAATGAAGGAAAGAGAGGGAGAGAGAGAGAGAGAGAGAATATGTGTTAGAAAGAAAGTACTGTTGAGAGAGGTGTGTGTGTGGACTGTGGAATGAAAGAGAGTAATATTGATAATAAAAATGAAACTGAAAAGCAAAGACACTTTTGAATATCACAGAAGGAGTCTTAGTCTGATATACGAGAATGGTTGACCCATTCCAGATCACGTTGGGGGCGGAGGTGGGGGGAGGGGGTTGTGAAGAGAATGTGAGCGGGGTGGGCTGGTGGGGAGATCGTGAAGAGTCTCTATGTAGACAATATGGATCCTTGTGCACAATCTACTTTGATTTTTCTTACCAGCTAAATGATGTTTGATGGTCGTGGGAGACATAGGTACTGTGACCCCTAGGTGGGCTCTGAGTGACTTGCCTTAGATGTGATCTAAGAGAGCCCGGGCTTACCGTAGAGTTCACTAAAGACAGATGTAGCTGACTTGTCCAACCCATGCCAGCAGGGAACCTAAATCTCTTGAATAAACGACAACCCATGATAATGATGATGATGATGTATGTTGTTAACCATTATGACCAAAGTGTACTTGGAAACAAGGCGACAAGAATCGGTGTATGCTGATTTATTTGTTAAATTAACAGAGAGCTGTTTTTAGTATAATATAGTTTTGTATTTATCGTAGCTAGGTAAAGAATCGTTGATCCTGTCGATACGAGTGTGTTTCTGATTATTAATTTCATAAAGCCTGGATTTAACACACACACACACACACACACACACACACACACACTTGTTTGTATGTATTTATACGAAGAGACTTTCAAACAGTTTCCATCTATCTAATTCAGTTACAAAGCATTGATTGACCCAGGGCTGTTGTAGAAGACACTTGGCCAGAGTGCCATGCAGTGGGACTGAACTCAAAACCATGTGGCTGCAAAGTGAGCTTCTTAATCACACAGCCCTTAACATAGTTTTTATTGTTTAATATGTGACCTTTGTATAGTTCCTTCTTAACTGCATTTTGGAGTTTGAGTGTTTGCAATGCCCAAATAGGTTTTGATATAATGATGGTACATTCTCGATCTTGATTAAACTGGAATTCTTAACCAGAGGTTTGTTTGTGAGTCAGGAACACATTGTCACTCTTTCAGACTTATTCTATGTTTTTTATGTATAGATGGAGAAAGGCATGATTGTCACAACTCTAATTTGCTTTCTTCTGAAGTCAAACTAGCTATTTTTTCTTAATGGTTGATGTTACTGATTGGCAAAAAGTTAGGCAGACAACGTAGACTTTGAATGTTTGAGTATATTTATCATATTTGCATGAGATATATAAGTTTGGCAGAAAAGAGGTGTATGTGTATTAAATGTGAACATCTCAGCAAACAAGAATTAAGAGAGTGAAAAATAATGTTTTTCTCACCTTTTGTTACATCTATTCTCATTAATACATACATATGTGTGGTGTGTGTGTGTGTGTATATATATATATATATATATATATATATGGACGAAAATCTCATAATGAATTAATTACAAATAAATAATTGGATATTTAGAAGTTTATTTATTTTTTCATCATCATTATTATTATAGTTACAAACAAGAAGCTAAGGGAATTGATTTGACTATAACTTATTATCGGTGTTGAAGGAAAATAGCTGAGAGGATATTGTTGGTCTACTAACTCATTGGTCTTGAGTTCAAACTCAGTTTCTTTTTTTCATTTCATTTTTTTTTTTTAATTGCTTAAATAAAGGTAGCTATTCATTTGACCTTCAGGTTCTACAAGACTGCTGAAGGTGGCACAATTGATGTTCAGCTTCATCATCATCATTATCATCATCCTTTAACGTCCGTTTTCTATGCTGGCATGGGTTGGACGGTTTGACCGGAGCTAGCAAGCCGGAGAGCTGCACCAGGTTCCAGTCTGATTTGGCTTGGTTTCTACAGCTGGATGCCCTTCCTAACACCAACCACCTTACAGTGTGAGCTGGGTGTGTGTGTACCAGCAGAATTATTATATTCTGCACTTTGCATGAAAGCATTGAGTGATGTTTGTTAATATTCCTTGTCAAAAAACAAAAATCATCCTTTTCTAAGACAAGTGGATTAAAAAAAAAAATTCTTTGTTGAAAAGTAGGTAAGGGCTAATGACAGGAAGGGTATCCAACTGTAAAACAATGCCTCAATATTATGTATTCATCCAACCCATGCTAGCATAAAAAAATGGGCATAAAACAAAAAAGTGATATGGAACAAAGACACAGAGCCTTATGTGTGTTTATTTCATTGTAATGTTTTTATTTGTAAACTTCTTAGCAGAAAAAGAAACCAACTTTGTTATTATTGTTAGACCAGTCAAAATAGCTTGAGGTATTTAGTTACATTACCTTATGTTTTGTGTACAGATCCTACTAGGGTTTGATTAGCTTTTCATAATCTTTAAGGTTTATAAAACTTGGCACCTGGAATAATACTTGAAGTGAATTATACAAGATGTACTCTATAAATTTGTGACCTTGTGCCAATGTTAGAAATAGTAGTAGTAATAGTAGTAGTTATTTCTTTAAAGCCCTACGGGCTTGTAAGGGCCGGCTTCTGTGGCGTATATATTTTAAACCCCTGGACGGGACGCCGGTCTGTCACAGGATTACTCATTTTTACCAACTGAGTGGACTGGAGCAACGTGAAATGAAGTGTTTTGCTCAAGAACACAATGTGTCACCCGGTCCACAATCTTATGATCATGAGTTCAACACCCTAACCACTAGGCTACACACCTCCACTAATCTTAGAAATAGCTATTATCATTATTGTTAGAGTAGTGAATTGGTAGAATTGTTAGAGCATTGAACAAAATGCTTTGCATTGTTTACATTCTGAGTTCAAATCCTACCGCAATCAACTTTGCCATTCATTTTTTCAGAGTCGATAAAATAAAACACCAGTCAAATACTGGGGTCAATTTAATCAACTAACCCACTTTTACTAAATTGCTGGCCTTCTGCTTAAATCAGAAACAATTATTAAGAGCAGAATCATTAGTCTCAGACAAAATGCCTTGTAGTAGAGTTTTTGGCTCTTTTTGTTTTTCTCTGTTCAAATCCTGATGACATTGTCCTTTCAGGATCAATAAAATGAAGTACTTGTTAAGTATTGGGGTCAGCATAATTGATAAGCCCTTTCTCCTCAAAAATTACTGTTTTGTGTTTAAATTAGATACAAGTAGTAGTAGTAGTAGTAGTAGTAGTAGTAGTAGTAGTAGTAGTAGTAGTTTTATTATTATGAAGACGGCAAGCCAGAAGAATTGTTAGCTTGTTGGACAAAATGTTCAGCGGCATTTCATCCAGCTTTACGTTCTGAGTTCAAATTCTGCCAAGGTCAACTTTGCTGTTTATCCTTTCAGGGTCGATGAAATAAGTACTAGTTGAGCACCGGGGTTACTGTAATCGACTTATCCCCTCCCCACAAAATTTCAGGCCTTGTACCTATAGTAGAAAGGATTATTATTATTATGAAGGTAGTGAGCTGACAGAATTTTTAGCATGCCAGAAAAAATGCTTAGCGATATTTCGTCTGTCTTTATGTTCTGAGTTCAAATGCTGTCAAGGTCGACAAAATAAGTACCAGTCAAGCACTGGGGTTGATGTAATTGACTAGTCTCCCCCTCCTCAAAACTTCAGGCCTTGTGCCTACAATACAAATTATTGTTATTATCATGTTATCAATAAATGTTACTGTATACCATGCTGTTTTTTTTTTTACAATCTTGCATTATTTACATCAAACATTATCCACAATAGAACTGCTTCTAACTTAATATTACTTCTATTTTTCAGAAATCAGATTTCCTGTGCAGATGTCAACATTTTTATCAACTCCTTTTTCTCTCTTAGCATTTTTTTTCTTTTAAATCATAAAATACCATTTCTTTATTTTATTATCAAGAAAATTCCATTTTCTGTTTTAATATTGATTATTCTAATTTTTAAAAAATCACAAACTGTATTTTCTTGTAAAGTATATTACATAACATTTTTATTTTATTTTTATTTTTATGAAAATGCCACTTTTAAAAATTTGTTTAATAATCTAACATTATATTTCTTGTTATATCATTAAAAATTATTATGTAATTATTTTTATTTCCCATGAATTTGTTCCAGATGTAAGGCAGACCAATTTTTTAAAGTTACATACTTGCTTTGTTGACCCATGTACTGTGTTTATTTGTATGATATAATACTTGCTCGCCTTGGGAAATAGCATTCTTGTTATATTATATATGAAATTATAGAAAAGTTTGAACAACAAATTATATAATTGATACACAACAGTTTGTGACTGATATGTAAATAAATATCTCTCTTGTCTAAGGTAATCCTATATCCTTCTACGTAACTGTCATGTTGCTATTGAATAATTGTCTGTTATGTGTTTATCATGTAGCTGACCTGTCATAACACTGTTTGTTATGATATCACCTGTCATATACATGTTTGTCATGTGACCACTTGTTATTTGTCATTTACCTTTTTGTTATGTGACTAACCTGTAAAGTTGGTGTATGTCATTGTCACGTGACCACTTGTCATGTAACTGTGTGTCATGTGACTTATGTGATCATTTGTGATGTGACTGCCTCATCTATGTGTCCTATTGTACTCTGTGTATCCTAGGATCATCATGTGACTGTAAAATTACTATCATGTGATTGTTTGACGTAAAAATCTTTGTCATGTAGCAGTGAAGGAGTCATGTGACTATCAATAATATCATTCTTTCCTCAAGTTAACAAAGCCTTATCTACATATTTCTTACTGTTAGAATACTGGCATTATTATTATTATTAAGACAGCGAGCTGGCAGAATCGTTACTGCACTGGGCAAAATGCTTAGCAGCATTTTGTCTGTCTTTATGTTCTGAGTTCAAATTCAACAGCTTACAAAGGGGAATGAGAACCATGCAAAAAAGTAGTGATGATAGAGACTGCCCTTCAAGATTCCCACAATTTATGTTGATGTCACCAGTATTCATAGTACCTGTCTCTGGATTCAGTATAAGAGTTGTTTTCCATTGCTTCATACTTTTATTATTATTATTATTAGGACAGTGAGCTGGCAGAATCGTAGCACGCTGGGAGAAATGCTTAGCAGCAATTCTTCCGACCTTACGTTCTGAGTTCAAATGCCGCCAGGGTCGACTTTGCCTTTCATCCTTCCGGGGTTGATAAAGTGAGTACCAGTTATGGACTGGGGTCGATTATATCGACTACTCCCCTCCCCCAAAATTTCGTGCCTTCATGCCCTGTATCGAAAGGATTATGACCAGTCGCTCTGTGCCTTCAAAGACCAATAGAATAAATAATCCCTTACTTGAAACAGGTAAGGGTTAGTGGCAGGAAGAGCATCGGGTCATAAATTTCAACTTCAGATATGTCCCCAACTAAAGCTGGTATGGAAAAACAATGTTGAACAAAGGAATGAATGATATACGTACATATTTGTGTGTGTGTGTGTATATATATATATATATATAGGCAGACTGTGTCTTCTGATTTATGTATGTTAGCAAAGGATGTAAACCAGTTTTTGTTCTACACTGAGTTATAGATACTCCCTTTTTTCTCTCAACAACAGAAATACAGCGAACTAGTCATTAGTGATCAGTAACAATGATGCTATTGATCACCAATTTGAAAATTATATAAGTAATTTAAAGGTCCTGCACTTTGGGTATTTCTATATATGATGTCCTGTGTATATGTCTGTCTAGGTTGAGCTTAGTTTGATGTAGGACATAAGTATGTTTTCACTACCTTAACCCTTTAGCATTCAGATTACTCTGTCAAATGTAATGCTTCCATTTTTTCACATTGTTTTGAATGTGGCTTCAAGATTTTGATGTGATTGTTTGTATATTGTAAGATAGGTGTGAGAGGCCGGATTTGGTCAGTTTGAACAAAAAAGAGGAAGAATATTTGGGCCAGATAGGGTCAGTTTAACTGCTAAAGGGTTAAATAAAGTCAATGCAGAATTTGATGAGAATTATATGGAGCTCTTTCATTGGCTCAATTTATTTACACACATATACTGTAATGAATATAATCAAATTGATATGAATGTTTTTGTTATTGTTGTCTACTCGATTATATAATTAATTGTAATAATTAGATTTATTTAATGCGATAATTTTTTAAATTAGCGATTTAAAGGAGGAAGTAAAGCCTTTTTTAAATCAGCCTTAAATTAAAGCAGTGGGTGACATTATATTTATTGTACCAGGATTTGCCTTTCCTCAGAGGCAACTTTCAAACAATAAGGTAATATTTAAATCAGAATTAAACTGAAATGTTACCAAAATTTTTTTTTTAATCCTTGAACAATAGATGTCATTTTCTATTTGTTGCTAAAATTTACAATTAAATCCCCTTTAATATGCCTCTCTTACTCCTTATGGTAGTAGTTCAACAGCCAATGAGATTTTTTTAAAACAACTTTGAAACTGTTGAAAATATAACAATGATAATTTTTACATTCTTTGTTTACTTTTCCTGAAGTAGCTTTGGGTGACGATATGCAGCTGTGTGACAGGTTTAAAAGAGGTTAGTGGTTTGGTGGCGGGGTTAGAGCATTTGTTAATCTCTCTTTCTATGATTAGATTAGTTAGTTTACATGTCACTGAATATAATTGCTAATATTTTGAGGCCCCCCCCCCCCATAAAAGTTCGAAGACTTAATACTTCTGGGGGGGGGGGGGTTAAACCTAAAATCAGTTTCCAATCCCAACACTTTTTTTTTCCTGGGGTGAGGAGAATAATGCATATTCTGATATTGTACATGGCCTCTTTATAGTCAATATATATCTATACTTTCTTATCTGATTGTATATACATTGCAGTATATATGTGTGATTACAGGTATATTTCTATGTATGTATGTGTGTTGTATTTATGGATTGTATGCCTTTTGCATGTTTTCCTGTTTCCTAAATGTATGTATTCATGAACACTCAATATAAACATATATATATATATATATAGTAAATAGAATGAAATGAGACAGCAAAACCAAGGCAGTGTAGAGAGATTAGGACATTTATAGAAGGTCTTACAGCTGTTTCAAGGATATTAAGGATATCCCTTCATTAGAGATGATTTGAATGTATATAGTTATTGTAACTAGGAGGAGGTAAAGAATATAAATAATAAAGATGTTACATTTAGAGTTCCGTTATCCAGGGGTAATGAAGAGTGGTTCCATTCTGTGGTATATTAAGTCCAGTACAAGGCAAGATGTGAGGCGCTAGGTTGAGATCCATATGTTGGTTGTACAGTGGCTTCCACTGTATGGATGCTTGGCAGAGTTTTTGAATAACTATCTCTTGACATCTCATCTGTACCTCATAGAAAAAGTAAAGGGTGTGTGAATGGAGAGCAATAATGTAAAAAAAAATTGGTATTTTCAGGGCAGATACCCTTTGTGTTGCTGCTATCCATCCACACTTGGAGATTGTCTGCCAGAAGGAAAAAGTCTCCTCTGCTCTGTATTAGTTTTTATTCAGTTACTGTCCCCATCCCAACCTGCTTGAAGTATTGCCATTGCTGCATTAACTTAGACAGACCTTATCACCTCTGAATCTTTATTTTAGCAAGGGTTTTAATGATGTCACCAACAACGTTACAGTGGCTAGCAATAGGAAGTATACTCTACAAAAAAATGAGGTTGTTTATATACCATTGTCCAGGTTAATTATTTAAATTCCCTTGAAGTAATGAGAAATGGAAGTGGGGTACCACTCAGTCACTTGACCTGCTAGGAATAGCAGTCAAATCATCCTCAAATCAAATTTTACTTAAAAGGGAAAGAACTTAATGGATATTATCGCCCTTGAGTCAAACTCCTTTGTACAAAGATGAAATGGTCACACCTTGAATGCCATCAATAGGGTGGCATGTAATTAAAGAACAATATCAACTCCATTTTTCTTATGCATTATTTGCATTATCTACATAAACCACCAGATCATTATTCCGGATATGTAGTGTGCGTGTGTGTATGTGTGTGCATATATATATATATATATGCACTGATGGTCCAATTGAGAAAGAATATGTGAGGTTCTGACAACACTGAAGGTGAATAAAAGCCAAAAGCCAGCAAGGTCGCAATCATGATTATTTGGTTGTCAAAATGACATGTTCTCTTGGAGGTGGGGGGGGGGTCAAAATTGTTTTACAGGGAAGCTAAAAATACAAGTTATTTTTCTTCTTTCTTTTTTTTAGTAATTACTTGTGAGTAAAATTTGATAGTTGAAAGTGTGAAAGCCCATCGTGTGTGTAGATGTCTATCTATGTGCTTATGCTTACACTGCATAAAAAAACTTATGCTGTTTATGTTGTACCCTTTTGTGTTCTGTAAATTAGCAGTTCATCAAAGAGGTTAATGAAATAAGTACCAGTTTGATTTAGGTACTGGACTTGATATAGTCAACTAAACCCTTGAAGGCTGTACTCCAGCATGGCCACAGTCCAATCACTGACACTAGTGAAAGAATAAAAACGGAGTGTGAAGGTTTCAGGCTTACTACACTATAAACTAATACTATACTTTGACAGTTATTCAATATTCCTTGGGCCACCAATGTGATCCTCAAATTGCTCCTTATATGTATGTGTTTCTGTGTGAAAGTTATATATGTGCTTTGTGTGAAAAAGTGCTCAGTTACAAGCAGTATAGTTTGCTGATATTTCCTTGTCAGTAACTCATCCATTAGCTCTGCACTTTCAAAGACAAGTGGAATGGAAACTACCTTACTGGAAAAATAGCTATGGGTTAGTGATAAAAAGGGTGTCTGGTGGTATAACAGTGCCTCAGTAATATGTATTCATCTAACCCATGCTGCATGGAAAAGTAGACATAAAAGGAGGGAATAAACATCTTAAAGAAAGGATTTGTCTGGGTAATATAGTCCTAAATAGAGGAAGTGGTCATGGCTGGAATGCTCTTGATCATAGATCTGCTTGATCAGGGCTGATTTGGGGCTACACAATAACAACAGTATATCTTGTTACTTACTGGTGTGAATAGTTCAACTTTACAATACAATATCATCACATCTTAGTGGTTTGAGCTATTAGAATTAGGCTATAAACCACTGATTCCTCGGCCATTCAACCAATGTCTTAATGATTTTGTACATAATAAAAACCTAATACGTTTTGATTGCCCTGCAAAGCATTGATAGATGGAGGGGTTTTGTTTTGTTTTTTTACTGTTGAGTAATCTTTTTAGTACTAACCACTTATCTTGAAAATGATAGTAGTACTTATTTCAAGCTAAATAAATTAAAGTATATCTCATCATCACCATTATTTCAACATCCACTTTTCCATGTTTGCATGGGTCGAACAGAGTTTATTGAGACTGATTTTCTACAGCCGGATGCTTTTCATGTTGCCAACCCTCACCTGTTTCCAAGCAAGGTAATATTTCCCCATGGTCAGATATGTTTTCACAGAATATTAAAAAGGAACGATCTGCTTGTATGACAGTGATACTCATTTACAACTATCATCTGATGTCAAGGCAAGGAGACATAAATACACATACATATGATGAGCTTCTTTCAGTTGCCATCTACCAAATCCACTCACAAGACTTTTGTCTGCCTGATGTTATAGCAGAAGACACTTGCCCAAGGTGCCAAGCAGTGGGCCTGAACCTGAAACAATGTGGTTTGGAAGCAAACTTCATAGCTATACAACCATGCCATATAGATCAATATATTTTAACCCAGCACTATGGTGCAATATATATAACTCAAATCCAAGCCTGTCTGCTATGGCACTCTTCCTCTTTTTATCATTTTTCCATTAATTACCCTAATTTCTATATTATACTCAATGAACTCCTGAAAGAAATTTGTATAAAAATTACCTAATCATTTGGTTCAATATTTATTTGTAAATGAACTTACTTAATGCAGTTTACTTAAGATTCCGTCTTCCATTTTCATTTTCTGTGTGACTTGGGATTACCTCAGGTAATGGACCTTCATCAATAGCCAGTTATGAAAAAGTTTCTAACCATTGCCACTATGGAGAAAGAAGTGACATACAATTAACCCTAACTCTCTCTCCGTCTCTCTCTCTCTCTCTCCATCTCTCTCTCCATCTGTCTCTCTCTCTCTCTCTCTTTCTCTCTCATAAATATGTATACAAATTTGTGTGTTGTTTTATTCATCTCACACAATACTATAAAAGTCAATCACTTGACTATTTAAGTAGTCATTTACTTCAGTGGTCATGATTGATTTATCAATGAGTTCTCAACACCACTAACTTAGGAGAATTAGCAAATGGAAGTTGTAACATTCATCCTTTCCAAAGGATATTGGATAAGTCAGTGAAATAGTACCACTTGACATGTGTGTGTGTGTGTGTATATATATATACACACACACACACATTATATATATATATATATATCATCATCATCATTTAACGTCTGTTTTTCCATGCAGGCATGAGTTAGACGGTTTGACTGGAAACTGGCAAGCTGGG
>JAOPUL010004099.1:23264722-23275950 GCA_027564515.1 Octopus rubescens
GCAGTGGGATTGAACCCAGAACCATGGGGTTGGGAAGCAAGCTTCTTACCACACAGCCACGCCGCGCCTATATATATATATATATACTTTTACTTGTTTCAGTCATTGGACTGCATCCATGTTGGGGCACCACTTAGAAGGGTTTTGCCAAATAGATCAATCCCAGAACTTGTTTTTAAGTTTGGCATTTAACCCTTTAATATTCAGATTATTCTGCCAAATGTAATGCTTATTTATTCACAATGTTTGGAATTAATGATGCATTAATTCGCAGCTTTGAGATTTTGATGATTTTTTTTATTTTTAGAATGACATTGTTGGGTAGGTGTGAGAGGCTGGATCTCACCAGTTTGAACATTTGGTTCGGATATGGCTGGGTTAAATGCTAAAGGGTTACTCTATTCATCAAACCACTAAGTTACAAGGATGTAAACAAACTAACACTGGTTATCAAATGGTTGGGGGTAGCAAACGCCTGCTCAAGGTGCTGTGCAGTGGAACTGAACCTGAAACCACATAGTTGCAAAGGGAGCTTCTTAATCACACAGCCATGCTTGTGATACATATAGATACATATATATTATTTTTGTACTCATTGTCTTGTTTCTTTCTTATATAAGCAACTCAAAATACATTTTTGGGGCACAATACAAAGTGGCATGACTTAATGCTTGTCTGATGAAGTGCAACTCCAGTATATTCAACCACACATATTCTTTCTATTATCTTTTACTTTTTCCAATCATTGGACTGCAGACATGCTAGAACACCACCTTCGCAGATTTAGTTGAGCTAAATGATCTGAGTACTTTTGTTTTTTGGGGTTTTTTTGTTTTATTAAGCCTGGTACTTATTCTACTGGTTTCTTTTGTCAAACTGTTAAGTTATGGGAACATAATTAAGCCAGTACCAGTTGTCCAGCATTGGGGGGGGGGGGCAAACAGAAAGAGAGACACACACACACATATATACATACATAGGCTTCTACACAGTTTCTGTCTACCAAATTCACTCAAAAGGCATTGGTTGGCCCAGGTCTATAGTAGAAGACACTTGTCCACACAATGGGACTGAACCCAAAACCATATGGTTGCAAAGCAAGCTTGTTTACCACACAGCCATGACTTCACCTATATTGCATAACTTTTCACATACAATGTGGTCAGAAACAGAGTGCTACAGAAACAATTGTAACAAATAATATAGTTGTTGTATTCATTCTTTATCTTCTTACTTGTCTGTTTCTCTTCAAAATACTGCTTTTACTAGTAAGATACCTGGAATTTCACTTGCAATTTTTCTCAAATTTGTAGTATAAGTGTGCAGGCATCCCGTGTTAAATGTTGCTTTGTATTCTCTACCTTATCAGGACCTACACTATTTTTTATGTATGTATGTGAGGGTGAGGAGGCACAGGCATGGCTGTGTGGATATAGAGCTCACTTCATAATCATGCAGTTTCAGGCTCCATCTCACTGCATAACACCTATTTAGCCTCTCCTACCTAAGGCTGGCCAATATCTTATAAGTTAAAATTGATAGATGGAAATTGTACAAAAGCTCTTTGTGTATTTATATATATATTACTGATAGTTTTTTTGTTTTTTTTTAGAATTTATAGCCCAATGGGGGCAGCTACTGTACTTTATTCGCTGGGACTATGAATCCAAGTCCAACCATATGCATTTTTATCCTTATGTGTAAATAAATGTGCAATACATGGTCAATTAATATGCAATTCTTTCTAGAGCATGTTTACTTCTCAACATAAAAATTAAAAATAACTCTCAAAGTTAAAAAAGTGACAAGTGTATATAACAAAGAATATAGTTTTAAAAGATGTTCTCATCTAAGACTTCACTTTCAGTATTTCCAGTACCAGTTATGTATATTAATTATATATAGTTCTTTACAAGCTGTCAACAAACTTGTAGTTTTCCAAATAACTGGGGAATTTTCCTTAGATACTTTACACACATATTAAACATCCACCACTCCATAACTGTTAGGTTATGTGGATGTAAACAAACCCAGCCAATACCAGCAGTCAATTGGTGAGATACACACATGTCATCTATCATCATCCTTATCTTAATGACCACTTTTCCATGCGTACATGGCTCAAAGGAAATTCATTGAAGCAAATTTCCTATGGCTGGCTGCCCTTCCTGCCGCCAACCCTCTCCTTTTTCCAAGCAAGGTAGTATTTTCCCTAATCTTTCAAGCATAAACAGTGCAATTGCTGGTCATGTTTTCACAGATTGAAAACAAATAATGCTGCTTGTATGGTGGTATGTTTGTTAACAACTGTCGCATGGTGCACACACATGCTTGCACACACACACACACATTCATGATTATATATACGTCCAGTTTCTTTCAGTGTCTGTGAGCCAAATCTGCTCACAAAGCTTTGGTTGGCCCTGAGCTGCACTGTGGGACTGAACCCGAAACCACGTGGTTGGGAAGCAAACTGCTTAAAAACACACACACGTATCTTTTATCTTTTTGTTTGTTTCAGTCATTGAACTGCAGCCATGCTGGGGCACCACCTTGAAGAGTTTAGTTGAACAAATCAACCTCAGTACTTGTTTTTAAGTCTAGTACTTATTCTATTGGTTACTTTTGCCAAGCTGCTAAGTTACAGGGATGTAAACAAATCAATACTGGTTGTCAAGCAGTAGGTGGGGGACAAACACAAAGACACATGAACATTTGTACGACAAGCTTCCACACAGTTTCCATCTGCCAAATTAACTCACAAAGCTTTGGTCAGCCTGGGACTATAGTAGAAGATACCTGCCCAAGGTGCTGTGCAATAGGACTGAACCTGAAACCACATGGTTGGGAAGTAAGCTTCTTAACCACATAGCCATAGCAAGTCTTTGAATTCCCAACAGGAGTTGATATGTGGATAATAGAAATAAGGAGCTAATATATATCCACCCTCCCTTTTTTCTCCTCCATTATTACTGCTCTGAGAAACTATGGCATTGCTTTGTGTGCTAAGTAACTAATAAAATGGTTAAAGTACACATTGACATTAGTAATTATCAAGTTCAGTGGCAGACATCTTTAAATGATTGTTGATGACCGAATTATTTTTCCTGTCCATCATTTATAAACTTGCCTTTGCAGAACTGTATGTGTATTTGAGTGTGTGTGGGGTGGGAGGTCATTTATTTTCATAATAGTGTCTTTCTTTGGTCATCAAGTGCAAATCGTTATCTGGATCCTCCATCTCTGGACTCTTTCTGGTTTATACACAGATAAAAGATAAAAATTGTTCCAATGGACACACTTAGGCCTTGATAGGTATACATACAGCTTTAATGCGTACATATGTTGATACACATAAATGCTCACAATAGACACGTACACATGCAATCAACTAATCAATCAAAAAAAATCAATCTAGGATGGGTTTCAATGGGATTTTTTTTTTCTTTCTATACAGAATACTTTTTATTTGTTTTATTGCTGTTGTTGTTATTGCCTCTTTTGTTTCACTGGACAGTTTGCTCGAGAGCTTTTATTTGTTGTTCCCCACCCATCCAATTTGTGATACAAAATGTTTCTTATACCCTTTAGGAGAGTGTTCATGGTACTTTGATATACTTCATTTAAGAGCTGATGTACAGATTTTCATATATCTCTACGTTTATATATCTCTACGTTTATATATCTCTACGTTTATATATCTAGTTAATAATCCATTGGTGATTCCAAGCTAACTTATATTGATAGTAAATATAAATTCAATAGTTATTGTATCTAAGAAACATAGCACTGATTTGCAACATCTTTCTACAGATTTGTTTTGAAAATTAATACTCTGATTGAACAAACCTAGGATCAAAATTACTTAAGCCATGACCATTCATTTTGTTTATATTCATAAAATGTTATCCTGTGTGTCCTTCCTGTCTTAAGACAGTAAGGAATGATTCGAGGGCGATGTAGCTACTATTTCTAGTAAACCAGGTAAGCACATAGAGGTTCATGCATTGACTTGTGCTGGTGATTTTATTGTATAATATTGTGGTGTCTACATTTTAAAACAACTGCCTGGATAAATTAGGGAGAATAATATTTCCATGTACTTTAGAAAAGTTGAGTCAGAATATGTAAGGACTTTACAGTTACTTTGTGGGTTTTACATTCTGATCTATTGGTAGATATACCATTGTGTCTCTGGACAGAACTCTTAATTTTGTATATTTTAGGTGACTCATTTCCCATACATTAAGATTGTTACTTAAAATGCACTGAATTCTCATCTTTACATTAAATATTTTTAACAGGTATATCTTATGCAAAGGGCACCCAAAAAAAGCTAACTAAAAATAATTACTGTGATGAGTTTTGAACTTGGGACCTTTTTTAGATCAATAGATCATTTATAAAATAATTTAGCAATTTTGCCCTAGTTACCTTATAATATTTATTCAATTTGTCACATTATTGACTTCCGCAGTTTGTGACTGCTAACATTGACACTGTGCTACTAGCAAGTAATTGGTATTGTCTTGCATTAACGGAAGTCATGCCAACTAGTGCAAAGAAAGTGCTTTAAAAATAAATAACTGTAGTGGCAACAGCAACTACAACGTAAATAAAAACCATTACTACTACTGTATGTATTTTACATATTTTTTTTAAAAGTGGGTCAGTTGGTCTACTCAGGACCATGTTTAATTAAAACCAAAAGACAAATATTTCACACACACATGTACAAATGTTGACATTAAATAAGATTGTTTTTTTTTTTTAAATCTTTTTTAATGACTTGAGAGCGGAAAGAGTAGAGTCCATGATCCGTTTCAAGGCTTCCGAGATGAGGAGGAGGGAGGAGGTTGTCCTCAGATCAGAGACCTGGTCCTATAGGGGGACTTATGTACTTAAGCCCTACACTCCCTGTGGAGTATAGATCATTGGTAGCTTTTCTCCACTGTTTTATCTCTGGGGGTGGGGGGTCTGCCCTTCTCCAGTTGGATCCCTGCTCTTTTTCACTCTGCCTCAGTATTTTGCAATATGTTTCCCTAGGGTAAGGCTCTCCTCTTTCAGGTCTTGTTGGTTTTGAATTGTCATTTGATGCTTCTCTAACTTGGTCTTTTTTTTTCTTGGTAGGGGTGTTGGCCCTACGTGAACCCATTTTTACCTTTGGGAAGGGGTGGTCGATATTAATCTGGCTGCTATCGTTTGACCTGTTCTGCATAGAAGGCTCTATCAGGAGCTTGCACTTCACTGGTATAGCTCCAAAAGTCATTGAGGCACACACGCCATCACGCCACAACAAAGATAGGACCTTGTATTGGTTGGTATAGGGTGAATTCTGCTAAAGGCAACCAAAAGCCTGGTGGTGGAGGCAGTGACAGTGTCTCCCCCCACCCCTACCCTGGTAACAGATTAAACAGGATAATTTTATTTAACACCTCTGAACAATTGATGTAATGTAAAATATAGTTCTCTAAGCCCCAGGGAGGTTTTTTAAGAGTTAGTGCTTAGCTCTAGAGTCATGGATGAAAAATAAATTCCACCTGAAATCATTCTATTACATGCAGTTGTTTAGCTCCAGGTTTGCCCTCATTGAGCAGAATTATTATCAAAGGCTGTGATCATCCCATGTTTGTATAATGTATCCAGTGCTACATTCTTTGATACATGTCCCTTTTAAAAATAGTAGTGTGTGATTTCAGCAAGATTTAGCTACCATTTCTACCAGATCAAATGATTATGTAGATGTTCAACATCTCTTTGGTTTCCCTACCATAAGTAACATTCCCAAGTGACCTGGTACCGCTATTGCTGACAGTTAAGTCCTGTTGACACAAGGTAGAATAAAGTGTTCTGATCAGAAACACAACAGAAATGTATGCATTAGATTTTTCCGCATTAGAGCATTGTACAAAATGTTTTGTATTTGTTCCAGCTCTTTACATTCTGTGTTCAAATCTTACCTAGTTCAACTTTGCCTTAAATTTTTCCAAGATTGATGTAATCAACTGTCTCCTTACCTCAAATTTCTGGTTTTGTGCTTGTTACGTAAGAAATCATTATTATTACCATCTGGAACTATTATATGAAGGTATTCATATTAACCCCATAAGCATTTAAACCAGTCATATGTGACCAAAATATTCTACCTGTTTTATGTTCAAACAGGCTAGATCTGGTCTCTCAACATCATTGTTAAAATGGACAATCACGTCACTGAAATCACGAAGCTAAAAGAAATTGCACAATTAATTCAAAAGAATGTAAATAAATAAGCATTACATTTGACAGAGTAATCTGAATGGGTTAAATCAAAATCTCATAAGATCAACGCTATTGTGTTGATCAACATCAGCTATGATATGTAAATATATTTTATAAATAGAATTATAAACCTTCATATTGACCATAGAAAATAGTGTAATATTAGGGCATATAAGCCCCTGTAATGGAAAAATATGGGCATAGTACTAATGCCCATATTAATATATTTTAGCAGTTATTTTATCAAAATCCTGATTACATTGAAAATTAATTGTAACACATAGACAGTCTATTTATGAGTAATATACTCTCAAAAAGGGTAAAATATAAAATAAATATTTCTTTGTAGTTTTTGAAAAAAATTGAGAATTCAGGTGATATATTTCATGCATTGTTTGTCATTGAACTGGAATGACCATAAACTGTTGTGTGTGTACACAATGTCATTACATCTTGATTAACTTTACTGGCTATGACTAATATAGCAAACTATAATTAGCGTAGCTAAAATAGATTGCTGTTTCACTCACTTTGCCTCAGTTATACGCTTATATGTTCTTTGTGTTTTGTTTCTTATTATTTGCCCTCCTTCTCTTCCTTTTCCTGCTGAAACTAAAATTTATTTTATGTTGATTAATTTCATAATAGTGTGTGTGTGTGTGTGTGTGTAGCCATGTGTGTTGTGTGCATGCGTAGCCCTATGTGTGTGCGTGACCTCTCTTCAGAACTCCGACTTAAATTTAAGCTCTCTTGATCATTATTACATTTATATTTGTGTATTTATTGTCTACATCTTCTACAACTTATTCTTAATAAGTTGTGGAAGATGTAGAGTGGAATATTTGACTCTGCATTTCATTTGCCCATACGCATAAAGACATTCTCCTTTATTTCATGTTACCATACATAGTTTTATTTCATATACTACTATTTCACCTTCTACAGATTGTAGTAGCTATTTATAATGTACTTGACATGAGACACATCTCTATTTCTAATGTCAGAGGTATTTAGCCAAGGCCTATCTTCTTTCTTCACTGCCACTAAAAGATATCATTATCAATCTTGATATAGTTTTCATTATCAAACTCCAGAAGGTAGATAGTTCATTCTTCAAAATAATTATTGCCTGTAACTTTTAAACACTATTTGTAGATTTAACCCTTTTGATATCAGACTGTCTTTGGTTCTAGTGTACAAGATACCTGTTTTAACCCTTTCTGCCATTGTTTCAAGTAATTTTGAAAAAAATGAATTTAGAGAAATAATTCATTATTAAGCTAGTATTTGGAACATAAGTTAACATGAAATTTTGATGGAAAGTTTTAATCTAGAACACATTAAAACAGGAAGTTTTGTATCATAAATTATTTTACTAAATTCTTCGTTATTTTAAAAAATTAATTGAAACATGGACAGTGTATTTTAGCAGAAATATAGTAATGAAAAGATTAATATGGTGTAGAGCTAAAACACTTAACAATTCTATCAGGTAAACTGGTTGTTGTTGTTGTTTAGCTTCTAGATGTTTCCTGATCAATCAGACTTGTGATCAGAGGTATTCCAGTCATAACCACATCAAGTGCTCAAAATCTTTCTGATGACCTTTCTTGTTCCTAAGAGGCAAACCTGTAAAAGCTCTACAGGACATTCAATTCCAATCTCCTTTAACCATTTGTTGGTTGTTGTTATCATCATCATCATCATTAAGATCTAGTCCCACAATGCCTGCTCAACTGATGCTTCAATAGTACTAAGAACTCACATATATAAATCTGCTTTTTTTTCACATCATAAGCTATTTAATCTGTGTATTCAGTATAAGGTGACGTAGGTTAAATTTTAATAAAGTACCAAAATAATAATTATAGAAATTGGGTTTGAATGCATATTTGTTGTTTTACTTCAAAGTGTTTTTAAAAAATTATTCCATATTCCATTTATTCTTTTCTATTTATTTCTTCATTTAATATTACATATATATATAATACTCATGCACACATGCATATTCTATAATATTTTCTTGGGATGTGGATACATGTTTCTAGAGGAGTTGTGTAGATAAATTATATATACTCACCATCTCATCATACATTGTGTCAGCCCCAGCATATATAAAACCAGTGGCCCTTTTGTACTGGTGTGTATATATTTATCATTTTATCTCTACATCTCTGCTGGAAGCATGAAGCCATGACCAAAAGAATTATTTAGGAATTTGTATATATTTATTTTAATATATGAAATAATTTTGCTTTATACTATAGATTACTCCAAGTAGTAATAGAAAATAATCTTAGCACTATAATAAATAAATAATTACTCTCTATTTTTGTATTGAGTACTTTTCTTATTTGTAAACTCAAATGTACACATATATATATTTATTTATTTATTTGTTGTTTCTGTTTTTCAGAAACTGGAAAATACCAATCATTTATCAGCTTTTTCTCCCATTAAATTCTGGGGCCAAACTCCTCTTAGGCCAGGAAATCTATCCTTTAAAACACATTATGAATCCAGTGAAGAACATGTTCATGATGTAGGTGGTAGTAGCAGCTTAAGTGACCAAGGTGACGAATCTGACTACAAATTGCAAACAAAGCTTGATAAAGCAACAGACAAAAGCATGCCTGGAAAAGCTAATGAAAACAACTCCATCAGGAGTTTCAATGATAAACAAACTAATGGTCTGGTTTATGACAAGCATGATGACTATATTTTGAGCATGAACAGAGAAAATATGTTTTTGGAAAAAGCACAACTTTATCAAGATAATACTAACCCATTCAAAAAACCGGAAGACCAAAACAATGGTGGCAAGAATATACTTTCAAACTCTCCACTACAGACTCCAAAGTTCTACAGTATTAAAAATCCGTCCAAAGTTGGAAATATTAACTCTTCAAATCAGCATTTTTATCAAATGGTCAGTCTTGACACTGATTGGTCTACAGACTCAACCCATGATGATAATATACCAAAATTTTCAAACTACAGTTTCAACAAGACCGCTGATTCTGGTGTTATTGCTGATATTAGCAACAACAATATACAGACTCCAAGTTGTAACTTTATTGAAAATATTGATAAACCCTTACAGATTGAAACAATATCTTCTTCAGCTGATAAAATATGTTTCACTCCAGAGAAAAACAGTTTGGAACAATCATCAGGGAAAGAGTTATCTACAGCATCTGACTCAGGGACTGACAAGTCCCCAGACATGTCTATAGAAACCACTACAACAGCATCAGAGAGTTGCAGCTCCTCACAAAAATCTAAAAGAAAGATAAAAAAAGGCCACAAACCTGCTTTCTCCAGCTGCTCTTCTTGGTCTGGTGGGGATGCAGAAAATGCTGTTGAAAGTTCTTGTGATGCGAGTGGAGAAGAAAGTGGAGACAGTGATGGTTCAGATGAGTTTTCTACTGCCAGTGAAGACAGTCAGGATAACCTATATGAACGGACCATGCATCCAGATTCTCTTTGTAATGATAAAGTAGATTCTGCCAAAGTACCAGAACATTTAGCATTCCCTTTTCAAAGAGAGGGGAAACGAAATAAAGAGAGGCCTTGGAGTGTTATTGAACTTTATGAACAAAGCAATGGTCTTGACCTGAAACCATTTTTCATATCTGAAAGTGCTCTTGACCAGTTGCGTTCCCAGGAAGTATCGACTCCAACTAAAAATAACCAATCCTTTGATTATGCATCTGCTACATTTCCTAGATTAAAGAGGAGAGAAAATATTTTGAAATCCTCTCATGCAATATCAGATGATGCCCTCTCTCATCCAGGTGTGAAACGTAAACTTGAAAATGACTTTCCAAAACTCTGCAAAATTCTGAGCAGCTTATCTCAAGAAAGCTTAATAAGACAAAGTTATCGTTCAGAGAGCGAATCTGAGACAAAAGAACTTGCACGCCAACTACAAAACACAACCGTTTGTTCAGGTACAAGCGATACAGAATCTGAAAGTGGAGGTAAGTTAATTTTTAATGTTTCTATTTATAATTTAATAATAATAATAATAATAATGAGCTCAGACACTCTATTACTTGGAAAAGAGTAAAAGGGGTGATAGAAGCAGCAGTAAGTCAAGTGAAGAAAGACAGTAATGATAGCCAAAAGTGCATGCCTAGTACAACACAAGAAGACAAAAAAGTGAACAATGAAAGAGCCATAGAGATTAAAGGATGCATGGGCATGTCTGGAGTAGTATTGACAGCTACCAATTCCTCAAGCCTTTGCTAGAATTCTAAAACAAAAAGAATTATAAATCTAAGTTAAAAAATAGGTGTTTATACTCTCATTTTTACTTATATTATTTTTTATCAACTGGTTTAGTTTTAATGGCTTTTTTTATATTAGGTATTGCAGTATCTGTTTTATATTTGAATGTTCTTCAGGTTATTATCTACTGAACTATGTAGTCAGTGAAGCAGTGAGGCACAACATGGCTACATGGTTACAAAGTTCGCTTCTTAACCACATGGTTCCATGTTCAGTCCCTTTGTATGGAACCTTGGGAAAGTACTACTATAGCCCCAGGCCAACTAAAGCCTTGTGAGTGGATTTGGGAGACAGAAACTGAAAGAAGCCCATCGTGTGTGGGGTTGAAATACTACCTTGCTTGGAAACAGATGAGGGTTGGTGACAGGAAGGGCATCTGGCCATAAGAAATTTGCCTCATATAAACTCCATGCAAGCATGAAAAAGTGGTGGTTAAATGGTGATGATTAGCAAAATACAGTGACATTGTTTACATTCTCCAGTAAACAAAAGCTCTGTAGTTTCAGCAGCTTCATTGGTTTCACTGTGTGAGGATCAGTGAGATGGAAATACCTTACTTGAAAAGCAGGTCAGAGTTAGAAAAATCTAACCATAGGTGCGGCGTGGCTGTGTGGTAAGAAGCTTGCTTCCCAACCGCATGGTTCTGGGTTCAATCCCACTGCGTGGCATCTTGG
>JAOPUL010004099.1:23367232-23380113 GCA_027564515.1 Octopus rubescens
TAGCTTTTGTCAGTCACAGAACTGGCAAGGTTTTGAATACAAAGCACTGCTACAAGTATTCACTTTTCCATGGGAGAATTCTTAAATTATGTGGGTAGATTTGTAGTGAGAATTGAAAGAATCTAACATTTCAGGAACTTGTTATTCTTCCAAAAGAGAGAGAATATATGGAAATATCATGAATATATATAAGTAGATGGTTCCAAAAGACCACTGTTTTTTACTTGAAACCCTATTTCAAATTGAATGCAAATTGTTCCACCAAACTTGCTTGAAACATAGTCCTCAGGGCCAAGTTCTCCCAAGAAACATCAAATCTCAACAAGAATTGAAACAAGAATATGTAGTTGGTTACAAAATTGTGATTAAAATATTATTTCATAAAGACACACTTTATAACATTTATTTTCTCATAATGGCTTTTTCTAAATTGTTAGGGGTAGCTGACATAACAGCATCTACTATTATTTGTGAATTTTATTTATGAAACTAAATTTTCTTGGATTTGCTGTAATTATTTTTCCCCAACTCTTCTTTGCTCTGTCACTTCACCTACTACCATATATCTCTTAGTAGATGATGGGAAGATGAGGAATACTCAAAGAAAAGGTAAGCCAAGAAAGTCTTGAGCTTGGGAAAAAGATGGAATTTAAAAATATCAAGATACAGCCTATATTTATAACTAAAAGTGAAGCTAAGCAGCGATATACATAACACAGTGACCTCCCTTGAAAAGCGTATGAGCACCATTCTTATCAGGCTGAAATGAAAGAGAGGTGGTTGCATATGATGCAACAGGGGTAACCTAGAGTTAAACGATAATAAAACCAGTAATTACATTGTTAATTTCTAAAATAAATATATAAATAAAAATTATTCAACGATTCAAAAATAAAATTATTTACTCAATTCTTTTCTGGTTATTCTTCCAGTAGGAGCACAACTTGCTGATAAGGAGCACGGCATTAGCATAATCACTGCCAGCAGAAGCCCTTAGAGTACCATCTGTAACTTTGTTTATGTAATCCTTTGCCAATATATTTCCCACTCTTTTATTCTTACCATCCTATGTACACAAAGGAAAGAAACCAATAATAAAGACAAAAAATATTTAATCAATGAAAAAAACCCCAGAAAAAACATGATGTCAAGTTTGTATGAGGAAATGAGGGAGCTTCTATATCGTAGCTTAACACGTTATAAAAAAGCAATCAGATCTCCCTCAAATCACATTCTATTGTTTTAAATAAAGGATACATTGGACAATTTTTTTTTTTTTCTCTTTTAGTCAAGAGGGAAAGCAGTGCCGTGGCCCTTCACAGGACCTCCAAGACTGTTGGAGTGGAGGAGGGGCAAAGGTATCTTCAAACCAGAGACTTGATCCGAATGCTTGTAACAGGGTGGGGTTCACTAAAGATACCCATGATGCCAGGTTGCAGAGTTAAAATGGGTTTAAGTTTACTGGTCAAGTAAGCCATGGTGAAATTTGAACTCAGAATGTAGAGAACCAGTACAAATACCACAAGGCATCCAGTACCATCCGAGATTGGTACTTTTTATCAACCCCAAAAAGATGAAAGGCAAAGTTGACTTCAGCAGGATTTGAATTCTGAGCGGCCAGAGTCCCTGAGTCCTGCCATGTAAAAAAACACTGGTACTAGTGCCACGTAAAATGCACCCAGTACACTCTATAAAGTGATTCACACTAGGAAGGGCATCTAGCCACAGAAACCAAACCAGACTATAGAACATGGTGTGGCCCCTGGCCTTGCCAGTTCCCGTCAAGCCATCCAACCCATGCCAGCATGGAAAATGGACGTTAAATAATGATGATGATATATATATATGGGATGGTCATGGATGGAATGCCTTTGATCATAGATACACCCAATCAGTTAAACAACAATTTGCTTCTTTTTACATCTACATAACCACAATCATAGTTTAGTTATATCCTATTTGTCATGCTGGTATGATTAGCAAGGGTTTATATTTACACTAAATATACATGTTTTCTTCAGTTCCTTCAATTGCTCATTAATTCTTCAATAAGCCATTAATCTACAAAACCAGTTTTCATTATCACAATATCTTGATGAACACCTTCATCACAAGGTTCACTTGCTGTGGTGTGCTGGCTTGCATGCTTCAATGACCCTGAAAGCTATGCCAGCAGAACACAAGCTCCTGATAGGGTCTCCCAGCTAATTCTCTATTGAATCAGCAGAATGTGCTTTAACTCTGCCCCCAAAATACACTCAATAGGATCTCTGAAGTAATGTTACTCAGCAGGGTGTGTAGCTCAGAGATGAGGGAGTCTTGCCAGGTCGAGCCACTTCTCCACATTGAGAGGTCACAGCTCCAGTACTACAGACATGTGATTAGAATGTCACAGGAAATAATTGCAAAATGGATTCTTCAAGCCGGGCTAACCGATAGGAGACCTAGAGGTAGACCAAGAATGCAATGGTTGAATGATATCTATGGTCACACTTGGGAATCCAGCTGGAAAGTGCAATGATAGTTGCTTCTGATAGGACCCTATGGATGAGGTACCTTAGGACTCTACTCCCACAGCCCTTCCAGCAATAGGGGGCAGAGAAGATGGATGGATATATATGTAGCTCTCCCCTTCATTATCCTTATTGTATCTCATCAAAGTGATTGATAAAAAAAACAAATACACACAAATATCAATAAAACATAAATACACTAAAATGTTAATAAATACAAAATTCACAAAATGATTAATAAACAAACTAAAACTAAGAAACAAAATGCACTGAAACATTAATACCAAATGATAAACATTTATAAAGAGCAAATTAGGGAGCCTGTTGACCTGCTAGATATAGTGACCAAAGTTTTCTCAAATCATACCCTACCATTTTAATAAAGGAACAATAATGTAGGCTTGGGTACGCTGTTTGGGTACACACTAAACTGATCAGGGCTTATGAAGGTGCATGGCCTAGTGCTTAGCGTGTTTGGCTCATGATCTTTAGGTTATAGGTTCAATTTCTGGACCATACTGCACATTGCATCCTTGAGCAAAGCACTGTTTCAGTCTATAAAATTGTAAAGAGTATAACCCCCCCCCCCTCTCTCTAGCTATTAATCCTGGATGTCTGGCTGTTCTGCTGGATCAAGTCTGAGCAGGTTGAGAGGGTGTCTGTCTGTTCATAACTACACAAGCACTTAAAACAATTAGCAAAAGCATGACATATGATACGTAGCTAATACTCACTCATGAGTCACAGCTAGCTATACTGTACTTGATCATGGTTTGAACCAGAATATCTTTGATCATTGGTCTGCACTATCAGAATTGACCTCGGACTAAACAAACATCTAAAATGGTTCAGCAAAATGCAAGTCTAAATTATCTTGAAAAATAATTACTTTGTGTGGAATTTTAAAGAAATATACTGGAATATTTTCAATAACGAAAGGCCCTTCTCCAGTGTGATATGCAGGAGCGTTTCTGTTATAATTCTGGAAAGAAACAAAGAAACATATATGTACTTGATATATTGAAGTAGATTCTAGTTTTTGAAGACTGCATGTGTCATCAAGTGGATTCATAGAAAAGAATAAAATGACATTGATTAACTCAGAAATCACTAAAATGTATGCTAGTATAACAGGTATATAAAAGTGTTCTGCATAAATTTACGTTTTGAATGAAAATAGTCACTTGTAGTCGTTGACACCTTTTGAAATGATTTCATAACTGGTATTTAAAAGAAAAACAGTTTTTACTCTCAAAAGGTTTAACTACTGTTAAAATAAAGCTGGGAGAGAGAAATTAAATGATACCATTGCTAGGAATGTCATAAGACAATCTAAAGTCATAGTCTGCTATGAGGTTACAATACTAATAGTTTAGTGGATAAAACATGGACTGCAAAGTCATAGATTATGGGTTCATTAGGGGAGGCATGATTGTGTGGTAAGAAATTTGCTTCCCAGCCACATGGTTTTGGGTTCAGTCCCACTGGGACTTCTACTATAGCCCTGGGCCAACCAATGCCTGTCAGTAAATTTAGTAGATTGGAAACTGAAAGAAGCCAATCATATATGTGTATGTATGTGTGCGTACACATATTTCCCTGTCTTGACTTAGCAAGATTGTTGTAAATTAAAGTCATTCATTTCCAATATCCTGCAAAAACATGTCTGACCATAGGAAAATAGTACTTTGCTTGGAAACAGGTGAGGGAGTTGGCAGCAGGAAGGGCATCTGTCCATAGAAAAATCTGCTTCAATAAACTCCATCCGGCCTATGCATGCATGGAAAAGTGGATTTTAAAATGAAGATGATACGATTTCGTAAGCAAGTATTTTATTGTACCTCTAAGAAGTGTTTATTGTGTGATACAGTTTTCAATGCTACCTATATAAACAGTAAAGCAATATTAGAATTCTCCAGGAGGAACAGTCTTTCTCATGTAAAAAATTGAGAGCTATGTTGGAGTTTTAAAGAGTTCCCACAGCTTAACCCTCTAGCATTCAGATTACTCTGTCAAATGTAATGTTTATTTATTCACATTGTTTTGAATTAATCCTACATTATCTTGTAGCTTTGAGATTTCGATGATGTGATTGCTTATTTTTAGAATGACCTTGTAGGGTAGGTGTGAGTGGCTGGATCTGGCCTGTTTGAACATAAAACAAGTAGAATATTAGGGCCGGATATGGCTGGTTTAAATGTTAATGGGTTAAAGTATCATTTATCAAACATGTGGGAAAAAAAGAAACCTTTCTCTGAGCAAAGAAAAATTCCTTACCTTTGAAAACCCAGCTTTCCGCCAATGTTTGTTTTTCTCTTTGGCATCCATACCTTTTTCGTCACTGTAGTTCATGCAGGAAATAGCATTTTCGCTTAACGATGTAGTTGATGCAGAAGTCTTGGAGATGTTGTTACACAGTTGAAGAAACTGCCTGAAATTCAATTTTAAAAGTGTTTAAAAAACAAGAAACAGAATGAATCCTTTAGCATTCAGACTACTTTGTCAAATGTAATGTTTATATATTCACATTATTTTGAATTACTCTTGCATTGTCTCATAGCTTTAAGATTTTAATGATGTGATTCTTTAGTTTTAGAATGACATTGTAGTGTAAGTGTGAGAGGCTGGATCTGGCCAGTTTGAAAATAAAACAGGAAGAATATCTGGGCCAGATATCACCGGTTTAAATGCTAAAGTGTTAAAGATATATCAACTGTTGTAATCATTGGATTAATGCTTCATTCATTTCATGTTTGTTTTTCTATGCTGGCATAGGATGGGCGTATACTTATTTGAGGCAGTATTTTACAACTAGATGCTCTTCCCATCACCAACCCATACCTGTTTTTCAAGTATGGGATTATCTCATTCCACTACTTCAAAAATGCAGAGCCACAGAATGTAATGTTTATCAGGAGTGTAAATATGACATTACCATTACATTTTTTTTTTTGTCCAGACAATCTCGTGTGAAGAAAAAGAAATGCCACCTTAATGCATGTACACATAAGCACACACACATAAACAAGAAGCTTCTATATAGTTTTCATCAACCAAAGACATTTACCTAAGGACAGGAGTGAACCTGAAACCATATGCTTGTAAAGCAAACTTCTTAACCACACCAACTTAAATAAACCAATATTACAAAAGGAGAAAAGTTTACTAATTTTGTAACAGACTGCATTAAATAGAAAACAGAAATCAGGCACAACAGTAGATTATTAACTGACTGAGATATTTTTATGACTTTGAGCATTTGCATATTGTTGAAAAAAGTATTTTGCAGTGAATGTTGTTCCCTCAAAAATTCCAATCAGTTGTGAAATAGCAATGGCATCTATTTCAGCTATGCAAAGTAAAATAACTCCCTAAGAACACAATATAAAAACTATGAATATTCACACAATTATCAGGTACAGAGGTGGGGAAACTGCAACATTCTAAAGGACTAAATGCAGCCTTCTGAAAGAACAATGTTTGAGGGGAAATCATTATACCATCACCATTATCATCATTTAACATTCATCTTCTGTGCTACAATGGATTGGACAGTTTAACACAATTCAATGAGCTGGAGGATTGTGTCAAGTTCAATATATTTTATTAATTTAATGTTATTTAAAGCTTATCTTTACAACTAATTGCAGATTTTAGAAACACTTATTCATATTTTATAATTCTTTATCTACAGTCGTGTCTGGAAAATTTGACGTAACAAATTTCACCGTATAGGAAAATTCACCATCCGACAAATTTGCTGTATGGATTAATGATAAAGCACATTATAACAGCATTTTTTTAAATAAAAAAAAAGATTGATAAAAGCATTAAATAGGCAAATCTTTATTCAGCATCAAACGTTAAAAAAATCATGATGAGGTCATTTAAAACAAAATTTCTTACAGTGAATTTTCCTATGGCAAACATGTTTACAGTGAAATTTCCTATAACCATTTAAAGTAGTACAACTATGTTTAAACATAGATATCTGAAGAAATCTTTAAAATTTTTTTAAAAACAATGGTGGATGTTTATTCTGAAACTACATCTTTTTTTAACATTATGTTAGAATTTTTAAGACTATTTTATATTTTTAAAACTAGCAGTGAATCCCAGTGTTTCTCGTGATTGGAATGAAAAATCCAAAAGAGCAGAAGAGGAAGGTTGAGTTAGTTTTTCTCACCCAGTGGCCGCAATAGACAAAAACTCAAAACTTTTATGATTTCGCAATAATGATGGTAATATGACACATGAATGTTCCAAATTTGAAGCAAATCGGTTGAAAATTGTAGAAGTTATGACGACAGACATTTTTGACCTGGTTTTTTCTTGACCAGAGGGCACACTAAACAAAATGTTATTAGTCCATGTTAATGTCAGGAACATAATGCATGTGTGTTCCAAATTTGAAGAAAATCGGATGCAAAATGTAGACGTTATTGAGTAATATGCTTTTTTGAGCAGGTTTTTCTCATCCAGGGACCGCAGTAAATAAAAATTGGAACATAACGCATGTGTGTTCCAAATTTGAAGAAAATTAGATGCAAAATGTAGAAGTTACGCGGGTACGGGGACACACACACACATCCTGTTTTATATATATAGATAGATAGATATAGATACTTTCAGATATGACTCATTATAGTTTACTGTGTTATTTCCTTTTGTTGATAATGGTGGCTGCTTTGAAGTTCTTTTTTTAGTATTCACACAACTAATGACAGTGAGAGCGATAGCATGCGATCTGTTTGGGCACAAACACAGGGCATACTTTTTTTTAATTTGAGTCGGTTTTCATCGATTTGTGCTCAAAGTGAGCGGAAATCTGAAAAATCAATAACGGAACAACACTCCCCGGACCAAACTACATAAGTGTGTCAAGTCTGGTAAAAATCGTCCAAACTTTTTTTGAATTTGCGTTGGTTTTCCTTGATTTGTGCTCAGAGTGAGTAGAACTCGGAAAAATCGATAAGCTAAGAACCTTTCTTGTATGAGACTACATAGGTGTGTCAAGTTTGGTGAAAGTTGGATGCACGGTCTTGACGTGATGCGCAACCAAACACAGACATAGACACACATCCTCTGTTTTATATATATAGATAATAGGTTTAGCAGGATAAAAATGTTTTTTGAAATACAGTCTTGCTATATAGCAGTAAACTTCAGTGCGATCTTTCAACATAAAAATGTTCTCCATCTCTTGTCTAATATCTTAATTTTACTGCTGATGTGCCACTTATAACTTATTTTACTTGTTTCACTCATTGGCCAGCAGCAATGCTGAGGTACTGCTTCAAAGGGTTTCAAAAAATTACCCCAGTACTTATGATTTTTAAGTCAGGTACTTATTTATTCCATCAGTCTTTTATGTTGAACTGCTAAGCTGTGGGGATGTAAACAAACCAACACTAGGTGTCAAGCAGTGGGTGGGATAAACTTATTTTACTTGTTTCACTCATTGGCCAGCAGCAATGCTGAGGTACTGCTTCAAAGGGTTTCAAAAAATTGCCCCAGTACTTATGATTTTTAAGTCAGGTACTTATTTATTCCATCAGTCTTTTATGTTGAACTGCTAGACTGTGGGGATGTAAACAAACCAACACTAGGTGTCAAGCAGTGGGTGGGATAAACATAGGCATGAAGACATACATACACACACACAATGGGCTTTCAGACAGTTTCCATTTACCATATACATTCACAAGGCAATGGTCACCTGTGGGCTATAGTAGAAGACACTTACCCAAGGTGCCATGCAGTGGGACTGAACCCAAAACCACATAGTTGTAAAGCAACTTCTTAACCACTCAGCCGTGCCTGCAGCTATATATTTATAAATGAAATATATGTCTTCAACAAAAAAATGTATTGCCTCTTACTCTAGAGGAAATTTTGGTTCAAAATTCCCTTCCTCTTCATCTTCAAATTCCTCATTATCTACAATTAAAACATCAGGATATTCAGCAGATGTATCTTGGAACTGTTGTGAAGGGTGAACATGCTCTTTAGGTACAAGATAACCCCATCCATATTTATCGTCAAAATGCACAGGATAACCGTCCCATGTAAGACGAAGTAATTTTGGTGTAATTCGCAGTTGAGGTGTTATTAGTGATGGTCCTGCTTCCCAGTCAGGCGCATTTATTCGGGGACAAAGTTTTCGATACCACCTATGAAAATAGAAAAATAAAGCTCAACTTAATTATATCAACAATACAACTGAGAGGAAATACCTCATGAGAGAATATTGCTTACTCAATACAAATACAACAGGGTCCCACATATTTAATATAGAGAGTTGAAAAACTATGACTAATGAAGATTTTCCAAGTAATTGCTAGACAAAAATTCCCCCAAGAAAGTTTTAAAATTTCACTGTGAAATTAAATGTCATAGTTAATTCAGTAATGATGTTAAATATCTACCAAAAAATAGAATTAGTATTTTCTGCAGGTCACCGTTGCCTCAGTAAATTTGACATAGCTCATATTCAGGATAAAAAAGGTTCTTTAGCTCTTAAAAGTTTCTGAACCTCTACAAGACATTAATGTCACCCTTTGTTAGAATGTTGATAATTATCAGAACTATTCATCTTTTTCGGTACTTCTTTCTAAAGATTTTAATACACCAGCTAAAAATTAAATATAAATAGCAAAGAAGAGATTAACAAATTTCAACCCCATCAGCTGTTGAATTTAAAGCTCAAGGGAGATCCATAACAGATATACAGCTCCCACTTCTGCTGCTACAACTACAAACATCCTAGATTATGTCCAAAAGAAAATCAACATCATCATTTAATGTCCGTTTTCCATGCTGGCATGGGTTGGATAGCACGACAAGAGCTAGCCAGGCCAGGGGCTGCACTAGGTTCCATAGTCTGTTTTGACTTGTTTTCTACAGCTGGATGCCCTTCCTAACACCAACAACTTTACAGAGTGTATTGGGTGATTTTTACATAGCACCATCACCAGTGCTTTTTACGTGGCACCATCCCCTGTGCTTTTTATGTGGCACAATTACCCCCAAGTAATTGGTATGGAGTTACTCATCAGCACACATCAACCTTTAGCCACAGACATACTCAAAGAATCAAAGTCCTTCCTGAGTCATAGGCTCATAAGGTCAGTTTCCCGGAGTGTGTGGCATATATACTCTTTTCCTGGATGGGATGCCAGTCCATTGAAGGATTACTCATGTCTGCCAGCTGAGTGGACTGGAGCAACATGAAATGAAGTGTTTTGCTCAAGAACACAATGCATCACCTGGTCCAGGAATCAAAACCACAATCCTATGATCATGAGTACAACACCCTAACCACTAAGCCATGCGCCTCCATATGATCTCTACATTATGTCTTTTCTAGCACTACTACAATTGATATAGCATGGTGAAATGGAGAAAAAGTTTGATTCACAATCCTGAGGTCCCAGGCCCAATCCCACTGTGCGCCATCTTGGGTAAGTGTCTTTTACCATAGCCTTGGGTTGACCCTAGCCTTGTGAGTGAAATTGTGTAAACAGAAACTGTACAGAAGCCTGTTAGATGAATTGTACATGTAGTTTAAAGGTCCATCCTTATTATGCTGATTCCACCTGAAAATTAAACTAAGGTTTCATATGTCTGTGGAATACTCAGCCACATATACACTAAGTCAATGAGAAAATAGTTTAATTGATCAAACAACTCATCATCAAAATCAACACAAATACATTTTCTTTTTACAATGACATCTCCTCCTCAGAGCTAGTTGGTTTCCCTGCACATGAAACACACTTATCTCCCCTCTTTTCATTACCTATGCTGTTCCTCCTCCCCTTCAGGCCTATACTAACGGCTTTATCGTCAATCCTTTCGACACACAGTGTCAATTCTCTAGAATCTCTTCCTTTTCCATACATTCTTGCAGTCAACAACTTTCAGTTGTTCAAAACGAACACCAACCACATGAATCTTATCCAATCACAAGAAGGCCATACAAAGGTCATTAAGTGGAATCTCTTCCTCTTAACTAAACAATAATTAAATAATACACCATTATTCAGTAATCAGATATTTCCTGTTTAAGAAATAATTTCAAAATTATCTTACTCAGGGTATCCTGGTTTGTGAGTGGGCCGTTTGTACAAAGAAGAGGCTGTTGAGAGGATCTTCTGAAACACATTTTCAAATTCATCATCTGACTCATCAGGACAAATTGGAACTCTTTTCTAAAAAAAAAAGAACATTATAAAAATAATGTGTAAACAATGCAATAAGTGGCAAAATAAAACTAATAAATTAGTCATAAAAATATACCTCATTCCCCCCATTCTGGGGCAACACCTTGAAGAATTTTGAGTCAAATGTAACAACTCCCGCACTTATTTTTTTTTATTTTTTAAGCTTGGTACTCATTCTATCAGTCTTTTTTGCAGAACTAAGATGTCAAGCGGGGGGTGGGGGTTGGGGGTGATGCACAAACACAGACACACACAGATATATCATCATCATCCTTTAACGTCCGTTTTCCATGCTGGCATACACATACATCTATATAACAGGCTTCTTTCAGTTTCCATCTACCAAATCCACTCACAAGGCTTTGGTCGACTTGAAGCTATAGTAGAAGACACTTGCCCAAGATGCCACGCAGTGGGACTGAACCCCGAACCATGTAGTTGGGAAGCAAGCTTCTTAACCCACAGCTACACCTGTGCCTTCTTCTTCTTCTTCTTCCATTAACGTCCGTTCTTCCATGCTAGCATGGGTTGGACAGCTTCTATATATACATATATATATATATATATATATATACATAGGCGCTAAGTAGAAGTCCAACTCCGCGGATATGTTTCCTCTGGTGTCCAGAGTAGAGCAGGGTCGTGCCTCCACTGCCAGTCATCTTTCCGCTGCCGATCCAGCGCATTTCACTCATGCCCAGAATGTCCAGATGGTAGTGATCAAACTCACGCAGTAGCTGGGCCAGCTTTCCTGCCTGGTACAGGGTTCACACATTCCAGGTTCCAACTCGTGTCTTCATTTTGGTGCTCAGAATCTGGCTCATCAGGATCCCAACGTCCTTTCGGCTTTGGTTGGGGTCCTTCAAAAGTGGAATGTTCCCCACACCTTCATCTTTGTGTAGATCATTTCTGTATCTTTTGGCTTTCCTTACTGTTTCTTTAGCAGTTTGAATGTTACAGCAGTGCCGAGTTGCTAACCTGATGCCTGCCGCCTGTATTTGACGGTTCTTTGCCCACTGAGATCAGTGGTTAACAACCCTTCACCACGATGAGGCATCCGACAAGACCAGGGGACTCATCAGGAGATTCTAAGAAGAGTCGAATTAGAGACACTACAGAGGATGGTCGTAGAGCACCAATGCCGCCTGGCTGGCCATGTTCTGCGACTGCCCGACAAATGACACTCAAAAACAGCAATGAGCTGGACCCCACCAGGCGGTAAACAGAGGCGGGGTTGCTCCAAAACCACCTGGCGAAGAACGTTCCATAAAGATCTGTTGACAGTCGGCGTCACCTGGCATGGATGAGAGAAAGCTGCTGCTGATCGCAACTGTTGGCAAGTTCCTACTGCTTGATGCACCGAATGGCGCGGCTGAGACTGAGGCTGAGATATATATAGGCAGAGGCAAAGCTGTATGGGAAAGAAGCTTTCTTCCGAACTATGTAGTCTTAAGTTCAGTTCAACTGTGTGGCACCTTGGGCAATTATCTTCTACTATAATGCTAGGCCAACCAAAGACATGTGCATGGATTTAGTAGAAGGAAACTGAAAGACACCTGTTGTATATATATGTGTACATGTGTGTGTGGGAGGGTGTCCTTGTGTTTGTCCCCCACCACAGCTTGACAACTGGTGTTGGTTTGTTTACATCCCTATAATATTGTGGCTTGGCAAAGGAGGCTAATAAAATAAGTACCAGACGCTTTAAAGCGGTGCTCCAGCATGGCCACAGTTCAATGACTGAAATGAGTAAAAGATAAGAGCTATAACAAATAACAACTTTTTAAGTTTATAAGGTTCTTAAGAGAGAAGAAAAAGTTTGATAACAAAAAAAAAACTATCAAAAAGTTGAAAGCCCCCCCTGCTTCTGTTTTTTTTTTGTATGACTCATTCACTTTTCACTTCCTGTGAATTATTCTATGTACTGTTTATGCACTTTTGGTTACTTTTTCTGCTGAGTTGTAGTGCATCTGAGCACTGTATACAATAAGTTCAGTATGATTAATTCAACACAATCATCATCATCATCATTTAGCATCTGTTTTCCATACTGGCATGGGTTGTACGATTTGACTGGAGACTGGCAAGCTGGAGAGCTGCACCAGACTCCAGTCCATTTTGGCTTGGTTTCTACAGCTGGATG
>JAOPUL010004099.1:23416227-23431213 GCA_027564515.1 Octopus rubescens
TCCATCAACTTCACACCACACATCGCTCTCATCATTGCTCTCTCTGTCCTCCTCAAAATCCCCACCTCATTTTCGCTCAAACACCATGTCTCACTTCCATACAGCATCACCGATCTTACTTTTGTTTTAAAAATTCAATAATAAAAACAATTCTTTCTAATTTTGGCACAAGGCCAGTGATTTTGAAGGGACCCTGATTATATTGACCCAGTATTTTATTTTATTGATCCCAAAAGGATGAAAAGTAAAGTTGACCTCAGTGGGACAGAATTTTGAGTTCAATCCTGCTGAGAGAGCTGGAAGAAATGCTGCTAAGCATTTTTTTCTGATGCACTAATAATTTTTGCCAGTCTGTTACCCTAATAATTAACATTGCAATAGCTCCGACAAAAAGGCTTGAATGTGGTCAATAAGTTTGAAGAAAATTGGTGGAAAATTGCAGGGGTAAGAAGGGAAAAAGTGGTAAAAATACTTGTTTTACTAGGTTTTCCCCTATTACATGGTTGAACATTGAAACCATTTTGTACTTAAATTCTGCTTGTAAACATGGACAATGTGTGTGTAAAGTTTGAAAAAAATCGGTGGAAAATTGCACAAGAGGGGAAAAAGTGATAAAAATACCTGTTTTCCCTTATTACGTTGAACTTTGAAACCATTTTGTACTTAAAACCTGCCTGTAAACATGAGCAATGTGTGTTTAAAGTTAGAAAATATCAGTTGAAAAAAATAGTTGAACACTGGCGTTGATGTAATCAACTATCCCCCCCCCCCACTAAAATTTTGTGCCTATAGTAGAAAGGGTTATTATTATTAGAGAGGGCATTTTTGATGCTTTGGAGATGGTAGAGAAATCTGGACCTTTTTTTACATGGAGTTTCCTTCAAATTATCTGCAATGGGATGCCCCACTATTAGGGATTTTTTTCTTGTTGGAATTTTCTTTTATCTTTTGTTATACCTTTATTGTTGTTGATTTACTTTTGATCGATGTAAACCCCACTTTTAGTGTGTTGTATTTCATTAGCTTGCCAAATACCAGGAACTGGTAGAACAGTGCAGAAATTGAGCTGGCAGGCACATTGCAAGGAAATTGAAGTGGGCTGTCAAGGTCTTGTGAGGCATTCATTCTGCAAAGTTTTGATTGGGCTTGGAGTTATTGGTGCAGCAAAGAGGAGAGCTATAAAGTTCATTACTAAAACTGCAGAGAAGGCTGCTATGTGGATTTTGGTTAAAGATGGCAGACCAATGGTTTGCTGCTACTGGGATGCAAGATGAGACCTGCCTGGAGTCAGCTGAGCAAAGGCATCAGATGTTGAAACACCTGATGCCCTAGAAACATTACTTATGATGTATCCCAGAGTTGCCAGATGAATCTTGAAACTAAGCATCCTTTGTTATTATACTCAATATCTTGGGTCTTTGTGGCCAATAAATTAAACTATTGAGTTCTAATTTACATTCTGAGTTCAATTCCGCTGAAGTCAACTTTGCTTTTCATCCTTTTGGGGTTGATAAATTAAGTACCAGTCAAGCACTGGGGTTGATGTAATTGGCTAGCTTCCTCCCAGAAATTTCAGGCTTTGTGTCTATAGTAGAAAGGATTATTGAATCATTAGCATGCCAAACAAAATGCTTAGCAGCACTTTGTCCATCTTTACATTCTGAAGGTCGGCTTTGCCTTTCATCCTTTTGGGGTTGCTAAAATATGTACCAGTCTAGCATTGGGGTCAATGTAATCGACCAGCCCCCTCCCACCAAAATTTCAGGCCTTGTGCCTACAATAGAAAGGATTATTATTATTATTATGCTTATTATTCACTCTTTGGTAATTCTTGCTACTCCAGTCGGAGAAAAAAAAAAAAAAGAAAAAATCAACCATAGCAGAATTTTGACTCATCCTTCTGGTAATTGTAATAAGAATGATTCTCACACTGTTGCAGTGACATAAATCTCTAATCAACTTCTGGATATTAATAGTACTTACTCTATCACTTTAATAAGGATAAAAGGCTAAGTCAAGCCCTGCCAAATTTAAAAACAATGTAAAAGGCCACAAATAAATACAAGGCATTTTATCTGGCATTCTATCGTTTCTAATCTACTTCTTTTGTGATTCTGTTGCAAATAACAATGGTTGTAATATAACATTGGCAATCTATCCAAGCTGTACTTTTTAGTTATGTCCCCTATATTTGTCCATGTTGAATCCATTGCCCCTGAACCATTATCATCTTACGTCCTATTTTCCATGATGGTATGAGTCGGATGGGTTACTATGGCCTGGATCAGTTCTTATTCAGAATTACTGCCTCCGACAAGTTGGGAATCACATCTCACTCACATTAGTAAAATGACCTTCCTGTTGCCAACCATTTTACAGTGTACTGGGGGGAATTTTATTGTAGAAAATCTCCTTGAGAGGTTGTCTTGTTTCCAGTAAGACTAAAGAGTCCTCTCTACTATACATTGTCTTCATTTGTTCACTGGCACCAGTGATGTTGTTTTGCCCCTGGCAAGACCAAAGAAAGTCCCTATTTTGTTGCATTATCTTCTTTCATTTGTTTCTCTCTATCCCATACTACTGGGTGGAAAGTATGCCAGAGCATTAAGGTGATAGAAGAGAGAATAATAGAAGACAGATAGCTTCATGGTATGATTGTTGATAAAATCAGAGATAGTATTATACAGGGGTCAAATTGCTAGCCTGTACCCTTTACCCTAAACACTTCTGATCATGTACCTAAGAAAAAAAAAATTCTCAAACATTGTCAACCACCCTCCCAGTCTTTCCTATCTAGAATCACTTTATACCCAAGATTTTCTGTCAGATGTTCAAAAATTAACTGCATTGATTTCATTATTCTTGGAGCACCTTAATATGATGAGCTGGTAGAATCATGAGCATGCCAGACAAAATGCATAGTGGAAGTTTGTCCATCTTTATGTTCTGAGTTCAAATTATGCCATGGTTGACCTTGCGTTTCATCCTTTTGGGGGGTCAATAAAATAAGTACCAGTTGAGCACTGGAGTTGATATATTTGACTATCCCCTTCCTGCAAAATTTCAGGCCTTGTGCCTAAAGAAGAAAGGATTATTCTTGGAGCACCTTGCAAAAGCACAACTCCTTTGTCCAGAAGTGGACTATTTATGAGAATATACTTAGTATTCTCATATATATTTTAGTATTTTGGCAGAAGCCATTCTGAAGCATCATCATTAAATTTAAATTAACTCATGGTGTGGAAAATAATGTAATTCTGGATTTTCTCAAAACCACATATTCGAATATTCCTATAGAAGTTGTGTTATGTTTTTGATTACTTGTACTATTTTTCATAGTTCAGAAATTTGTTCCGAGATAAAAATGGTATGCAGCTGTTAAAAAAAGAAGAAAAAGCTTGAATACTGTTCCAATTTTTAAATACCATCTTGCTTATTCTAGAGTTGAACAAAGAAAACAACTGACTTTCACGCCTCCAATATCAATAAAATAATTGCTAGGCATGATTTAGTTAACCCTATCCCTCCCTTTCAAATTTGTAGCTATCTTTTACTTGTTTCAGTTAGTAAACTGTGGCCATGCTGGGGCACAACCTTGTGGTAAATCATATGTATACTCGTAATTTTTTTAAACCTTATCAATTTAAACTTTCTTTGGAAAATATCGAATAAGATAGTAATAAAATGTAAAAAGCAATAAATTCTAATGTCTATGATGATCATTGGTGAAATCTCTAAAATCGTTCCCTAACGAAATCTCTAAGAACCCATTTCCTTAAGACCAAAACAATAATTTAATATAAGTTACAAACCTATGAATTTGTTAAATTAAAGATTCATTAGATTTTCAGCATAGATGTATGTATCTCTGTAGTGTGTAAATAAACTTGCAATTTTGCTGTTAAAACTAAAAAGTCCCCCACTAAGTCATGAAATAGTCTGAGGTTGATAAATCAAAGTTAGGATCAATTCCTAGAATGCATCCTAGATATTAATGTAATTATAAAGGAAGTTAAGGCAAATATTAAACAATCTTATTTCTAGCCCCAAGAGAGAAACATTATTTCCTGTTTGATGGCAAATATCTGTAAAATTACAAAAACTGCATTCCAAAAGTTATGCTTCCATTTTAGGGCTGGAAATACTTCTCTGCTCAGTTGTTGAGCTTGTCTCTCTACAAACACAAGAATGACTCACATTAGAGTACTGCCCACATATCTAGGAAAGTAGAGATACTATACACAAAAACATCCTAGATAGCATAAAAAAAGGCCATCCAGCTGTTTGGCAAACATTCACTCATCAGCTCACTAAACCACGAGTTACAGATGCGCCATTACCACTTATAATTAATATAACGTCCTTTGCGCCTAAGAACTATCACCTTCATCCCAAACACCAATCACTTCAGATCCTACTTTAAAATATCCAATCTTTCCAACACAAACGGTAACCGTCAACCCCCATTGTTCCTGTTTTCCTCAAAGGTTTCAGATCATGGAAATTCAATTCTGTCCCTGGGTCTGTAAAGGTCATAGATATTACCCTTCCTCCTTCTAAAATTAATCAAAATTTCTTGGTACAATTTGCAACTCAAATATCTGATTCCATTTCTGATATGATGTATTTAGCTCATCATTAACATCAGTTCATCTCGCTATAAACGAGTTAGACGTTCCATAGTCTGTATCGTACGACTGTTTTTGTTACTTTTTCCTTTCGCAGTACATTTCTTCTAAAATGTCCAGTTAGAATTAGAATCGACCCACAGCCATCAAAATAGTACATTTCGTGTCAGAAAAAAAAAATTACAATTTAAATTGTGAGTTAAACTGAGAGTAATAGGCATAAGTTGTACATTGAAGTCTGAACTTCAGTTGTGAAGGGAGTTATAATAGAAATGACATCCTATTTTACCAATTATTGTAACCTTTCTGTTTTCAAGTCTTCAAGACATTCCAACATTGTTTGCTTCCTTCCATTCATGTTGTCTAGTTTATTTGACGACGTAAATGCGTTACTTTATCCTTTTTTCGCTATATATCCCAACCAAATGTAAACCTACAAATATGTAAACTAAAGTATTCTAAACTTAACCTCAGAGGAGAGGGGGGAGGGTTTTATCATCTCCACCTTTGAATTAATCGAACCAACAGAAAAGTAACTTTTTGCAATTAAAACAAGAATATAAGATTCATTTAAAAATTCCAGTGATATCCACTATGATTAAAGACATCTTATGAAAATGATGCATTGTTCTAGTATAATCTACTAATTACGTCAGAATTTTGTAACAATTTTCCGTAGCGGCTTTCTTAACTTATATAATTGTTATTAGTTTTTTTACTACCATTATTTCTCACTTGTGGGTGTCTTCATTATAACACCTCTCTTAAGCTTTATGTTCCTTGTTAATATGGTTAAAAATAATACGACATATTTAAACGATTTGATAAAAATATATAAATTTCCAGAAGGCTTACAGCTCCTGCAGACATAAATACATTGAAACTGCGAAATAATGCTTATGTCATAGTCTCGTTCAAATGAGACTTAGTACACATCCACGATGTATTAGTATTTTTAATAACGTATAAGTGTAATTTTTCATATTTGTATCAATAATCATTAAAATTTTTCTGTTTGAATGTTAAAAGTAATTAATTCTGGAAATAAAAAGAATAATAAACGTGAAAAGAATTAATTTTTATATTAGGAATATGTATGTGTTTTAAGAGAGGGGGAGGAATTTTTTTTTATTCCCATGACTCTGTGTTCAGCCGTACAGGTGTGCATCCATCATGGCGGAAAGCGGTGAAGAAACGGAAAGGAAAATTACTATTACAGTTAAAACAAGTAAAGAAAAGCAAGAGATTAAAATAGAGGCTGATGTGTCGGTCAAAGAGGTAATTTGTCTTTTTGTGTAGGATTTTGTACAACTTCATGCTTAAAAGTTGTTGGTCGATTAGCTCCAGCATATAACACCACCCCCATCCCGTCCGTATCGTCTCATTGGCAGTATATACTGTCGTTAAAATTTGTTTGAATTTGTTTATGAGTTACTTGCTTTATGTATTTCTTTTTTTAAAATCTCAATTGAATTCAGATCTGTTGTACTATTTTGTGTTTCTATTATCTAAACTTGAATATCGTTTAATAGTATCGGTGTGGAATTTAATATTGCACAAAATCGGAGAGTAACAGACAAGAATCCTCCCCCTCTCGAACCTTGAAAAAATAAAAAAAATAAAAATCGAAATTCTTTCATGTATCAAGGAATTAAATTATGAACGATTATTGAAACGAAACCAGTTTAGTAAAATCATGTTTCTATTTACAAATGAAGTTAAAAATTGAGATTCGTCGGCCTTTTGAGTAAAAACTACGTGTCTGTTCATGATAAGGGAAAGGCGACTAGAATACTACTATACCGAGTTAAACGAGCGTGGTTATCATTCTTCTCATAAATTAAGCATGGAATAAAGGGCAAAAAATTTCTTAATAACCCCTCATTTATTTTATCTTCAACATATGTTGAAACTATTTGTTTGGTTTTGGTTCTGTAACATGTGTATAAGTTATGTCATTTGACTTGTGAATCTTATTTTTTGTTTTAGATTTCCAAGTAATTTGCATTAAAGCGTAGATGATGATTTGTAAGGCATGTTCGATGAAAGTATAAACTCTTACAACTAATTTCACTTGAAATTTACGTACGTTTTACGTTTTTGATTACGACTCTACTGCTGTAGCACAATCATTTTCAAGTAACTTTCTCTCTATATAAACATATATAAAGTGCCTCTTGGTTTATAGATGCTTTTGATCATTATTCTATTCGAGTAAATTTGCTCGATTCCTCAAAATATACCGAGAAGTACTTAAAGAGAAGCTGCTATTGCACCACCGTGGAAGCGTTTGAATGCACATTAAAATTAAAAGATGGTTTGCAAATTTCGAAACTTTTCTTTCTTTCTGTAAAACCTGTTCGTGTTGGTTGTGTCAGTGCTAGTTATGCGTCATAGATCAAAGATTTACGATACATCATCAGATTTTAATATTACAAAGTTACTGTTTTTAACGATGTATTCCCTTCCCAGTTTTATGGAAGTAGATGAAGCTGTAATGTTTATGTATTTTACAAGGACATCAACGACCCAACAAATGCAGTTCTAACAGGAAGCAATTGAAATTGGGTCGCGGACTCAGTTCACCGAGAACTCACTCTCGCCATCGCGACGACCACAAATGGAATCATCTCGAAGCTGTTGGATGAAATTTATTGCGATTAAAAAAAAGATATATCGACCGATTTATTAGCCTTATTGAGTTGATTCTAACATTAAAATTCTTTTTATAATTTCATTTAGCATTTCCGGTGTTTTTACAGCATTACTTTGTGCTGTTGAACAGGTTTCTCTTAGGATATATTATCTAATATCTATTTAGTCTTGAATATAGGCCAGTAATTATATTTTTACGTGTTTTAACATTTCTTAAGGTGCTACAATCAATAATTTGAAATTACTTTCACAACGTTTAAACCACTCATTTATTAATGTTTTACTGCCTCTTCAACATATGTAAGGACATAACGTTTTCAGATATTTAGTAGAGGATGATTAGGTCCAGCAGCAAACATGTTAGACATGTGCTCACTCACACATTGCAATGTCCGTGGCACTAGATATTTGAAAATGTTACAAAATAAGTGAATAAGAAAGGCAATTTAATTACAACTTGCACATAGGGTCTGATGAGTAACAAACTACAAGATGAATGGCTTGTGAAAGATGTTTGAAGAAGCAAAAGGTTGTGTCAGGGTTTGCAGCTCGATCTGCGAAGAATTGGGTATTCATACAATTGTAGTATTCTCTTTTCTACGTCGGCTCTTGACATTTATTGCCTAATCAATCCAAACATGCAGGGTGGAGTGAGAGTGAATGAAGTATTTAAAGACAAGTGTTGGTTGAGGATAAAATCGTTCGTAGGCACATAACAAAGAAGTGGATATTTTGCTATTCAAAAGAAGAAAAAAAATTAAAGTAGGTAGGTAATCAGATCAAATACAACAATTGGGTCGGTAGTTGGAATTTTGAGAACCTTGTCAGCAAATTTAAAGTTGTCTGCATGATAATTTCAAAAGAAGCAAGAAAAAGACTGTACTATGTTAATCCAAGTGTTGGTTGAGAATAAAATCCTTCGTAGGCACATAACAAGGAAGTGGATATTTTGCTATTCAAAAGAAAAAAAGATGATTGCCAGTTAGTGTAGGAAGGTTTGGAATATATTTCTTCTAAATATCTGATGCTTGCAATATTTTATTAGCCAGATTATCTATGATGGATCATTAGAATTAGTTTTCTTACCAATGTTTATATCAATGCTATAGTGTTTCGAGTGCAGGGAACTAAAATTGCCTATGTTTTTGTTTGTTTTATGATTCTCTGTACTAAAGACATATTCAGGAGTGTTGGAAGCACAATAAATAATTGATAAAGGTGAGCAAGTTAATTGAGAACATGCTTAAATAAATTTGCTTCAAGTAAGCATGACCACACTTATAAAGAAGTTTGAATGGGTGATCGTTGTTAAGAGGCATAGACAGATAAAAGATGACAGTTTAGATGACAGCTTTACAAATGAATTGAATCAGAGAGTTAAAATTTCAGTTATAGATGTATGCTTAAGAAGTTTGTTTCATAACCACATGGTTTCAGGTTTAGTTTCATTCTACAGTACCTTGAACAAGTATTTTCTATTATAGCTCCAGACTGACCAATGCCTTGTGAGTGAATTTTCTAGATGGAAACAACACAGAAGTTGTTCTGCATTCATTCTCTGCTCATCCCTTTCACTTCTATGGTACCCTCCAGCCTCTTTTTCTCTTGCTGCATTCTGCCACTGCTCTCCCATCCTTTACCTCTCTTTCACTGTCCTTTCTCCATAGCTTCTGTGCCACCTGAACTCCTCATCTCTCTCTGGCTCACCTCCACCAGATTCTCATCACCCCCATCTCTTTCTCTCTTTCATGTTTATTTCTTCCTACACCTGCCTATATTCACCCTCATAACACAGGTTAAGCACTGGATCCCTCTACACAATCTACCCTATCACTTTTGCTATTCTGTCCCCATCTCACTCACTAACCCTTGACACCCTCCCCCAACACACACACACTCCCTTCCCTTTCCAGTGTTTACCTTGTTACTCTCTTCACTACCACTTGTCCACAACATGAAATCTGTTCCTCATACTTTCTCCTCTCTCATCACTTTGCCTAAATCTTTTCTCTTATTCTCTTTTTATCGAATGTACTCCCTTTAGGTTCTTTAGTCTTGCAAGGTGATACCAGAAAAAATACTTGTTGCACTGTAAAGTATTGTTAGAAAGAGCATCCTGCTTTAGAATCATGCCAAAGCCAAGACATTTGAGCATGACACTGTCCGCCAACTCGTCAGATCCTGTTGAACTCATACCAGCCTGGAAAGCGAACATAAAATGATTGTGTGTGTGTATCTTTCAGTTTGTTTTTCCACTTGATGACTGGTGGTTGGTTTGTTTGTGTCCCTGTAACTTAGTTGTTCAGAAGATAAAGTACCATATTTAAAAATACTAGGTTCAATTTAATCGACTTAACCCATTGGCTGCAATCTAATGACTGAAACACAAGAAAAAGAATATCTAATCATTAGCTTGGTATGTTATCAAGCATTATATATGCTGTTTCTAGTTGAGCAAATATAGGGAGTCATTATAGATAAGTAAAATTAAGATCAGCTATTGGTTATCTATTATACAAATATTCTTGATTTTAGAGTGCAAGAATTTTTTATTCTGTACAAATTTTTAGACAGTATACAGTATTTGACATAGACACCTGTTAGTCAAACACCTTGCCTATGAAATGAGTAGAACTATCTTGCTGACTATTTTACATTTGTCTTATTGGTGCTCTCTAAGACCAACTTGGATGTCTCCCAACTTTCTGTTATGCCTTTTATTAATAACTGCCTACCAATCTCATCTCCAACACTATTCCTCAAAAGTGACATACTTGACATGAACTGCACTGATTCTATTCCAGTTCCACATCTTTTTGCTTTTAAAATATTTTTAGTAATGAATTTGACAGCTTCTCGAGATAAGTTTGGTATACCTAGCATTTTCACAGTATCTTCTTAATGATTTTCTATGCTTTACACAAGATTACCCTAGGCTTTTTTGCACACTATAATTTTTGTGATGTATACTATGAATATTCTTTCTGTATAATCAAATTAATAACCTTTGATCCATCATCTGTATTTTTTTAGTCTCTGGGTTTTTTCAATTGAAGTCTGTTATATTAATTCATAAAGGGTTTCAACCTTCACATTGAATACTAAGGATGATCTTATGTTCATCTTTATTACATTGTATTATAGATCTTTTTACTTACATTCACTCACTTTTGCCCATTCCTGTATTCCGCTCCTTTCCTTTTAATCTAATTCTCCTTTCAGTAAAACCACTTGCATATCCATCAATTCTAATAATCAGCCAATCTCTTAGATTTCCATTCGACTTGGACTGTTCAATGTTCTACTGTTCCGTTTTCATACAGCCTGATATGTTACACATATTTTCCTTTCATATAAAGAAAAAACTTTTCAAAGATACATAATCTCTTTTACAGCATCCTAATTAAAAGCTCTTCATCCAAGGGAAATCACTGCTAGAATGGTGTAAAATCTCGTCATTAACCAAGTTTTCAAAATAATGCATTGTAGCTTTTCTTGTTCTTTGGCTACTATCCAAATCTTTTGTTTTTCTTTTGGTTGGCAAATATTTTTTTCCCCAGTTATTCTATTTTGATGTCCACTTGTTGATTCCTACTCAACTTCCATAGATCATCTTTCTTGGCAGTCTTTTAGCTTTCCCTCTACTCCCTACTCAAAATCTTAACAATCTTTAGCTTACATTATATGCTCAATTTTCAGTTTTATGCTAACTTCTTTAATTCATAATTATTTGCATTTACATCCTTACTGTATGACAATAAAGAAAAACAAACTTTGGTACATTGAAACTACATATTTTCTTATTTGGGACATGAACTCTGAACTTTATTCAGCTGATCTTTTGGATGAAGAATTCTCTTTTTAATATATATGATTAGTCTTTTACTTTAAATTTTCTTTTCCCATTCATTCTAACCACTGCCACTTCTAATATTGCAGTTTTTCTGATATTGTGTAATTAAAACAATGTTTTACTGCTGAATGCTCTAACATCAATTGGCAAATTACTAAAATAAAAACAAAAGGGTAAATGAAAATTATATTCATGAGTAATATATTCAGTTGAACTCATAAACCAAATCTAGCTGGTTAGTTTCATCAGATATGAATTAATGTCAATTTGGAAGCAGATACCAATTTCTAACTTGAAAATATCTACAATTAGTAAATCTATCCTGCACACTGGACAGCAGTTTTTCTGTATTCTTGATTGGTTACATGTTTTTTGTTTTCACAGTGTCTGTTGACAGCCTACTTTCTACTTGAAAGGTTCAACACCATGTATCTTGTAGTCTTCTGTTTTTTCTTTCCTCTTGTTGGTATCCATCTCAATAATGTTTTTGCATATTGATGATTTGGCTGCTGCAGGCTATGACCAGCCAATTGCATTCTTCATTCTATTAACATGTCTTGGAGTCTTCATGATTATATTCTTATGACTTTTTCGTTTCTGATATGATTGTGGTACAAACTTCTCAGAATATTCTTCAAGTACCTTTGGTAAATGATGTCCAACCTTTTGGGGATTTTTCAGTTTATTCTTGCATTCCATTTGGATATAGGACTGTTTGTAGTATGATGTTATTTTATACATATTACTTTTTAAAAAACTTTCAAACTTTAATCAATTGTAAAGGGTGCGGATAAAAATAGATTGAATTTGGAATTAGATAACTGAAAATACCAAATCAACAAAAATCATAAATGTATCTTTCAACACTTTTATACAGTAGAACATTTATTTCTAGTTGTGCAAATTTCTGAAAATAGTAACATTTTTGGAATATTTGACCTGCCTTTAATGATTTCATTTGACATAACATCAAAACTGATTTGGATTGCCTTCATCTGCCTCTTTATTTCAATCATTGAAGTCGGACAAATATGTTACTGACTGGGTACACATGAGAATTTCAGTGTAGTTATTGCAGAATATGACAAAGAATTGCAAAAGAAGTTCAAGGCTTGTCAAAAGTCCTGAAGATGACCATATCCATGACTAAGCCATGAGTAGTTGCAGGAAACCATAAAAGACCAACAACAGTATAATAATGTAATATTGTAGGAATTAGTAGGAATTAAGTGGACAGTAGTTCTATATATTTAATTGTTGAAATTTTCTGGTCCACTCTACATGAGTAGACCTGTGACATTGACATAACTGTTCAAAGACTACAGACAACTTTCAGTCTGATAACACTAGGCAACAAATCTCAACTTTTTTTTTGTTAGACACGTAAACTACTGATTCCTACAAAATTTCTGCTAATTTCAGATCTGATATCTAAATTCCTCTATCATGTCCAGATTTTGTGTAACCGAAAACCCCCTATTTTTTTCATTTTTTTCTCTCACCCGCTTCTATTATGAAAGCTGTCTAAGCTACCTTTCAGTGCCATGTTTTACGTGGATGACACTGCAGATCTGTGGTCCAGTGAAAACTCCAGCTTCTAGCTTAGCATCTGTCAATATTCCTTTAAATTTATACTTTAAATATTGGAAACCACTACCTTGATGATCCATACCCATCACAAAATTGTTCATACGGTCAAGTTTAATGTGAAGTGGTGGAAGATGTACTTTCTGAGGGTCAATAAGTGTTGGGTGTTTCACATTGTGTTTACCAACATGTTCAGTACTAGATGGCCAATCATGTTTTTTGTAGTAGTTCTTGTCATCTCTGTTGTTCCATAGACACATAAAGCACATGTTTTGTGTATCCCAACTGTAACTCAAGAAGTAATGATACAACTTTACGGTTGCCACAAATATTCTATATGTGGTCCTTATATTTGATGAGTCTTAGCAGCAGTTCCATTGATTCATAAGTGGTAGGAAATTTTACTAAGTGATTTACATTTGACACAAAATCTAGATGTGATAGAAAAAAAATTAATTATAGATTTGAAATCAGCATACCGACTTTAGCTGGGAACACCTGTTTGGTCTTCTGTAACAAAATTGTGTTTCCTAGTGTAATAGATCATCCTGTGTTGTAACAAAGACACTGAAATAACTATGGAAGGAAAATCAAATTTCCTGGATGGCTCACTGTAAAAGTTAAGCTCAGTTAACTAGATAAGTATTTTTTAAAGAGTTGGGAGGGGCAAATTGCCATCATCATTTAGCATCCGCATTTCCATGCTGACAGGGGTTAGACGGTTTTACTGGAGACTGGCAAGCCAGGGAGCTGTACCAAACTTTAGTCCGTTTTGGCTTGGTTTCTATGGCTGGATGCCCTTCTTAACACCAACCAATCCAGAGAGTGTACTGGGTATTTTTAACATGTCACTGGCATGGGTGTTTTTAATGTGGCACCAGCACGAGTGTTTTTAACGTGTCACCGGCATCAAAATTAAGATGGCTTTAAACTTTTCTAATACCATAGTGAAAAATGAATTATATGGATATAAAGTCTATTTTGTCTTCTCATTAATAAGGTTGGAGGAAAAAATTTCATTAATATTTTGGGTATTAAAGGAGTCGACTAGTATTTGTGGCGGTTCCTTACATCTAAAGAAATTTCAATGATATTAGCTAGGCTCTTCATTCAACTGAATCTTTATACAGATATATATATATATACAAAGACACACACACATATATATACAAACACACACACACACATATATATACAAACACACACGCACACATATATAAACACACACACACACACACATATATATGTATATATATATATAAAGCACTTAGCCGTATAGGTGACTCGCAAGATATCCTATATGGCTAAGCACTTTACAGGTGCGAAACCAATGGTCACTCTCTGACCGGCTATAACAGTTTACTTCTTAAAATATACATTACTGCTTTAATGTTTTAGAGTGTGCTTCTTCTTCGGATATATGAACTATTGGCTATATATATATATATATGTGTGTGTGTGTGTGTGTGTGTGTGTGTGAATGTGTGAGTGCGTTCATGTGTGTGTGGGCGTGAGTGTGTGTGCGTGTTGTGACAAGACAAAACAAACAAACTACACTTTGGTACATATACGATCTGACGTACACAGTTACACTCTGACGCAGAAATACACACAAAAGCACGCACACACACACATACACACACACACACACGTCCACACACACACGTCCACACAACACACACACACACATATATACACACGCACACTTACACTCATACACAAATATATTGTTGCAAACATTGACACAGCGAAACATTTTAAACAAACATGAAACCTCATTCCGGCAACAAACAAGCTTAACAGACACGGGAAATAACAAGTAAATAAAACAAAAATCAAACAACAACAACAACAACATTAATACAACACTGTATGAGAGAGAGAAAGAGAGAGAGAGTGAGAGAGAGAGAAAGAGAGAGAGAGTGCGTGGTATAGTCAGGGCAAATGTGATTATTTGAAACGCGTAAAACAAAAATTTCATGATGATATAACTGGCGTGTGTAAATCACATAATAACTTCAGACGTTCGCACGACTAATTGCAGTTTTTCTATATATAATATGGCGGCGACAGGGGCAGAGAAATTGAATCAAAATGGCAGGTCTATTTACACGGAAGTTACCTCGTTTTCTACACGCCTTACCGCCTTCCCGCTTGCCTGCCTCACTTGTAAAACCGCGCGTCTCAGATATAAACGCTTTGTTCTGTCGTTGCTGAACGCAATGAGTGATCTTGCGTAGGCGCGAGTATCTTTGTCGCATAT
>JAOPUL010004099.1:23441250-23452087 GCA_027564515.1 Octopus rubescens
ACTGCAAACCGGGGCCAATCCGACTTAAGGGCCAGGATACCAGGCATATATAGACCAGGGGGGGGGACAGACTGGCATAGGGACCAGGGGGGACAGACTGGCATAGGGGCCAGGGGGGGATATATATAGACCAGAGATGAATGACATTTGTAGGCGGGGGGGGTACATATAGGCCCAGGGTGGGGGCATATGACATTTGTAGGTGGGGGGGAGGCACCCATGCTGGCGCCATATTAAAAGCACCCGTACCGGTGACACATTAAAGGCACCCGGTACACTCTCTGGAATGGCTGGCGTTAAGAAGGGCATCCAGCCATAGAAACCAAGCTAAAACAGACTGGAGTCTGGTGCAGCTCTCTGGCTTGCCAGTTTCCAGTCAAATCGTTTAACCCATGCCAGCATGAAAAGCGGACGCTTGTGGTCCTACATATAATCTGAAAAAAAAATTCTTTTTAATCAAGATGGTCATGGCTAGAATCAAACAAATAAAGCTGAAATAAAAAATGAACGGTCTTTTTTTTTAATAAAATATGAATATATACAACATACAGGGAATTAAATTAGTAATAGCCAAAACATTAAATTATTTTCATCCCATAAATATGTGGGAAAAATTATGTTTTGGTGAAAAGCAATCTTTTCTTTTTTTATATATATTTTTATTGGTTTGGTCTGGAGGAGGAGGGTGTGCCCATGGTCTTTGCAGACCCTCAGAGATGGGTGAAATTGACATAACATTCTTTGAACAGTTGCAAATCAATGGCTGCAAGGAAAAATGTGTAGGGTTGGGTTCCAGAGGCCTGGCATTCTGGGGATGTGGGGCTTGGAAGTGGTGAATTTAAGATGAGTGGTATGAGGTGAGTCTAAAGTGCCTACATGGGTGTGGCAAGAGACCAACTACCTTTGATGCAAATCAGGCAGCAAATGATTAGGCTTTCACCACAAAAATACTACTTACAAAACTATCATGGTTTAAAAGTGGTGGGGTGGGGGTGAAAGAAAGGATAGTTCTTTTTGGTGGCCAAGTATCAAAACAGTCAGTGCTGTGTAAGGGGTGAGCTAGTTTGTAAGTTGTGCAATGTATAGGGACATCATTTGCAGATCACATGATGGTTTTGCAGGAGTTGCATGTACTTTGTAGTTGTTGATTTTCTCCAATCATTGTTGGCTAGTTTTTGACTGAACTTCTTAGAAAGTACTACAATCAGTTACTGTTTCCTGTTTTGAAGAATTTTTTCAGGTTTTTTAAAATCTTACCAGTAGTGTATTTTCGCCACGAGGAGCACTGTAGAGAAAAGTCTATTTAACAAACCTATTTCTATCTTATCTCTAATTTTTGTGTGGTTTCCCAAAAGCTCAGTAATATTTATGGAACGGCAGTGATCATTCCATTTAGTTTCGTGACTATTATTTTTGAATTTCATTTTCACAACTACTGATCTCATAAATACTAATGTCTCTATTGTCTATAAATAAAATAAGTACTGGGTCCTATGTGATCAACTGTACTCTAGCATAGCTACAGTCCAAAGTGTAAACTAATAAAATCAGAAAACTTCCATGTCATCTAAATATATAATTCAGTAAAATAGGATTTTATAAAGAAGGGTACAATCACGAGAGATTTTCTGATTGGTTGTCAGGCAAGCATTTTTCTTGTACATTCTATTTTGTTATCAGTGCAATAACGTTTTAGCTGATATAAGATATCTCATAAGGGCTTAAGGAATTAATGACTTGTTTATAGTATTGTAACTTCCTTTCACAGTTGTACTATTATTTCAAGATGATTGGTTATCACTGTTTTTGTGTTTGCCTTTCCATGCTAGTTAGGATGGCAGTTCTGAGGTAATGTTTTACAGCCAAACATACTTTCTGATGCCAAGTTTTTTTGTCACCTCTTACAACATGCAGAGATAAGGTGTACCTAATTTTGTAACTAGGAGACACAATTTTTAATTTAAATCTATAAGCAGTCTAAATTTAAAGATTACAAACTGATTTGTCATCTCACTTTAACAGTATAATAAAGTAGAAGATAATTTAGTAGAGTTGATCTTCACTTAGCCTGCATCATTGGAATCTAAGGAGATTAATGAGTTTGCTGACTAACCAGTGTTTTGATTAGTATATACAGTTTATCCAACAGCTAACCACTACATGCTACCTTTTTAAAAATAGTCTGTGAATCAACATCATCCTTTAGCATCTGTTTTCCATGCTGGCATGGGTTAGACGATTTGACTGGAGACTGGCAAGCCGGAGAGCTGCACCATACTCCAGTTCATTTTGGCTTGGTTTCTATGGCTAGATGCCCTTCCTAACACCAACCACTCCAGAGACTACTGGGTGCCTTTAACGTGTCACCAGCAGGAGTACAAAATAATTAGTCAAAGAAAAGGTTAACGTTAAACAAAAAGCAAGTGAAATTTAATGGGAAGGTGAAATATTGGGTTCAAGTATAGTAAATTCTGTTGGGTTACTTAAGAAAGTTCATCACTATTGGTTCCAAAGTGAAAAGTTGGAATTTATAACTAAGCAGAGTTAAGTACCAAGAAGTGGGGTCTGTCAGGATTGCTGTTTTCATCTTGAAAGATGACTAAAACATCAGGAGCTGGTGTTGGTACAATATCTTCTTCAGGAACTGGTGTTGGCACACTATCTTCTTTAGGAACTGGTGATAAGGTGGTTACATATCTGGGTGAGCAGAAGTTGATGGCACTAAATTTTTAAATGTTGACCCCACTGGCACATGATTTTTAGCTATTTTTAAAAATATATCTTTCAAGCTGAGCTGTTTCATATATTTTGAACCTTCTTCGATTAGTTTATCCTTCAACTTCTAAACATTTCTTATTTCTTGTTCATCTATATTAAACTGCATTGCCCTAGCATCTTCACCTGTCAGTTAAATTAACTTAGGAATTCTTTCTGTTACATCTTACTTATTTTCATCACTGCTTTCATCTCCACCATCTTTTTTCATAATTTTCATGACTTTACACATATGCACATTTCCTGAGTCAGTATAATAAGGAACATGAATTACAGCATCTTCTACATTAATCCATTTTGCAACATTATCTCATCCATCCTTGATGCAAGATCCTTAGCAGCTGGATTAGTAAGATCATGGGTGAAAGAAGTTCATGTTTATAATTTGTTTTACTTTTGAAACCATAAATTCTCTAAGGTCATTTGTAGTGTCTTTACTGAAAAATGGATAGTATAAACTGTGGCTAAATTTATTGTTTGAGTTTAGCTGATATAGATGCTTTTACAATTTCCAATCATTGGCAATGCAGTAAACCACAGCTTTTACATATCTTCCATATTATTGTTATATTTGGGAAGAGTCATAATTAATAAAGCTTAGAAACACACCAGTTGTTGTTTGTCTACATTTCTCTTTTTTTTTCTAAATAAGTTGTTTTATGTTCCTAAAAATATTTTCACTACATCAACCTGTAGCCTTTTCATTGGGTGTATATTTTTACAGTTCTAGAGTAAGCTTGTGAGCTAATGACGTTAGTGTTTATTAGTTTACTTTGCTTCCAATTGTTGCTAACATTGATTTTGTTTTTCGACTCTTGTATTATTGTGGTAGATGGTTGCTGTTAGTGAGGAGGTGGTGTTGTTACACCATTTGTTCTTTATATTAAGTTTGTGTGTGTGTGTGTGTGGGGGGGTCTGTTTCCTGTATTTGTATAGCTTCTCTAATCTGTTGTCAAGTTGGGGGGTTTTGGATGCCTGGAAAGAGTTTGCACTTGAGTATCTGTTATTGAGCCATTGGATTTTTGTATGGTATATTGATAAAGTATGAATGTTTGTTTTTTGTCATTGTACTCTCTCCAGTGTTCTGCATTCCCTTCATGTAGGCTAAGTGATGCCTCCTATGTAGGTTGTAGTGGTGCCCCTACACTGCCTCTTCATGCATGCCATATGGTATAGGTTTGTTGTTGTCAGTGCAATGTGTTTTCTTGGTAGGACTTGATGGATCTGCCTATTTTTCTATTTCTTGAATTTTTAGCTTCGTATTGAGTAATGTGTTCCTAAATTTGCAGGCTTGTTCACCTCTGGGCATAGTATTGATGAACACAGCTTGGAATTTGTTTTTGCCATACCAGGAGTTATTCTTGTCCATCTTTTTTCTTTCCAGTCTGTTCCAGGATTTGTTCTGGTACATGGGCACACTCTATTAGCAGCATTGCTGATGATTGTTTCAAACTTTTTCATTTTCTTTATGTACTCTCATCCAATCCTGTTGGTTGTATCCAGAGAATCGCATCTTTTATACTAAATATTCCTTAAATTCTTGTACTGGTCTGCCAGAGATAACTACACTCAGTAGGTACTTCATAAACCAAGGGCAATACTAAGAAATAAGAGAATGTAATATAACATTGTCCTGCAGTCGAATTAATGAGGTACAGTTAGATGACAGATATATACCAAAATCTTCCCCAGTACAAGGCAAATACTAGGCAATCTCATTAACATTGTAGACCAGATCTGGATTTAATTTTTCATCAGAAACTTAGCAAATTTGTCAACAAATGCTGCAACTTCTTCCTTGTGTAGTGAATGCTTTTTGCCAAACACCACACAGTACTTTAGGTCATGTCACTGTTTGAAACATCTAGGCTAATCATTAGCACTTGTAAGCTAGTCCTTGTTCTTCATGAAAAACTATAGCTTGTTCTTTCATTAAATTCCTACACTACTTAACATCTTCATTTGTGCAGAGCTTAAACCACATTATCAGTACTTCATCCAGTTCTGAACTTTTTCCATTGTTTTCCTTATGCATATCTTTTTTCTTGTTTTTGGTCATAAACTGTTGAAGAATTAATGCATAATTCATACAAGGTTCTCACAGAACTACCATTGAGTTTTTGAGGAGTTCAAATATATCTGTTATGGAAAATGTACAGTGTTTGTGCTTTATATCCCAAGAAGCATTTTATGCTTTGGAACAATGACTGAGGTTAAATGTGAGCAGGTTATAATATGTGCAAAATAATAGAAATGGCTTGTCAGTGTTGACCTATTACAACCAACACCATCAAAATAGTAGTGGCAGATTGAAGTGTTGGATTGGATATTAGGTTCAAATAAGTGATGGAACTGGATTACCAGTGGTTGGATTAGTGAAAGTTGACTATTTGGAAAAGGAGGTGGAGAGACTGCCTATTACTGGATAATGACAAGATTCTCTACATACTGTTCAATAGCAGTGAAATACAGATATCAAGTGCTGAAAATTTAGTGCTTGGACAGAAAGAAACCAAATACTATTGCATAATTATTTAGCAAAATTAAATGAATGAAATATTTGCTGTAATTTAAGATGAAAAGGATTCTAATTTACCAACAGTATATTGATAAATACTAAATTAAATGAAAACTGTTTCATATGTCTATTAACATTTAGCTGAAAAAAAACAATAGAGATTGCCAGAACAGTAACGTGCCAAATTGAATGCTTTATATTATCTGATTCAATTCTTAACTATTCTGAATTCAAACTGCAGTGGAATTAGCTTTTTGTTTCTCTGATGTTCATAAGAACTATATTTAAGTCTATTTTCTAGATTTATACACCCTGCCTCTTTAATAATTAGTTTTGTAATTATTTGAAAGAGATTGATATATCTTTAAAAAAAAAATGGTGTGTGCTAATTGGTGTTCTATTGTTGACAGTTTTTTAGGTTTTGATTGCCATATAAAAGCATTTTTACAATGAAAAAAAGCTCTCTTGCTTGTCTAAATCCTTCATTACTCATTTTTTAGTGGGAGAGTCTATCTGAATTGTTAGTTAACTGACAAAGCTATTCTGTGAATCATACTAAGTATTGTACTTTGTGGTATATTGGATAAAAGTATTGGAACCCTACATGCAAGGTTTGAGTTTAATTATATATACATGCACTGGAGCACAAGCACATGGCATTGATGATGGATGAAGACAGTTGTTTGAATTGTATTCTATTTCAGCATTGAACACAATTTTAAAATATTGAAATACCACTGTTTTATAAAATCTCTTTTCAGCACACGTGTTGGAAAAGAATTGCTATAAGTTGGTGATTCATAGAAACTAGACTGAGGTGTAAAACTTTAGTGTCATCTTATATTATAGAAATATTTTTTTTTTTTTTTTTGTAAGAGTTTCCAAATTCTGCCCAAGCTGACTAGAGCAAATATACATGCCCATTCTACAGTGTGTTCATGGGTGAAATGCATATAACATTTTCAGCTCTTTTAATTGTGTAATCAAAAACTAAATAATCAACAAATGTATCAAATGAAACTATTTGGCTTCAGCTTGGCTGATTACTGCATTTAAGACATTATCTGCTCTAATTCCATATACCAAGAATGTGTGCCAGAGAACTGGCAAAGGAAAAGTAATGCAAACTTGTCAAACAGCTTAGAAAAATGTTAAATCATATTTAATGAGTTATGATTAAATTGGATGTTAAAATGATGATGATTTTTGTTTTGTCTTTTAATTTTATTACATTTTTCTTTTTTTTAAATTTTAGGCTGCCCCTGGTAACACTGGAGGAACCAATAGCAGTAGCACTTGTCCAGCGGGAGCAGGAGGTACCAGTACAAGGCCAAGCAACAATACAAGCAGTGCTAGTGCTAATATCGGAGCCACTCCTTTTGGATTAGGTGGCTTAGGAGGTTTGGCTGGTCTTGGTAATTTAGGAATGGGGTCTGCAAATTTTATGGAAATGCAACAGAGAATGCAAAGAGAGGTGTGTATCTGTTGATGTTTTTCATTAAAAAAGGACTTTATAAACAACTAATTTTAGTGTATAACAGATTAATGATTTCTCTAAATCATTATCATTAATTATTTGTAATGCACACTAATAAACTAATAATCTACTTGTAATGTGGCATTGAAAGTTGCATGAATGATATACATGGTTGATCCTAGTAGAGCATCAAACTCTTAGGATATATTACTTAATTTACTTAGGATATATTACTTAATTGTAAATGTTTTCTGAAAAGCACATGAAATGATTGTTGAGAGTAAATGATGGTGTTGGTGGGCAGAAATGAATGCATGAAAATAGTGAATAGTATAGGTGATTTGTCATTGTGAAGTTAAGCAGAAATTTGAATAATAGCCTCAGTTAACAAGGGAAGTAGTATACTTTCCATAAGTCTTAGAGCAGAGACACAGAAGATTGTGTATTATGGAAATTGGATTGGATTGGATTACTCATGTTCAGCCTACTGCATGACAAAGGCCTCAGCATGTTCTCTCTACCATAAAATGGCTTGAGATCATATTGGTTAGAGAAATAATGTGTTGGAATATGTAAGAGTATTGTTATGCTGGCAATAATGTAAAATCATGGCTTTTCATTAAAACCCAAAGGAAAGCTGTAAACAGTTATGAGTGATTGTTTAACAGGAGCATGAGTGGAACAGAGAGAACCTGCCTCTAGTTGATTCCCATTGGTCAATCAGTGGAAAGCTACAAGGCATTCCATCAGAAACATTAAATTTCTCTAAAGAAAGTAGATATCAGTTTGTTTGCTGGGTGTACCAACTAATATAATTTAACAGATATCACCACCATTAGTAATTTTCACTTAATGTTATCTATGCTTATTTAATTTGTTTTGTTTTTTATAATATTAAATTAAATTATTTTGATAGGTGAGACCTAAATTATCTTTTCGTGCCGATGACACGTTAAAGGCACCCGGTACACTCTCTGGAGTGGTTGGTGTTAGGAAGGGCATCAAGCTGTAGAAAGCAAGCCAAAACGGAATGGAGTCTGGTGCAGCTCTCTGGCTTGCCAGTTTCCAGTCAAATTGCCTAATCCATGCCAGCATGGAAAACGAATGTTAAATGATGATGATGAAATGTATGGAAAATGGACGCTAAATGATGATGTTCATAAAACGAAATGTATGTTTTGTTTTAGATTTTAACCGATTACTGTATATTTATATATTTTTTTCTGTTGCATATATTTACAGTTAATGCAGAATCCCGAGATGTTTCGTTCCATGATGGAAAATCCATTTGTTCAACAGATGATGTCTAACCCTGACATTATGCGGCGCTTAATCACCAGTAATCCTCAAATGAGAGAGCTAATGGAAGTAAGTATTTTTTTCTCAGTTCTACAACATTATAGAAACTTAATACAATTGTTCTGAGTACATTCTAAAACTTTGTTCTTTATTCTCTTAAATACTAAAGAGAACAAGTTATGTATATCTATATATGTATCCATAGAGGATATGTGATAGTTGATTTTTTTTTTTTTACAGTATCAGTGTGGAATACAAAAAATTGATCTATAGATCTTCTCCTTGGTTTTTATTTTTGAGGATGTCAGTCTATTATAGCTTGTATTCTCTGATGATCTTGTACATATTCCTCACTACTAGGTAAAATAAGGTACACTGAATAAAATATTTACTCAGATACATAAAATGCTTACAGCAGATTTGAACTTATTAGATATTGATAGTCCAGTGCTGAACATATTTAACTATTTTTGTCCTGCTTACTCATGTACAGAATGTATTGAGTGCATTTTTATGGTACTAGCATTAGAAGTTGTCAGATCCTCAATGCACATCCATTATCCACTTTACAGAGTGTATTGGGTGCATATTGTTGTGTCATCAGCTCTAGAGATGTTGTCATGTCCTCAACAAAATTAAAGTTCCTCTCATCCCAGTGATATCTTTACTCATTCATCAACCACTTCACAAGATGTACTATTATCATAGTACTAGCACTTGGTCTCTGTTCATTCAGGGTAACATGAGCAATAGAGCGGGTAGAAGAGAGGGTGATTGCAGAAGAACTACAGTGAAAGCAAGAAATGGGAGAGACAATGCTAGAGGAATGTAATGAGAAGTAAGAAAAGGAAGGATGTAATGGGTTAGATAGTAGCAACATTTGGTAAATGGCAGCTAGACGGTCACATATAAGAGAAAGCAAGTGATGAATAATCAGTGTTAAGAAAGTGAGGTAGATGTCAGTAAAGAGCGACCTGGAGAGAGGGAGTGGCACTCTAATAAATACATTATAATAGGAAGATTGAGATGTTTTTCACTAGAGAAACTGTTTTCCTCACTAAAGTTTTAGTTTTCCCTAGTGAAAATCGAACAAGTTTTCAGTTTAATTCTACTTTATCTTATTAATCTTATTAGCTTTTGGTTTTAAATAATTTCTTTTAAACTTTTGTGTTTTATGGAGAACAAATATATATCTGATATTTTTGTATATTTTTTTCCCCCAGAGAAATCCTGAAATAACACACATGTTGAATAACCCTGAATTGATGAGACAGGTATGATCTTTCAGATTCTTGTAATTGATATTGTGAAAAATGTTTTCACTATTTGCATTTCTATGCATCATCACTATTTTACATTTGTTTCTTTCTATTCTTGCATGGATTGTACAAATCTCCTTCATGAGCTACAACTTCTTGATCAACTTCAGTTCTTTTTCCCATGTTTTGGTCTTCTTTTTCTGCAGGTTCCTTCTATCTGGACACTGGGCACTTCTTTACCAAACTGTCATCCTCCATATGCATCATATGTCCATACCAGTGTAGCCTTCTCTCTTGCACACATCTTATACCTTATTCCTTTACACCTTAGTTTTCTCTCAACTCATTTGTGCTGCCATTCCTGCACATTATACATCCACTGGTGTGTGCTTGCTTCATTTGATTCCAGACTTTGTAGACAATCCTTTTGTTGCCAGAAGATGTAATAGCTCTCTGGATTTTTTTAATCCTGTTCTTACTCTGGCTACTATGCTCTTAGAAACACACCTTTGCTGCTAATTAGATCACTTAAATAACAGAAACTATCAACTCCTATCAAGCTATCAGCCGTCAAAGCATTTTGAAAGAATTTTTTATAGATGTCCTTAATGCTAGATACTTCTGTGCATCTGTTACATATGAAGACTTCCTTCTCTATCAACCTGCTTCTGATCCTACTGCATTTCTTCAGCACCCATTATATGGAGTTTCTACCTATTCCATTTTTGCATATTGAAAATGGCCACATTCCCAATGGTTGTAGGATCTTGCTTTCTTTTCTACTAAATAAAACTAGTGTTTGCTAGGTTTACTTTGAGGTCTCTCAATTGTAGGGTTTGCTTCCACATTTGGAATTTCTCTAAATTTTCAAGAGATCCAACTATGAGAACTAAGTCAACAGCATACAGGAGTTCCCACAGACAGCCTGTCTTAAAACCACCCCTTTACTTTATGACTTGGAGAACTATAACAAACAGAAGTACTGGGACTTAGTCCTGATGGATACCTACCTGTGCACTATATTCCTTGCTAAACTCATTGCTAACTCACCTTGCATAGTTCTCATAAGCCATTTAGCTACACTTCATTTTCTTAGCAATCACCTGACTACGGAGTGTGGTTCTCTGTTAGAAGTCTTTTCCAAGTTGACAAATGCTTGCTTTTATAGCTTACTCTTAGCTAAGAACTTCTGTACTTGTCTTAATAAGAAGAGGGTATTAGTGATACTCTGCTTTAGCACAAACCTAAACTGTGTTTTATATATGCTAATTCTCTTCCTAATCAATTGTGCTATATATAACTCTGTTATTTCTTAACTTGGTCCATCAGTTTTCATGCTTTTGTAATTGTTTCTTTCTAGGGTGTCTCTTTTATTTTTGTAGTTGGTGACACGTTAAAAACACTCGTGCTGGTGACACGTTAAAAACACTCGTGCCGGTGACACGTTAAAAACACCCGTGCCGGTGACACGTTAAAAACACCCGTGCCGGTGACACGTTAAAAACACCT
>JAOPUL010004099.1:23470401-23487802 GCA_027564515.1 Octopus rubescens
CCAAGCCAAAAATAGACTGGAGTCTGGTGCAGCTCCCCAGCTTGCCAGTTTCCCGTCAAAACCGTCTAACCCATGCCTGCATGGAAAAACAGACGTTAAAGGATGATGATGATGATGTAAAGAATCTGATAGCAGTAAATAAATCTGTCAACTATGGGAATAAGTATTCCAGTTGACTGCACTGACTTCAGTTGATAAAACTTCCATTGTGCATTCTTGTGAAGACTATTAAATTGCATTTCAAATACCTTATCATACTGAATAAACAACCAAATTTCCCTCAAATCACACTTTATCCTCTCAAAAAAGAGAAAGGAGACATTAAATAATGTAGTCCTAGATACACTGGTAACAGTGAAGGTTAGAACAGAGTAGTTATGGCTAGAATCTGATAATAGGTCTATTTAATCAGTTATACTTGAGGTTAAACAAATCCTACTAATAAATTAGCCAACCAAGGAGTCTCTGTGGTCATTTGACTTGCTAGAAATAGCAAGAAAAGTTTCCTCATATCACACACTGTTCTCTTAAACAAGGAAGGACACATTGGACAGTGTAGTTCTGTAGAACCTCCATCAAACAGAGTTGACCTTGCCCAGGCAAGATTTTTTGAAGAACACTGGCTGTTGCTCATGAATACAAAAAGGGAAAGGCTGCTGACTTGGTCCTTTACAGCATGGAATCAGTGTTGTCACAGGTGTTGCTGTGAGACTGCAAAGAGCTGGAAGATTGCATAAACCATCTTGCCTTACCCTCACAGTTTTGCCAATCACCACCTTAAATTAGTACTTTTTAATGGACTCTGAAAGAATGAAAAGCAGGGCATGATTTGAACTCAGAACACACAGATTTGAAACAAACACTGCAAAGCCTTTCTATGCAATGCTCTAACAACTGTGCCAATTCTCCACCTTAGTGTGTCTTAGATATCTCTAAAAAAATACCTTGGGCTAAACATAAAAGAAAAAAGTTATTTTATTAAGCCCATCATTTAAATTGACAATGGTTTTGAATATATAGAAAATGTAAGCAGTTTATTGTTGTTAGAAATCTGGTCACAAAAGAGTTAATTGTATATTGAAATTTTTAATGTTACCATTTTCTTACAGCTTAACTGGTCTTTCAATTCCTACTACCAGTAACACAAACACTGGCAGTACTGATTCTACTACAACCACAGCCTCCTCCACTGCCTCCACTACCACCACCACTACTACTTCTACAGAAGCCACCAACACATCTGCTACTGCTGGCTCTGCGGTGAGTTCATCTGACAAGCCGGCTACGACTGCTGGTGAGAACACCTCCTCCTCTCCCACCACCACAACTTCTACCACATCATCTACTACTACTAATGTAACTGGTGGCACCAGTACCACAGCCAGCGGGGATAGTAACCCTCTCGGTGGTAGCACCAGTGCTGATGCATTCAGTAATTTGATGGCCCAAATGGTACAAATGATGGCCAGTGGTCAAATGGGAAGTAATCCAATGACTGGAGGTTTACTTGGCACAGGACAAATGGTAGGTGTTCTATTTTATTTTATTTCTTTGAGTGTTTGTTAATTGTTGGCATTACTCATAATTATCTCTTTCTCATTGGCATTATATGCACACATGGTTGTGTTTTGCAATGTATATGCTTTGCAACCATGTAATTTCAGGTTCAGTCCCATTGCACTACATAATGCGTCTGAGGGTCGTTTTCCTTTTATTTACCATGGTTGGTCCTACAGGCCCATCACACCAAGCGATGTATGTAGATGACATTCCATGTCCCATATCCATAGGGTGTAGCCAGTCCTGCTTTTAAAATATGGACTGCCATGCATCCTGAAAGTGCATCCATGAACCTGCATTCAACTTACATGGGTGTATTGGTGCAGGGTTGATCCTAACCCAGACACCAGTCCCAATTGGTCAGTTGCAACGAGGCACTGGAACCTGCCAGACTCCAGCTGAGCAAGCCCAAGAGGCACATGAACACAATTGTGATAGCATGGCTTTTGACTGTAGTCAGGTATTGAACCCAGTAGTTAGTGATTCACAGTGACTCAAAGCAGTACTCCACTCTGGTGGAGGCATCCAGCTGTAGCACACCCCTGGGGTGAGCTTCAAAATTGTACCACCCACATGCATGGACTCTGACTTTGAATGACCCTCAGGGATGTTGTATGCAGTCTAGACTGACTCCAAAGGGACAGTGTAGGAAATTACAGCTCTGACCCAATTGGACTCAGATTTTCAGCATTGTTAGTTTACCCACGTATAGAAGGACCAATTTGTATGGTTGCACCTTTCTGACACAGCTCCTACCATGGGTTTAAACTCTCTTACCACACCTTTTAAGAGAGCGTCTTCTTCTATAGCTTTGAGTTGACAAATGTATTATACGTGGAATTGAACTGAAACTGTATGAAAATCTGTTGTGTATCTATGTATGTATGTGCATGCGTACAAATGCTGATATTCTTCAGCTTTGTTTGTCATTTCAAGCCCCCTTCCCTCTATTTCATCACTTCTCCCTTTTTCTTACACTTGCTTTTCTTGAAATTTTGTTCACCTTTTCTTACATTTTTCTTTGAAAGTTTTTTCCTCTTTCACAAAGATATTATGATGTTTACATTTCTTGTTCACACTTTGGTTGGTCACTCTAGGCTTTTGAAGAACTTGAGAATAAAAAAAAAAAAAATCCCATACAGGAAAACAAGTAAAGGCTGGTGACAAGAGCGTCTGGTTGTAAAATGCCACCTCAAAAGAGTTCCGGTCCAACCCATACTAACATGAAAAAAAAAATGGATGTTAATTGAATGTACTACACTCTATGCTTCTTTCTTTTCTTTTGTTTCTTTTGTCTTCACTTTCTTGGGAAGAAAATGGAAGTTGTTCCTTGATGTAGCTAGCCTTTAAGTCCTTTAGCAGAGTCCACTTTATTGCAACCATTCAGACTAGGTCTCTTGTCTGCAAACAAATACACTACTTCTCTTCTCACCACTCTCAAAGACCTTGAGGAAGATCATGAGAGCTGCTCTTCCTCCTCTGACTAATTCATTAAAAAACAAAACAAAACATTCTTGTTCATTTCTTTATCCTCTCTCCTTTTACCTTCCTCAATCTTGCTTTTTCTTGCAATTTCTTTTTCTTTTGTTATATTTTATCTGTTTCTTTTTTTAGGTTCAACCTCCTGATCAGCGCTTTGGACCTCAACTGGAACAGCTTGCAGCAATGGGGTTTGTGGATCGAGAAGCTAATATTAGAGGTAGTGTTTCTAAGTGTTCTTCTGTTAGTTTTGTTGCAAAAAGTATATAACTGTGCAACCTTTGTTTTTGTTCTGAAATTTCTAGACATTTGACTGAATTGGAAGAGTAATGTAAATTTAAGTTAACTTAGTTCTCAAAATTCAAATACCAGTATGGATTTGGTCCCTATTTAAAGCTTAATCTGTATTTATATTGATTTTTCTTGACTTAATGACACAGTGCCATATTTGTCAGTAATGGCACAGTGTCATATCTTTCAGCATATTGCCATTTATCCAAGATTTTCATTGTCTCCTCTGTGAGGTCTCACATTCTAAGACCTTATCTCAATATTGCTTCCCATGTCAAGTATGCTTAATTGTTGAACCAAGCATGCTTGGCATTCCATCCAGTACTTGTCCCATTTGTATCATGCATGTTCATGCATGTTCACTTCCTTTGGCTGGTAGGCACATCACACTATCTAGTAACACCACCTCCTTGCCCATGGGTGCCTTTAATAGAGTTTGATCTGTTGCAAGCATTCTGACTAGGTTCCTGGCAGGATGTTATTGTGACTTCAAAATGTACTGAGACCCTCTACACTTGATATTTGCACATATGTAGATTCCGCTTTCCCTATCATACACCTCTCACATCTGGATATCAGCCACAAAGACTTCCCCTTACTCTGTTCACTTTTCCTATCTCACTTCTCCAAATACATCTGCTTCTTCTACCACTCTATGAATTTCTCCAACCACTAACAAGTCTTCAATTATCTTTCTTCTGGCATCAAGGACACCTATCTCACTGTACTTGTCTCTGAAATCATTGTCTTCAGTATATTAAATGCTCACAACTCTTCTTGGCCCTCACTTTCGTTCCATTCTAATGTTGCTGGTGCAGAAACTAAATCTTGCAATCTTCAAATCTCTACATTAACTAGTTTCATCTACTTAACATTTTTGATCGTCTCACAGACACTTCAAACTCCCTTGATTTCTTTCTCACTTCCAAACCCAATCTCTATCCAACAACCACTGCTCTTTTGTGATTACTCACTGCACATACCCATACTAATCGAACCAGATTCTAGGCCAGTGGTTCTCCATCTTTTTTGCCCAATGCACCCTTTTCACCATATGTCAGTGTCATTCCTCCCCTTTCCAAAATTGTCTGATTAAAAAGGTGCATTCCAAATAATATGCATATATTATTGAAAATCTTTATTCTTTTCCATATTAGTGCATATACATTTACATGGATTCTGTTTATAGTGGAGTTTTAAAAATTTATTAGCAATAGAAAATGATGATGGATTTTAAAACTTGAATACATGTACAGTAATTTTTAAAAATTCATAACTAATTGTTTAATATTCCAAATGTTTAGGTCTGTCAATCTGTGATCCTAATTCACCCCCCCCCCCTCGGGTGGGGGGATTACCCCTTGGTTGAGAACCCCTGCTCTAAGCACTTCAAGTCAGCTGGACCAGTCAAAGTGCTATATCATCTTTGGCAGCGTATGTGCTTTACCCTGACTCATCAGAAACAAGTAGGAGGGAAATGGAAACTATCCTCTTAGACATGTCCTTTCACATCTTATACACAACCAAAATGTGCAATCCCAAATCCTCCATGTGGTTCAAACATAACTACACTAGCAATTCAGGCTAAGAACATAGTTTACAATGCATTTTTTTTTTGTTTTGTTTTGCTCAATTTTGGCATCTGGTCACTCGCCAATACACTCCAGCATCCGGCCAAAAGATGAGTTGGTTGTTTTTAGCAGTCTAATCTGTTTCAGATATTTAAAGCAGGTCTCCTGTCTGAAAATATCTCCAATATCTTGATGTGTTGATTTTTACAACAGCAATCCATGAGTAGTGGGTTCTCCTTTCTTCTCTCTCCCTCCCAACCAGTGTCTGAGATCTTGCCAAAAGCCATGATCAGTGTTCTTTCTCTGACCAAGCCATAGCAGTCAAGTACTGGGGTCTATTTAATTGACTGTACACAATTTTTATCTATGTAAAAAAAAAAAAAGAAAGTTTAAAATAGTGAAATGACAGCAGCTATAAAGTTTCAGAATAAATGCCATGCAGTCATTCTTGTCCTTTCATTCTTGTCTTCAAATACTATTAGGGTTACTTTTCTTTTTATCCTTCTGGGGTCCAATAAAATGTACCAGTAAAATGCTGTACTCCACCTCAAAATGTAAGGGCCTTATGCCAGTGTAAAAAAATCCTTATTAATGTTATACCCTCATGGACCTAATTTTACAGCAGGATTAAATATGTATGGACGAATGTCTGTTTATTTGTTTATTCATAACCTACACCATATTAGTACACTAGCAATTATTGTCTGGCCTTCAACCTTGTTCCATTATGTAAAAGATTTTGTACCTGTAGCTACGGTCGTTGGCTAATAGGGAAAGAAAGATGAGTGAATCCTGATGAATTATTAAATAACAGTGAAACTGAGTTGATCCTCATCCTGAGTTGCTGTAAAAACCCACATGGATCTTATTTGATAGCATAAGTGCAGGCATAGCCGAGTGATTAAGAAGATTGCTTCATAACTAGGTGGTTTTTAGTTCAATCTCACTGTGTGGTACCTTGGGCTAGTGTCTTCTGTTAGAGCCCTGGGTCAATCAATGCCGTGTGGGTGAATTTAATAGATGGAAAGTGTGTATGTATGTGTTTTTATATATGTATAAAATCATCATGATGTCCACTTTCCATGCTTTCATGTGTCAGATGAAATTTGTTGAGGCTGATTTTCTATGGCTAGATCTTCTTCCTGTTGCTGATACTCATCTGTTTCTAAGCATGGTAATATTTCCTCTAGTCCTTCAAACATGAATAGCACAGTAGCTGTATGTGTTTTCACAGATGATTACAAATGAATGACCTTTGTTTGTATACGGGTGACATTTGTTTGCAATTAGTGTGTAATATCCAAGGGATATCACACACGCACAGATGCACACATACATATACACTATGAACTTCTTTCAGTTTCTGTTTACCAAATCCACTAACAAGATTTTGGTCGGTTTGGAGCTATAGTAGACACTTGCCCAAGGTGCCACATAGTCATGTCTGCGTGCTTGTGCACGCACACACATACACACACGTGTGTGTGTGAAAAGGTGATGCGATGTTTACATTCTTTGTTGATATTATGACTGGTTTCTCTGTGCTTTTGAAAACCTTTGGAATTAAGATTCTTTTACTCAAAAAATAGGCATGGCTTGATGACGGGAAGAGCCTTTGGCTGCAAAATCCTACCTTGAAACACCAACCACTTTACAATGTGTCCTGGGTGCTTTTTTCGTCCCACCTGCAATATTGAGGTTGTCATGCAGCTCGCAATACTACAAACCCTGGGGGGAAGTGGGGTCAGTTTCATGCTAGGGGACAATGGGATTAAACTATCTGAGAAGGGGTGAAAAATAACTCTTAAGCGAATGAATTCATGGTATGATACTGTATTTTTTCTACTTATTATTAAGGACAATGGCAAAGTAAAAATTGTTGTAAGACCAGACACATTGCAGCATAGTTCAGAGTTGCTTCTGCTTTTCCTTCAGTCAGCTTCGTTAGAGGTGTGGCACTATAGTAGGGGTGTACAAGCAGTGTAGCTGGAGATCAGTTATATTGACTATAACAACCCCTCTTATAGTTTTGTCAGTATTAGATATCATTATTTATTGCTGTTGATTAATATATATTTTGTCTTGTTCTTCAGCTTTGACTGCGACCCTGGGTGATGTGAATGCTGCCATTGACAGGCTTTTACAGCAGAGATGAAGAGCAACAACATAAACTTCACCACCACTGCCACCACTACCACCGTCTCTCCATCTTTTATTGTTGGTTAATTTAACTTTTCCAAATTCCAGAAAATTTTAAATTAAAAAAAAAAAATAAAGGACTACTAATTAAAAGAAACACAATTCATCTGCAACTACTACTACTACTACTAATAATAATAATACTATTACTTCTACTACTTCTACAGCAAAAACAAAGAAAAGCTGTTATTATTACAGCAGCTCTACTTTCCACAACTGGTGGTGAAAAAAAAGGGTTCTTGTTGCTCTGGCTTGATCTTATAAACAATGATTTTGACATCTGTTACCAAGGTTACCTGTGTTATAAAAGAATGCATTTTGTTCTCTGCTCACTCACACACACACACACACACACACATACACATACACATACACACACACACAGGCATCTATATTTAACAACTACTTTCGGCTATTATTGATAGTTTGATCCCTTCCCAGTTATATCCCCCATCCCCTTTTTCAGTTTGTTGCCGTTCTGAGGACACCTACACGAAAAGACAACTCAGTTTTGTTAACTTCCTTCCCGTCTCTTCACAATTTCTATTACCTCCCATTATCTATAATTTTTATTCTCCTCTCTCTCAAATTCTAATGAATCTCTTATTCAGTTATCTGCTCTTTCATAAGCAGACAAAAAAAAAAAGAATCAGTTTGTTCTCTCCCCCTCCCCCAATATTGATGCAACCTCTGTTCAGTGGTTTATCATTGGTCTGCTAGCTTGACAGATAATTAGTTGCTTCTGCTTTACTTTGTTTCCACTGACACTAATAGTGTGCCTCCCTCAAAAGAATTTTGTAGCCAGCTCTTTTAGAGAGACATCAACAGATAGGTGGTTATCTTAAAGAATGCTTTTTTTTTCCCTTTCTTTTACACCCCCTCCTCCCTAAATCAATCAAATCTGTCCACATATTTCTTAGAAAACAAATATTTAATAATTAGATCTGAAGGAAGTTTAAGTGTCGTTGTATCTAATTCTTATCAGGATCTGTATAGTACTTGGGTATTTCCCTGTGATATATACTATACTATACTTCAAATATGAACATTTACATCTATACAAATATGAACATTTACATCCATATTCTTAAACACACACATGCGTACATACATTCACACAGATGGACATGGACTCTTATTATTGCAATCATATTCTTTTATATTACAGGAATACTTTCTTTAAGATCAGTCTTATTAAATAAAATAAAAAAAAAGAAATTTAAATGGAGAAAGAAAAACTGGATTAAATAATAACAGCTGATTTTATAGAAGAAGAAAAATTAAAAGAATAAAGCTATGGGACTCCTCCTGCCTTGGACAAGTTTCTACTCCTCCTTTTTAATTTGCAGAAAATTGCATTAGCTTTGAACTGGAGCAATAAAATATATTAAATCTTAACCTAGAAGATTAGTTGAGAACATATTTATGCGATCAAACATCAATCATTAGCAGAAGAAGAATACAGTATTAAATTAAAAGAAATCCAGATAAATAATTGCCATCATAACCACTTGGGTCAAGAAACTAGAAATATTCCTTTGGTAATATTGTTTTATTTTATTTTATTTGTATTTTAAATTTTTCTTTGAACACTGAAACTGATGAAGGAAAAGAACTTTGATGGTGGCAGTGATGGATCGGGTGAGGTTTGAACATGTTAGCTTTTGTTGACCAAGCCATTGACTTTTTGAGTACTGTAAATTGAGAGAGAACATCATAGATCCAGTATTCAAAAGGTTAAAAAATCAAAGATGAAGAGAAAAAAAAAAAAGGTATGTGCAAGAGTCTCGGGTCTTGTGTGTAATCAATGTATAAACACCATTACTGTTTACCTGATACATTGCTCTTTTCCCTGTTCCATATTTTCCCAACCAGATTGAGAAAAAACTAATGAAAGGAGATTATAAGAAAGAATGCTTTGATACTTCTTTCCTGTATACTGATTTTTTTTTTTTTAAAGAATAAAAAAAAATAGGAAGCTAAATTAAGTTTTTAGAATTTTAGTTGAAAGACATGAGTGTAAGCTTTTGAAAGTAAACACAAAAACAATATTACTTTCTTCTTCTGAAAAAAAAAACAACAATATTGACGATTGTAAGAATTGAGGAGAAATAACAAAGAAAAGACTTCACATTGGAAAATTTTTTTTTTTTTTTTTTGTGGGGGGTTAATCAGGATTGTTTTGGAAATTGCTTTTTGTGTTAAGTACAAAGTTTCAAATTGGAGTGTTTTAGTTCTTGTAGAATTAGCATATTTGGGCTTGGAGTTGAATGGGAGCGCGAGAAAAAAAAACAATAAAAAGAGGAAAAAATAAACAAGCCACATAGAAAAATGATGCTCTGGTTCTTCAGAGTTAGAAGAAACAATGACTGAAAGGATTTGAACATGTTTTCTCAGTCATTGCAAAGTATCTTTTAAAAATGTTTTGACCTTTAAACTCTATTACAGCCAATCCTTCCCATGTAAAAACAGTCTTTGATTCTCTATACCTGACTACTATTGTTATCCATTCTAATTACTACTGTAATAATAATAATAATTATCATTATTGCTACTTTTAGTACAAATTGTACAAGACCATCTCTGCCAGCCAAATAGTGATACATGAGCAATTTACTTGAGAAGCCAACAATTGTAATAAACAATTAAGCAAGGTAGCCTCAGTTGTTAACTCCTTACTAGAGATATGTGCCTGCTTTTTGTTGCCTGTCTTGTTTGTTATATTTGGTAAGATGGATGCACTCGCGACTGATTGAGTTCATTATCGTTTAAAATTCTTTTTATTGTATGCATATTTCGTTTTTAATATTAGTTTGCTTAATAATTCACAATTGTTTTTGGTATTGTCTATTTTGTTATTTTATGAAGTATGCTTAAAATGTAATTTTCTTTTTCCTTTCACATTGTCGCTCATTAAATGAGTATTAGGTAACTGCATGAGGTGGTAAGTTTTGGACAATCAATTTGCAAGTCGTGTACATTTTTGAAATGTTAACGATGTATCACAAGTTTGAATAGTTTCACTTTTTCAAACATGAAAAATAACACCATGTAACAACAGATTAGCAATTCTGGAAGTTTTCGTTTGTAAATTGTAGCATCTACAGTTTTATCTCCAAGGATTCTTTGGTAACAATAGGTGTTATCTCCAAAGGACAGGTGACATGTTTTGTTGTAATGTGTTTAACAAATCATGTTCTCCAACGTTTGTCAAGACTGGCACTGCTCTTAATTTACTGATGAGTTGACTAACTGTAATGAAAGTTGACCTCTATCATCATCATCATTGTGTCAAGTGTTGAATGGCAGTGTAATCCAGAATTACCAGGATCTAGCTGGAAGATGAATGAGAACCACAAAGAATTACCAGTGTTTTCTGCTAATTATAATATTGATTGTTCTATCTTTAATTTTTTTTTTTGTGGTACAAAACATTACAAAATTGTCTGATAATAATATGCTTGTTTTGTTTCTAGCATTTTTTGAACTGTGTAATTATTGTACAAAGATGACTGATACAGAGTTATGCTTTTGCTGTGGGTTACTGCCCATGCTTTCTATCACTGCCTTCTGTGACCAAGATTGCCATCAATGTACAGCAAAATTTAAGGATCCGGTATGTGCAGATCATTTCTAGAAGCTGTTGGCAATATTTTCACTGAAATTTAGAGGATGTATTTGATTCTTAGATGTAGCTGAGAACAGTGATCAAAGATTCAGCAACCAATTTTGGGAAGAAATTTTAAGTGATCAGCATATTGGTAGGCTAAAAGTAATGTGTAGCATATTACTTGATGTGTATATTACCATTGTGGCTAATACTGAACTTTTACATGAGAGATCTAGGAATGCATTGTTGTTGTGCAATCTATCCCGAGTAACTGGAGATATATAATTACTGTTCCATTTACAGCCAAGTACTTTTTTTGTTTTTTTTTCTGTTAGATTGGCAGCTGTATAAAGGACACAAGTTTGGAGCAGGCTTACTACATTTTTACCAACTCAAATGAGACTACCCCAAATAGCTTTTTCAGCACTGCAGCAATGACTAAGTACAGCACAGTGTTTATTACTGGAAAGCATTTTCTCTTGACTCCAAAAGATTTTAGAGGTGAGAAATATGTTTATGGCTCACAGAAAGATCTTGTCTGAGAGTCAGTGTGGATCCAAACATAGTCTACAAGTAAACGTGATCTCTACATCAACTATGAGCTGCTGTTTGTGGCCTTTATTAACTTTCCAAAGGCCTTTATATATGACTACTATCTAGCTGCATGCTTTGATATTTAGTGCATTCTTGAAGTCCAATGCTCCATATACAAGCTACAGTCCAGATTAAGCCAAAAGATTTTGCAGTTTTCTCATGTGGTCTAGCTCTCATTCTGTTCTCCCTCCAAATAGTTATTTCTTGGCTGGTTTTCTGTATTCTACTGTGTATCCTATTGCACATGCTGTAGGACTCTTCAAAATTCTATAACCATATGAGACATGGATGCTGCAAGCTGCATCACAGGCTACCTGTTTTAGATCAACGACTATGAATAAGAACCAAAAACAGCTGTATTGCTGGCAGCATGATAAAATACATCTAATCCACATTGTAAGAGATTGGCCAGTTTTTTTCTCTTGCTGTGTGTGTGCCAGAAGATATGAACTATAGTAACAAGATGCTTGTAAAAATTTCTCTATTTCTGGACTTAAAAACTTGATGTGGGATGAAACTGGAAAATGTAAATGTTGGATCATGTATGCGTTATTTCTAAAGATCGTGGAAAATACTGTGAGGTTAGATTTCTTGAAACTGGATGAAATGCTAATAAATGTGACAAATGATCAATATAAGATGAATGTCCATATACTATGCAGCAGATTCATCCAACCTATGTTAGCATAGAGAAACCTGTTAAAACACTGCATGATGATGATTGTGGTGGTAGTGATATAGATATCAGCTCCTTATCAATCTTCAACCAAGAACATATACTTAAATATACAATTAAAAAAATTTTTTTTTATTTACAATTTCAAATATTTGTAGCAATGTCAATTATATTCAAGTTTCTCAATAATACATAGCTACTATAGCTCCCTTACATGATCTGTACTTTGCTATAAGAGCTCTCCATTATGAAACTTTTAGTCATAATCAATACGATATTCTAGAATTGTCCAAAGATAACCCCCTGTTGTCCAGACATAAATGCCAACTTGAAGAATGTTAGTGTTGAAATATGCAGATGACGCTATAGATCTTTCCTGCAATCAGACCCGGACACAATGCAGCAATGGATTTCTGACTGGCAACTCAAGCTGGCTATGGACAAGTGTGTCACCATGCATTTTGGGAGGTAAAACTCAGCTTTTACATACTCCCTCAACAACACCAATCTTATGAAGTCTGTTGGTGAACATAACCTGGGTATTGTCAACAGCGATCTGTGCTGGACAAGATTGTCAAGAAGGCTGATAGTGTCTTAGCTGGAAATTGGCTAACAAAGGTCTTACTGAGTGATGCTATCTATTTAAAGCTGTATATGACTATGGTACGTCCACACTTAGTTTGCATCACCAGTCTGGAACCCCTACCTTGCTTGGTATATCAATCTCATGGAAACTGTTCAGAAACGTGCAACCAGACGAATACTTGCCATCAGGCATCTACCATACTCTGGCTGCCTTGCTTCCCTGGGCTTGGACACATTAAAGCTCAGACATATGGCAACTGACTTGGTAGACACCCACAAGATTATCCACCATCTTTCCAATGAGAACCATGGGGACTTTTTTTTAATTCTATATGTCTAGCACTCGTGGACATGCTTACAAAATAAAAAAACAACACAGCACCCATGACTTTTGGAAACATTTTTTTCACACTCAGACTTGCTGAAGCATAGAATAACTACCTGTACCAGTTGTTAGCTGTCGAGACACTACATCCTTCAAAACTTCCCTACTTTGTGAAATTTGCTAACAGTTCACCTGATGTCCCCCCCCACCCCGTTTTTTTTTTTTTTTTAAATTAAAGGTTTATTCACTGTTCACTTCCTGTGCATATTCTATGTACTGTTCATGCAGTTTAGATTACTTTTTCTGATGAGTTGTAGTGCACCTGAGCACTATACAATACATTTCATATCATATGATCAAGTATGCTGTAGTTTGCAAATTGGCAGAGTCCGAGCATTGAATCAAATACCATGTGGTATTTATTCCAGCCTCTTGCATTCTAAGTCCAAATTATGCTGAGGCCAATTTACTTTTTCATTTTTTCAGGTTCAATAAATAAATAAAGTGCTATTTTGGATAGGTGGCTTGGTGGAATTGTTAGAGAACTGGATGGGATGTTTGCTGTATTTGTTCTTGCTCTTTGTGTCCCGATTTCAAATCACAATGGAGGCTTTACTTGGGTGGTTGATTTAATCCAACGTCCAGCATCTGCTTTTTTTTCGGTGCCTTTTGCAAAGTCCACACTGGTGTAAGCATTTGGACTGTGAAATTAGACCATGAAGGCCTTTTCATCAATTTGAAATGAGTATTAAATCAACTAGTTTTGCTGTCTTTACACCTTGTCTCTCCACCTGTCCAGTACTCAAGTAATTATTTTCAAGATGTCAACTTGTGTCTGGAGTAGTTTTGTTTGCCATTTGATAAGTTACCTTCTGCTAATATATCTTGGGAAGGGGAGATAAGCGATCCCTGATAACCTGTAAAGACAGTAAAACTAAGAGGTCTAATGTTCATCGGAAGCTGTTGAAAAGGTCCACATGGGCCTAACAGACTATATGAATATGACTTGTGTATATCTATTCATTCATAGCACATGCTATATCAGTATTCTATTTAACAATGTCAAGGTAGTTGATTGGCAGAAACATCAAAGCATCGGATAAAATTAACCACAGTATTTGTTCAAATCCTTCCAAGGTCAACTTTACCTGTCATCCTTCTGCAGTTGATAAAATAAAGCACTGAAGAATGAGCAGGGACGGACGAGACTGGGGTTGATTTAATCAACTAACCAATTCATACTAAATATGTGACCTTGTGCCTATGTTAAAAAGGATACTTTGGTATGTGTGTGTTTCCAGATTATTGCAAGTGTTTTAATTATTTCTTCAGATATGCACACTGTTTTGGTGAGCAAGAAATTTGGTTTGTACCTTTCATGCTTTTTTTAAAGACTGGCAATGTAAGGTAAAATATCTATGAGCAAAAATGTGAAATTGGCTCATCAATTAGGTTTACCTATTGTGGTAGTTGTAATATATACTTATAACTGAGTGTACTCAGTTAAACATTTCCAATTTATTTATACAAGGTGAGAAAATATAATAGGAATTAAGGCAAGAAAATATACATTTTGTATGAAATTAATAAAAATAATTTTTCAATTAAAACTTAAGCTTCTATACTCTTCTAGATTTATTTCATTTTACTTCTCTATATATACATATATGTGTGTATGTATTTGTTCATTCATGTTAGCATCTGTTTTTCTATGCTGGCATGGGCTAGATTAAACTTGTTGAGGCAGAATTACTACAGCCAGGTGCTCTTCCTGTTTCCAAGTAAGGTATTTTCATTCTGCTGTTCCTCACATGTGAAAAATGAAAAGCTGGGAATTTTTGCTTACTGGAGAATATAAACAAAGGCAGTGTTAATGGGGACACGCTGAACAACATTCACATGCATATATTACGACTGGATTCTTGAGTTTCCATCAACCAAATCCACATGCAAAGTACCAGTCAACCAATGTTCCAGTTGATTTGGCTGAGTTTCTACGGTTGGATGCCCTTCCTAATGCCAACCACATTACAGTGCTTTTAACGTGCCACTGGCACCAGAATCTCGACGCTAGTGCTTTTACATGGCACCGTCACAAGTGCTTTTTACGTGGCACCACACAGGCGATTGGTAGTCAGACTGACATATAGAGCAGGGACGGATGAGACCTATAGATCAGAGGCAAACAGACCTATAGACCGAGGCATGTGTGTGTGGTGGTGGTGGACACAGGCAGACAAATACAAAGTACATACATAACCTGGGGGCACAAGTGCCCGGACCCTCTTTGTAGGACGTTGGGGGGGGGGGAACCTATATATTGTTTCAGTCATTAGACTGTAGCCATGCTGGGGCATCACCTTGAAAAATTTTAGTCGAATAAATCAACCCCCAGTACTTATTTTTTTTTTTTTTTAAACCTGGTACTTATTCTATCAGTCTTTTGCTGAAACGCTAAGTTATGGAGACATAAACACATCAACACCGGTTATGGGGGTACACACGCACATATATTCAGACATGACAGGCTTTTAGTTTCCGTTTACCAAATCCACTCATAAGGCTTTGGTTGGCCCAAGGCTATAGTAGAATATACTTGCCAAACATGCCATGCAGTATGTCTAAAAATTTTGTTTAAATTTCTTAGTTTTCTTAAATTTTCTTGTAGAAATTTCTGAGTTTTAAAAATAAATGGTTACTTTGGGGACACCCCGTATTTCATAAAATGCATGTAGGAATGGTTGAAGATTTTTATAATTTCAAAAGCAGTTAAATCAAATAATTCAAACAAACATGACTAATTTATAGATGAATTTAGCAAATTAGTAACTAAATTTACTGGTTTCCTTAAAATTTTTATTCCAGTCACTAAATTGTTTTATAAGTTTGGTCCATAACCATCACAGGCCTTCCATGTAGGTGACATTAGTACAATATTTCTTTAAATAACTAAAGATTATGTTCTAGTGTTTAAATACTAATAGCAAAATTGTTAATCTACAGTATTTAGTTATAAATTCCTTTGTGTTCTGTGTTCAAATCCTGCTGAGGTCCACTTTGCCTTTCATTCTGTGGTTGATTTATATCTCTATAATGCTTCTTTTGTGTGAATGGAATAATAGACGAAAATAATGATAAATTAGATTTATTCATGATTGGCATGTCTCTATTCCAAATTATTGTAAAGTTTATGTTGATTGGTGCTTTAAGTTTTGTTTAGTTGAGTAAATGGTTAGACCCGAGCAACATAAAATTTTGACTCTGATCTTTGTATTGAGTCCTCCCAAAATAACAACCTCTATCTAACATCTATTTCCAATTATATTTCATATATAATTTATATATTCCTTCTTTGTTAAAATAGCACAATTGATAAATTAATAATTTTTATTTATTCATATTTTCTTTACTTTATCAGTATCGTCTTACAGTTTGTTTTCTTCATAACAGAATTGACAGTTCAGTTCTCTATGTTTCCTGATTTTTGTTTGCAAGATGTCTTAGGATGAGTATTTTCAAATGAACACCAATCACAAATCAGTTTTGTTTCTTCATGGTTTTGTTCTGTTTGTAAGACAAAACAGCAGTTCTCTTCAACAAATTATTTCGAACCAAATCAGATGACCACCCATTGACTACATGAGAATTATTAACCCCTGATTCACTGTCACTCTCCACACTTGTATCAACACCTTCATCTTTGTGGTCATCCTCTGTGCTAATGTCCATCTTGCGAACAATGAGTCTAAGAAGTTCATAGTGTTTGTTTATGCTGTTTGTGATATCTCGCAATCTGGAAGGAAAGTACAAAACAGTGATAAAAGAAGGAAAACATTATTAGATATTCAACAATCACAATGTGTATTTGTGTGTGTGTGTGTGTGTGTATATATATATATATGCATACATATGCTATCAACATTCTAGGAAAAAAAAAACATTCCATACATTTCTTTATAGACTACATCTTTAATTTTAATGAAACGTCTCTTCATGATATATCTAATTAACAAGTTACAGGTTAAATCATGTTGAAGATTACTAAAAATTATGAAATAGTGCCATACATGATTACCACCAACTAGAAATTCTAAGGATTTCATAGACAAAAACAAAATAAAAATTAATATGTAAACTCTGTCCCTCTTCGTGATCCTAAATTTCTAATCCCATTTCATGCTGTAAGGAGGTAGTTACCTCCCTTGTATTAACAGGCATAACCAGTAGGTATGACGTCAATGACCATTCCGAAATATAACTATTATATATATATATATATCACCATCATCATTTAACGTCTGTTTTCCATGCTGGCATGGGTTGGGTGGTTTGACAGGAGCTGGTTAGCTGGAGATCTGTCCAGACTCCAATTGTCTGTTGTGGCATAGTTTCTACGGCTTGATGCCCTTACATATTTATATCTATGTATGTATCTTATCTTTTACTTGTTTCAGTCATCAGACTGCGGCCATGCTGGGGCACCGCCTTCAATTTTTAGCCGAATGAATCGA
>JAOPUL010004099.1:23546460-23555933 GCA_027564515.1 Octopus rubescens
AATGCCTGACGCCTGTGTGACATCTAAAATCTTATGTCAACCATGGCAAAACTTCTGATACAGTGGAGGTTAGGTTCCTAACTGAAGAACTGGCCAGAGAAAATTCCACAACTAACCTGAAGACTGAGGACATCCATATGATCCCCAAATACCTCGCTCGGAGGGTTATCAAGGTGAAGGTGGCAGAGGTACCACCAGAAGTAGACATCTCCCTGCTGGCAGCAGCCATGTTATATGGCATAGAAGATAAAATAAAAATTTTAAAAGAAAATTGGCTGGGTACAGGGATGGAACTCTTGTTACTTGCAAATTTTGCAACAGCACCAGAGATTCCAGACAGTATACAGCTCCCTGGAGGATCCAAACTGTTTGTAGCAGTATAGGGCAGAAGGCCGAGATGCCACATTTGTGGAGAAACAAGCCACTTAAAGACCTTCTTCCCTATGCAAACCAAAGACAAAAACTGCACTGCTGCAGACACCTCCAACCCAACAACAACAAAAGCAAAAGTACCAGCAGAGGAAGGTGACTACAAAAGCTACAACAGCAACAGCAGCAGCAACACCAATCACAGCAGCACTGACAGCAGCAACAACAACAAAAACCACAAAAGTGAAACATCAACAGCAGCAGCAACAGAACCCCTCAAAACAACAGCCATATCCACAGAACAAAACCAACTAGCCTCTCAAAATTTGCCCCTCCTCTATTTCGACCAATCTCCTGTACAGAGATGAATGACAAACAGCCTAAATAGCAATAAAAAAAGAAAAAGAAGTAAGACCGCACTGACATCAACACAAAAAACAGGCAGGTGAGGAGACAATTTCGAAAACAAAAACACAAACACCTCCCCCAACAGCAGCCACACCACTACAGTCAACAACAACAACAACAACAACAACAACAACAACATCATCCTCATCACTAACATCACCACCACCACTCTTTGTCCGAGCTGCAGTCCTGGATTGGGTGTAGACCAAAAGCAAAGTACTTGGCACCTAGAGTATCATCAGGCACTCACAGCCCTCTCTCAGTTGGACAATGAGGCTGGTGGAAGTTTCACTCTACAGAGGGTTAGTGGAGGATATTTGTAATGACGTTCTCAGGGAGACTCTGGGTGTCAACAAGAATGAAATGGCTGAACTGTTCCTGAGCATTGCTGACTTGTGGGTTTATGTCGAACACCAGCTGTCGCATATAGGACAGATCTGGCTATCGTCTGAGTCCATTGTGAAGATCGCCCTGCCACCTTCCTTTGGTCAGGAAGGGCAGGCAGTGTTTCTTTGCCTGGTGACCTTAGCAAAAGAGGTTGTATGGTGGACCAAGTTGAAAGGGCTGAAGACAGACACTTTCCTCTTTTGTCAAGTCCTCATCAACGTTTTCAAGTTCCCCTTGAAAAGGAAAGTGAGGGTAGAAAGGGAAGTGCTGCTTCTCAGTAATTTTGTTAAAAGGTGGGTGAATGTGACATGAATGGCCTGAGTGAATGGACCTACTCTAAGCATGCAACTTTAGAAAAAGGGTAGATGTAAAGTAAAGGGCACTTGCCCTAGAGGTCAGGGTGATTGTCTTTTTGTGGGGTTTTTGCAAGCAGCCCTTGGAAGTTGCCCTCTTTTGGGGTTTTAATTGTTATATTTTTCATTTTTATTATTTTTTACCTGGTTCATTTTTTAAACCCACTCTTTTTGTATTGTTTTGTTCTGTATCGTCCAATCTTTTATATGAACTCTCAGTGGTTAATAAAGAAAACATTATTATTATTATTGTTTGAGAGAGCAGCACATGTCATCAAAGTGACACTGGGGTATAAATATATGAAGCCCAATATACCCATCATGACTACCTGTCTGATAAGTGTACACCAGATACATGCATCACAACCATATGTGCATGACATAGTGTCCTCATATCAAGATAAACAGTGCATGACCTTGCAGGTGGGGCCCAGTTAGAATTTTCTTCAGGTCGTGTAGCCCATCCAACTCAAAAGGTCCCTGAATAAGAGTTGTTTAAGGATGATGAATGAAACACCCATGTTTCCAGAGGTGAATGATTCAAACCCCCAAAAATCCCTCTCAACACATGACTATGATGCTCCCCCACTACTCCTGCTCATGATCAATGATGCACATATTGTCAGCCACTAAGTGACATGCTCAACTGGTTACGGTCAAGCAACTCTAACAAGCAAATCTTCTATATTGAGCAGAATATTTGCTGTTGCCCATCTTTTAACCCAGACAAAACATGTATATGTTAACACTTCCAATCAGTTAAGATCAGAAGCCATGGGAGATGCATAATTATTATTATTTTTTTTTGTTTGTTTTCATGGTTTAGTTGGAGGAAGAAAAGCAATGTTATATATATGACCTTTTGCAGGGCTTCTGAGACTGGTGATGGGAAGGGAGGAAGAAGCCATAACTCATTGGTTATTCTTACACTGGTGACGTTATCCAAATACAAGCAGCATAATAGACTCCACTGGAGTCACTCATGGTCCATGTAATCATTTATGAACTGAATGGTAAGAGTAAACTAAACAATGGATTAAATCATCCACCCAAGAAGAGGTACAGGTCATCTGATGGGCTTCTGTATAGTTTCTTTCAATTCAGTTTCACTCACAAAGCGGAAAACACTTTCACAAAATGGAAGTTTGTGATTGGAAAGAGCCACGAGATTGTATTATTGTTGTGTGATGGGAGAGATGCATACATGAGTTGTTAAGAGTGCTTGGATGGATAGAAGTGAAAAGGACTTTGCTGTATGGAAGGCACTTGCTTGGAGTGCTGAGTGAAAGCTGAGATCAGTCCTGCTTGAAATGCCAACAGCACTTTGTGACTGCCCTGGCCTGCTTGGCAAGAGGTAAGATATCTGTTCTCTGTGGTGGTCTCAAACCTCTGTGAAGATCTTTTAATGCTAAACTGCTTAACTAGTGAAAAAGGGTGCAGATTTCAAGAATATTCAAGATGATGTTCATGACATGGCTTCAAGCTGATTGGTTGATTATTTTGGTTGTTCACGTGAACATGGTGTGGTTTATTCATGACAGAAAACTAGTAATTTTGTGTTTGGGGTTCAAATTCCTACAAAAGCAAGATTCTTAATCACATGACCATGTCTATTCCTCTAGTCCCATAAAATAAGCACTGGGAATAATCTGCTGGGATTGATGGAATTAACTGTACTCTTCACCTACAACAATTACTTGTATACTTGATCAAAAGAAATCTATACATTTCTTCTTTTGCCCTTTTTTCTTATCACTTAGTCATGGAAGAAAGGGCAATATTGACAACTCTTTATTTTTTTCAAGGCTTCCAGGACTTGTAGGAGGAAGTTACTCTCAAAACTGGTTGGTTGACCAATCAATCAAACTATCTGTAATCACTAAACATTGGTTTGCAAAAAAAATATTATCATCTACTTCACTGAATACATAATGCTTGCTCTTTAAAGGCAGCTGATGGTATGAACAGTAATGGTGAAGGAGTTCCTGTGAGGGGCAGTGACCCTGAGTATTATTACCTTTGAAATAAATAGTCCTTTCTACTATAGCCACAAGACCTGAAATTTTGAGGGGAGGGTTTAGTCAATTACATTGATCTCAATCATTGGGGTTTGGTACTTATTTTACCAACCTCAAAAGGATGAAAAGCATAGTCAACCTCAGTGAAATTTGAACTCAGAATTCTTTGAAAGAAATAATAACGGAACAACACAACACAAATCTTATTATTTATATGGTATATGACATGTATCCATCATCATACCTAATGTAATCCATCATTTGGTTCAACAATACTACCTGATTTTTGGGTGCCCTTAGTGGAGTTCACTCTGTTGCAAGTATTCAAGTCAGATCTCCAGTTTTGAGAATAACTTCCTCCTACAAGTCCTGGAAGCCTTTAATCCTGTCTCTGCCAAGTTAAAATTCACTTAGTATACTCTGTATAGGGGTTGGTGATAGCAAGTGTAATCAACTGTAGAAACCAAGTCAACAATGAAACATATGAGCACCAGTCTATGAAGGCAGTTGTTCCTAGTGAAAAAAAGACTCATACTGTGATGACCCTTCCTATCCATGACAGCATGGAAAGCAAATGTAAAACAGATGATGATAATGATGATGCTAATAATAGGGGGTAGTAGTGGTGGCAGCAATGATGATGATGATGGGGGGAGGTAGTGGTGTTGGTGATGATGAAAGGTAATTATCATTGAAAAAGAACAAACAAAACTCTTTTACCATTCTTTTTCAAGTATTCTAAAGTGTTATTAGCAGATTGTTGTGCAGCAAGTTGCATTGGGGTAATATCGTTATCATTAGCCATAGAGAAATCTCCTCCACTCTGAAACTGAGAAAAAATAAAATGAAATAAAATAAAAGTAACATTCTTGTTTTTTAAAGTGTAAGAAAAGTATTACAAGTACTTCATTTTTATAAAACTGCTTATATCAAGTTTTCTATGTCAGCACAGTGAAATGCTTTACATACAGTTTAAAGAGATTTCAAGTCACTATAATGTTTTTACTATTGTTTAGCCCCAGGTCAGCCATGAAGAGGCAGACTTATGATTGAAAACATTCCAGCTGTGACCAGCCTGTGATCTGTGTTTTTATTGGGTTTTTTTCCGGTTTTTTTTTTCATTTTTGCTGACAGTGTATTTCAAACCACATCATCCAGCATGTCCTCCATTTCTAAAGGTGGTATGGTGTGATTTCAGGAGATTTGGCTGCTATGTCTAGAAAATAGATTGACTCAATATGTTGTTCTTGTTTAGCTCCATAATAAAAATAAACCTATAATAAAAATAACAAACATTCCAGGTATGATCCCCAATCCTTTTATTAATTTTTTTCAGGTGTAGTGTATCTAGAACTACATTATCTAATGTTTTTTTCTTTTTTTTAAAATATGGTATGGCAATATTTGAGAGTGATTTAAGGTGGCAAGCTAGCAGAATCATTAACACACCGGGCAAAATGCTTAGCAGCATTTTGTCTGAGTTCAAATTCCGCTGAGGTCAACTTTGCCTTTTATCCTTTTGGGGTTAATAAAATAAGTACCAGTTGAGCACTGGGGTTGATGTAATCGACTTAAATCCTCACCCCAAATTTCAGGCCTTCTGCTAAAATGTAAAACCAATATTTGAGAGTGATTTAGCTGCTATATCTAGCAGGGGAATGAACAACCACATAGAAGCTCCTTTGATCCGTTGACTGAAGGCTTGTTGGTTCATTTCATAGCTCTAGCTAACAGTATCTATAGCTTCTCCATAACAACACTAAATATAGCTAAGAGGACATTTCTTGACCTCATTACCTTAGCTTGGTTTATTACATATTATTAAAGCAATTAATTATATTCACAACTGGATGCTCTTCCTACTTTTACTACTGAACCACTCAACCATGAGGTATCATAAATAGAGCCTGCTGTTTGCCTGGCAGACCAAGATAAACATACTTTGTTGTTTTTTATCTCTTTACCATTTTTTTGCCATATTTTTATTGAAACACACTGAATTTGTTTCTATTAATTTTGAAAATTATGGAGACTTTAGTAAAATAACTTTGCCATTCTTAAACTGGTGTTTGGAAATGGCATGAAATTTTGATGGAAGATTTAAATTTAGATTACTTTAAAACAGAAAGTTTGTATCAGAGAACCTAGAGGGGTCTTGGGCAGATTGGTACCTGAAGGGTTAATTAGGAGTGAAGGGTAGTGCTATGACCGATTTCAGGGCCTCTGTGACTAGAGGGAGGGAAGAAGGTATCCTCATACTGTAGACTTGATCCAAATGTTTGAACGGAGAGGCCTTCATTATGGAAACCCAAGGACAAGGTGGTAGTTTTAAACCTGGTGATAGATTAAGTTTACCATCCAGGTAGGGTAAACAACAGTGGGATTTGAACTCAGAATACAAAGAGTCAAAACAAATGCTGCAAGACATCTGCAAGACATTCAATGCTCTAATGTTTCCACTAGTCTACTGTCTTATACTGGTATTTTACCAGTAGGATGAAAGATAAAGTTAACTTCAGCAAGTTTTGAACTTAGAATGTAAAGCATTGGAATAAATGCCACAAGGCATTTCCTCTAATGCTCTACTGATTCTGCCAATTTGCCTATAAACATAGTATAGCAAATTGTTTCCTAGATTCTTAGCCAAGATTCGAAACCTAAGCCTAGATTTTATAACAAGTTCCTTTCTATTGTTCTTGACATTAGCATTTAGAAAATTACGAGTGTCAACTGTCACACTTAGTTAAGTTCTATTGTTTAAGTGAACATTCTTGAGTTATATACCGTTCAAGGGAGATAAGCCCATTTACTTTCTATTGTTCTCTGCCTACATCCAGCTTTCCAACATGTATAAATACAGTACCCAAACTCAGTTCTACCTCTTTCGCTTGGCCCCTGGTCAAAAAGAACACTTCATGTATGTCTTGTCACAGCAGGACTACACAACTTTCATCCTCCCTACTTGTCAACTAGGAGAGATAGATTCTCGTACTCTTTCTCTCTCCTTCTTCCATCTATCTTTTAGTAGTCACTCACAGATGAACTTAACTACCTACAAAATGGATAACAGAACTGCAGCTAACCTTTATACACAAAAAGCAACCCGAAGAAGTTGTATCTTACATTGTAACGATAAAATAAAGGCCATAACAACTAATATTTTTCTTCTTACCAGTTAGTTACTTGATACATATCTTTGTTTACAATAGTTATATGCTTTGCCCATCTATATATAGGTATGGGGTGGGGGTGGGGGAATCACCCTTCATCCGATACAAAGAAGGGCACATTTTATTTTTCTTACAAGCATAACATGGAGGCTGCTAAACTCAGACCAGATCTTTAGGTTGGAGGTTGTGCATAGGGTTATCAGCCAAGTGATGTTGAAAAGATTTCTAGCTGAGAAAATGTCAACAGAAAGCAAAACAATCTCCATCTGCATTGAGCAAAAGAAGCTTTATGTTTCGGCAACTTTTGATGTCCTTCGCTGAAAGCACTTCGAGGGAAAGCTGGACAGCCGATGCTTATGGAACGAATTGAAGGAAGGACTGGACAGGACATAAGGATTTGGAAATCATGTGTTGATGGCCTCTACTCAACAGGGGAATGTAGAAAAAGAGACGAAGAAGAAGAAGAAGAAGAAGAAGAAGAAGAAGAAGAAGAAGAAGAAGAAGAGCAAGAAGAGCAAGAAGAAGAAAAAAAAGAAGTGGTACTTATGTTGATGATGATGATGATGATGATGATGATGATGATGATGACGACAATGATAATATTGATGGTAACAATGAAGGTCATGACAATGACAATGATGATGATGATGTGGAGGAGGAGGAGGATGTTGATGATAATGGTGACAATAGTGATTGTGATGATGATGATGATGATAATGATGATGAGGAGGAAGATAATGATGATGAGGATGATGACAACAATGACAACGACAACAACGATGAATATGACAACAACAATGATGATAACGATGATGATGGTGATGATTTAAGAAATGAAAGCAAAAACAACATTTCTTACCAGACACATTACAGCAGCTAAGTGATCTTTGTTTACTGAATAATGTAAAGCAGTCCAGCCTCGATGACCTTTTAAATTGGGGTTGACATCATATTCCAGTAAAGTCTGGCGAAAGAGAAAACAATTGATTTGACAGAATTATTTGTTTTGATAACCAATTGTTTCATATTTTTAAATCTGTATCAAGTATTGCATTATCATTACTAGTTTGTTAGTATAAGTTACTAGCAACTGTACCTGGACTTGCCCAGGCTTGATCTTGAAAATCCAGATATACTCATCCAGATATACTCTGGATTTTCAAGGCATTTAGGTGACTGAAAAAACAAGATTTTCCCTCTAAACAGAATAGCCAGTGTGCTGCCACTCATTTTTAGCTGAGTGGACAGAAGCAGCATGAAATGTAATGCCTGCTCAAAGACACAATATACCACATGATCTGAAATTGAAAACACAACCTAACAATCATAAGATGAACATTCTAACCACTAGGTTATGTATCATTCTTCAGTTCATTTGGAATATTGATTTACACAGAATTGTTGTACTCAAGCAATTCAAAAGATAGTTCACTTCGAGCTTCATAAAAAATATGAAACCTAATACAAAATTTTACTCTTGAATCTTTTTTCTGTGAAAACGTTTTTTTCTCCTCAAAATGGTATACTGAGATCTAGAATTGAACCTAAAATTCTTAGGTACCAGGTTGAGACCATGTGTAGGTCATGCTTTTGTCATACAGTCTGTCCTATTTATCAACCAATCAGCCTACACCGATATCATACCATATCATGAACTTAACTGAATGTTCTACAACATTCTAGCACGCTTTCCCTAGTATTAAAACAAATTTGCACCAAGACTAACTGCAGGAGTTTGAGATCACCACCAGAGAACACACATTCTCACCTCTTGCCTCAAGCAAGCCAGAGTGCAGCCTAGTATAGCAGAAACAATGTCATGTTTTCCTTTGCTGAATCCAGCTAGAAATGAAAGAAATTCTTCTTCCCTATTTCAAATCAACTCCTGACTTTTTGAGCTTACTCATCATTACTATGTATATTTGTTATACTGAAGTTTAATTCACATTTCCTATATTTTCCACCAGCAGTCATTAGAAGTTTATATTCAGTTGTTCTCCTGTTCAATAAATCTTACAATAAAAATATACTATCACGTTCATGCCTGTTCATTATGGTACGGCACTCAGCTAAAACACCAACTATTTCAGTGTGACAACAGTATGAATTTACATAATTGCTCTAAAGGAATTATTTTTCTTATCAGTGAATTTTTCCAATATGCTGCAAGAACATGTCTGGCCATAGGGAAATATTACTGTGCTTGGAAACAGGTGAGGGCTGGTGACAAGAAGGGCATCAGATCATAGAGAATCTGCCTTAATAAACTCCATATGACCCATGCAAGCATGGAAAAGCAGACGTTAAAACAATGATGATAATATTGTGGTACATGGGAGCATAAAATATTCTCAGTTTCTTTGGGGTATTTTTTGTCAGGAGTTAAAAGATCAGATTTCAGTAAGGGTTACATAACCTATGATCATCTTGGAAAGATGTGGCCCTATGCAAAATTCCAGCTATTCAAGTCCAAAAATGTGGCCTATAACTTTGAACATTCATACATATCTTTACTTTTCTAGATCAAGATAACACAAACCATGGCTGTGTGGTAAGAAGTTTGCTTCTTAAATACATGTTTTTAGGTTCAGTCCCACTACATGACACCTTGAGTAAGTGTCTTCTACTATAGTCCCCAGGCAACCAAAGCCTTGTGAGTGGATTTGGTAGATAGAAACAGAAATAAGCCCGTTTTTTGTGTGTGTGTGTGTGTGTGTGTGTGTGTGTGTGTGTGTGTGTGTGTGTGTGTGTGTGTGTGTGTGTGTGTG
>JAOPUL010004099.1:23571186-23587562 GCA_027564515.1 Octopus rubescens
CTGGGGTCGATAACATTGACTACTCCCCTCCCCCAAAAATTCCAGGCCTTCGTGCCCAGTATAGAATGGAATATTATAAAGTAATGATAATATTGATGGTTTCTTACACAGACACAAGGCAACATATTTTACGAAAGATTGGAGCTGATTAAAGCCAAACCCAATATTTGGTTTGTACTTATGTTATTTATTGACTTTGAAAGAAAGAAAAGCAAAGTTGATTCTGCTGGGATTTGAACTCAAAACCTAAAGGGTTATAATTTAAGTCTGCAAGCGATTAATTCATCATTCTACTGTTTCTGCCATCCTTTTCTTTGTTAACTTCCAATTCCATGCTAGCAACATGACTGTTTTAAAATAATTTTTCCATACTGCAAGAACAGTGAGTTGGTGGAAATAATAAGGCATTTGTGTCTAACAGTATTTACTTTCATCTCTTTAACATTTAAAGTCCAATTCCTAGCAGGGCTTACATTGACACTTAGCATTTAAACCAGCCATATCAGGCCCAAATATTCTACCTATTTTATGTTCAAACTGGCCAAATCTAGCCAATCTACAAGTAGTGATTCCAAGAAGCAAATGACCATTTCGAAAATAATGAAATATGGTAGAAATACTAAGCATTATTGAGTGAAGATTGGATGGTTTTGACCATCTCAGAGCAATGAGGTGGAATTGTCAGGTAGCTTGATAATGGAGCAGACTTGATTCCAAATGATTTTTACATAACTGAATTAGGATATGATCATATCCTAATTCAGTTAAAACCACTTTTACTAACGGCAATGGGAAAGGCACGAACATAATAATGGTTTATAGGCTCATTCTCTACAACAGATCTGAAGTCATAAATTCTATTAAAAAAAATGAATGTTTTACCATGTTTTACTATTGTTGCACAATAAAGGTTAGCTGTTACTTATAAGCAAGTATGTCCTGGTGGCACGTACCATACTTTCACTAATCGTTTAAGGTGTCTATGAAGTTGCAAGCAGGTACCCCTCTCTGTCCTACCAACTTCTACCCTCTGGAACATCCAAAATGTCACAGCTGGAGAGAGAAGGGGCTACACTAGCACTTGGCTGGTATTCATTTTCAACTGAGTAGAGCAGAGATATGTGAAATGATGTGCCTTACTCAAGGATACACTGCACCATTTGATCCAACAATCAACCCAACCCCCCAACCTTATGATCTTGAGCCAGGCACCCTAACAACAAAGCCATGCATCTTCATTTATTGTATAGTCCTCTCTACTATCTAATAACAAATAATAAAAAACAAACAAAAGAAAGTGTGTGAAAACTAAAGGAGATCTTCATTGGCTACAGTTGTTTAGTGAAGTTTGTATGCTGTAGCATGGAATGGTCAAATGCTTAAAAAGTTTGCTTCATAATCACAATGTCTCAGGTTCAATGTCACTACATAGCATGTTAAGTACCATATTTGCCAGTGTATAAAATATGCTTTTTCTATTTTTGAATGTATCAAAAACATTTCTCTGCATCTAATGTGACTGTATTATGATGGGAGAAAACTCCAAACATGTTTTAATCTTATTAAACCTCCTCAATAATGTATAAGCTTCACTGTACTAGCTGATACCAACTCTTTTTTTTTTATGTCTCCTTTGAAAGGATTAATGTCAAAAACTTCTAATTTTCCTTTACACTATGTTGCTTCCATCAGTACAGATTTGTTGTTCCCTCTGCTAGAAATTCCAGCCAAATTCCTCTCAAAGCAGATCTTACTAACTTAAAAACAGAAGGATTCATTGGATAATGCAGTCCTGGATACATTGTGTAAAAATAAGATGGAATCAGTAGCAAATTTTGGCACAAGGCCAGCAATTTCGAAGGAGTGGGGTAAGTCAATAACATTGACCCCAGTGCTCAACTGGTATTTTTTTATTGACCCCAGAAAGAGGAAAGGTAAAGTAGACCTTGGTGGGAATTGAACTCAGAACGTAAAGATGGACGAATGCTGCAAAGCATTTTGCCTAGCATGCTAATGATTCTGCCTTCCTAGACAGGTTGGAGGACCACATGGGTCATATCATAGTACAGAGTTTTCTATGGCCAGATGCCTTTCCTGACATCAACCTGTCTGTTTCCAAGCAAGGTAATATTTTCCCCATAGGTGGCCATTTTACATGGAAAGCATAAATAATGGTCATCACATATTTTTCTTTATTGTAGTAAATTTGACTTGCAGCTGTTTCCAGTAATCATTATAAGTTCATTATTGATAAGTTTACTCAGTCGGCCCATTGATTGGTTGAGAAAAATTGAATGACCCAGAAAATTAATGTTACTTTCATCAGAGTCATTTCTGGTTTTATATATATATACACACACACACACATACACAATGGGCTTCTTTCAGTTTTTGTCTACCAAACCCACTCACAAAGCTTTGGTTTGTCTGGGGTTATAATAAAAGAAACATTTGCCCAAAGTGCAACACAGTGAGACTAAAGCTATGTGATCATGAAGTGAACCGCTTAACCACACAGCCATGTCTGCACCCAAAATATATCTGGGCACAAGTATAGCTATATTTGAGAAAAATGCAGAGTGGAGATCATGGCTAGCCAGACATCAGCCCTAGTTTTGCTTGATGAGGACTACCTGGGATTAAACAATAGTTTATTTGCATTTCAAATATAATTGTGCAAAAATTGAAATATAGCTGAAGTGGGATGGATTAAAACAAGTTACAAAGTTAGCTTATATTTACTTAATAGAAGGAAGATATGTATTGCAATGTATTAATTCCTGGAAACAGCAATTAATAAAAGATTCAGGTATTAAGTACATCAAGCCTTGACCTTGTTTTCAAGACTTCTACTATATTGAAAACAAAATTGCAAGGTGATATATTATCTCTATAGTGTAAATGTTTATTCACACATGAAACTTTAACACTGTTGTGGATGCTGGCTACATATGTAGTGGAATTATGGTAATACAAACTGAATCTATTATCAAATTTAAATTATCAATTGGAAAGGAATGACCAACACAACTTTCCATTACCTTATTTCATATATTTTTGAGGATTCATTCTGAGGAAGGGAGTGTGTGTGTGTGTGTAACAGTAGCTTACTTGAATAAAGAGAATTATTAATTCAAATCCATTGATCCAAATATTTTGCATAGATATTTTTCTGTGGCATTGGGCATGTATGTGCTACCAAGTTTTGATTGCTGGGCCAATGCCCAATTTTCCTTTTTGCAGGGAAAGGAACCTTTTTCCTATAGCTAAAATTGAACCTAGCACTGAACTAATGCAATTCTCATCAATTTTAGTGCTCCTACTGCTTACAATGATGAAATATACCATTCAGTGCAAAAGCTTTCATAGATAAGTTGAGAATGAGTATGCCCGAATATAATCAAATAGTTTACACACGTTGGACTGCAAAAGACCTAACTGTTATTTTATTTCCATCAAATCGTTTTTGCTTCCTCATCTCCAAAAGCAGCATCTTCGATCGAACAATGCAACTTTTGGGTTTTGCATAAAAGATATGCCTTTTCTAATCATCTCTTCTAACTTGCAGACTAGCTCACTACCTATTGTTTCAACTACTAAGTCTGTTATATACTGTAGATTTTACTCTAATAATTCTCTTCAGAAACTCACTTCTAGTTACTGACAATCCCAAAACTGGTTGCTGTAGGCTTTCTGCAGTGGAATATGCTATTCAGTTGCCAGTAACTGAGTCTCTGTGCCCGAGTCATAACTATCTTATAACTATGCATATAATAAACTTGTGGTCTATGTAGCTGACCAACTGAAAGTGTGGAAACTATCTTTATCTAAAGGTCAAATAAACTACTCTACAATTCTAGATGGCTTATTGTGATTTTACCTACCATGTGGGATTATCAACAAGTATTTGTACACTTTTAACCCTTTAAACTGGCCAAAATATTCTACCCGTTTTATGTTCAAACTTGCTAGATTTGGCCTCTCACATCTATCCTATAAAATTATTCTAAAAATAAGTAGTCACATCATCGAAATCTTGAAACTATGAGATAATGCATGATTAACTCAAAACAATATGAATAAACAAGAATTGCATTTAACCCTTTAGCATTCAGATTGTTCTGTCAAACAAGTTGGTCAATGCTCCCCACTCCCATATATTTTATTTGTTTTATATAACAGCATCAACTCAATATTCACTTTCCAGAAAATGAGTTGAGGAGCATTTATGCATTTTTTTTTTTTTTTTTAATTATTGATAAGTACTGGCAAGAACTTCTGTTGGTGGCTGGTACATTATTTGATAGTCTACCAACCTTTCTACTTTTTGGAGTAGGACACCCATTGGCTGTTTTCCTCTTCTTCCACAGCTGCTTTTTTTGCCATGATCCAGTCTCCTCTGCCATTTCTTTCACATTTAACAATAATTTCAAAAGCTGGTTGGTGCATGTGTTGGTCTTATGGGGGGGGGGGGCATTCTTCAGTGTTTTTGTAGTAGGTTGGATGCTGGATTTTGACACCCAAAACTGCGCTCAAGGAATTCCAACCATGGCCATCATGTCTTTTTCAGGGCTACATTATCCTACAGCTTTTGTTTTTATATTATTTAAGATGGTGGACATGTTTCTCTACATTCTATGCACAACCAAAATTTATAATCCAAGTTGTCCCCTAAAAGCTGCACTGCAGCCAAAGGATACAACAGTCATCCACCACATTTTCTGCAAAGGATTACTGTGCATCATACAGACTGCAAACTCTTGTCTCCCAAACTTCAGTTAATCTTATAGGTCTCTTGGGAAAAGGATCTCTAGAAGTGGAGGAAAGGAAGATTCCACAATCACCTGTACACAACACTCCAGCAGAGAATGTCTATAGATTTGCTGTCTGCTTTGCATTCAATCCCACACTAGGTAAATCTTCAAATCTAGCTCTCTCCACTGCACTAGGTTCATCACTTTCACACATGTGTATCAAATCTGATAGCACCTATGGTTGCTTCAAGCCAAAAGGCTACCACCCCCTTATAATGTCCCTTCAAATTAACCCCCTCCCCTCAGAGTTAGAAGACCTTAAAGAATTTGAAGATAAGGACTATCATTCTACAAGGATCTATACTGATCTTATGAAACATTTTACAGTGCATCTCATTTCCAAGAAGGACAACTCAGACTAAGCCAAGCCAACTATCATCCACACTCAAAAAAAAGGTGATGGAAACAGCTCATTATTAATCACAACCATCACCAATGCTATGAATCTCGTTAAAAACTACTGGTTTGGCTTTAAGCCACTTCTGATCACTTTCCATATTTGGTGAAAACTTGTTGCATTTGACTTAAACAAAACTGCCTGCCTTAAACTCCATTGGTCTCATATTGGAGGCTTCTTGTCAGATCACATCATAGCAGTAGCAGATCCAGCTAGGAACACCACCCCCTCCAACTTCTGAGGCAGGGGTTGCCCCCTAGCTGGATCTGCCACAAACATCGGTTCCAAAATTTTTTTTGCTTTAATTTATAGCACACGATTTGTGAGTTTGTTTCCAAAGCACTGCCTTCTCCAATTATCTTAATTCTAGACCTGCTTATTGCATGGCATGCAGTCAGTTATGAAGCTTTAACTGTCCCCTCACTATCAACTCTTATGCCTCAAGGTCCAGTTTCATCACTCACACTCACTCTTATACATCAACAAGCTAAGCTGTCATCAACACTACCTAGTCTTACACACATGACACCACCTTTCAATCACCCCTGACCTTCTATATCCTAGTTTCACCCACATGCAAGCAACCAAGCTATCTCATGCCAAACCTGCACCAACTCCATGAACTGAAACCTTGAAAACATCCTCTAATGCCAATCTGGTCTTCTTCAACAACATAAAGATAAGATTAAGATTACTGTGCATATAAAGAAAACATTATTGCACCTTACCGACCTAAAATGTGAACACACATGCTATAATATAAAAAAAAACAAAAAAACCCTCTAAAAAACAGAAACCTCTACATTGTAAGTCTCTCTTTGCCTGTTTTTTTTTTCCTGCACCCAATTTTGAGATCAATGCAGTTAATACATAGCCCTGGAAGGCCTATGAATGTCATGGACTTATTGATTCAGCCTGGAGAAAAGCACTATGGGGAAAAAAAAAAAAGAAAAAAAAAAAAAATCAAGGAGTTGCAGAGGATTAATGCTTTTAGTTGGAAGTATTAAAGCAAGTGGTTAGCAAACTGTCCATTGGATGAGATTATAGTAAATTTTGAGCTTTGTAGAGAGCTAGCAACTGATTGAAGACGAAGTATTTTCTGGCTCAGAAGATGATGGATAATAACAGAAAAATCACAACACAACACATGATTCCCTTTCATGTACATCTGAAGCCCTCTGCTTATGTAAGAAAGCAGTCATTAAGTAATAGAGGATCCACAAAAATGGTGAAGTTGCAGAAACATGTGTCAGTCCTCCAAATATATTTCATAGTAATTTATTTTATCCTGCCAGGTCTCTGAATTCAAACCCTGTTGTGTCAAATGTGGTTTTCATATTTTCTGGATATTACAGTATATATATCTATGTAAAGAATGTGGATTTGATTGGCTAAAACCTCTCTTGTGGTCTTTGTACCACCGGAAAGAAATCAAACTAACAGTTGAAGTTACTGACAGTGTTTCAAGCTGGTTGTTTGCGCTATAGAGGTAAGCAGAGGTAAATACTTGATAAGTAAATAGAAACAAATACTTGATTGGTTGTATTTGCTTAACTTCAAAATTCATATCACTATGACTCCAGAATCAAGTGGTTAAAAAAAAAAAAAAAAAAAAGGCTTCCAGTTGGAAAATGAGCATTGTTGAACACCAGCATTGACAAAATACAAAGAAATAAAATGGTTGAAAAACTGGTAATAAAGAAATTGCTTTTATGGGGTGGTTTTCAATGAAATTTGGTATACTGTTCTAGAATCAGAGTATCACCGAAACATTTATTGAATAACACATATGCAAAAGGATTATATTTAGTGATTTGTTCCAATCCTTAATGATATCAAATATGGCATATCTTAAACAATGTTATAGAAATGAAGACGCTATCGTATAAGAACTTTACACTATCATATTTTAAATGTGATGAACACAATATTAAAATTCAATTTCAAAGTAATGAGCAGGTGATATTGTACTTAGTAAAGCAAACAATGAAAATTTATGGTATTAGATAAACATGGCAATGGATAAAAGATTTAATGAGATGACAAACAATCAAGTCCTAGATAGTAAATGGGCTTAACCATAATTAATGAATTCTGGATAGTGTGGTAATGTTTCAGCTTCCATGAAGTGTCAAGTATAAGAACAAAACACAACCCCCCCCCAGCTCAAATAACTAATAGTATTTTTTTAAAGTAGCTGAGCCATAAACTTAACATTCACTTAAAAGTGGAATATATTGGAATCATAATGAGCCCCATACAGTATATTGCTATTTGACAATGTAAATGCACCATTACATTACACTACATAAGGCATACAATACAAGAGCTCAACCTACTTATCTTTCACATGCACTCAACTTTTTCTCTTCTAAATATATGTTGTGACGGGGGTTATCTCTTTTTGATTCCTCCCCTCTCTAAACAGATGTTCCAAACAGACAAAGATCAGCTTCACTTTTATAATAAGATTATTACTACTACTACAGCCAATTTTTAAATTTTTGTCTAACCAAATGTGTAGACGGTTTGCCCCAAAGAAACATGCAAAATTAATAGAAGGGCGATGAAAAATTTAATTTTTATTACTATAAAATTATAATATACATAACTATCAAACAAAAGCTCAACAACTCCACAACAAATGAAAATACAAAAAAGAATTCAAATAGCTATGCCATTTGATGCACTTCTTGAATTCTTTAATTGTCTACAATTATAGTTAAAAAGTTACTTCACACTAAGATGAACTAAGTTAGGGTATGTCAAATTTATTAAAAATCATGTTGGAATTTTAACATATGCCTTCTTTGTGTAGCTTCTATATTGGTATTCATACAGATTTTTAGGCAGAACCATGGCTAAGAAGATTGATTCCTAGCCACGAGATTTCAGGCCGAGTTCCATTGCATGGCATTTTGGGCAAGTGATTTCTGCTATAACCCCAGGCCAACAAAACCTTGTGATGGGATTTGGAAGAAGGAAACAGAAAGAAGCCGTGCGTGCATGTGTCATGTAAAAAGCATCCAGTACACTCTGTAAAGTGGTTGGCAATAGGAACGGCATCCAGAAAACCAAGCCAAAAACAGACTATGGAACCTGGTGCAGCCCCTGATCTTACCAGTTCCTCAAGCTGTCCAACCCATGCCAGCATGGAAAACAAATGTTAAGTGATATATGAGTGTGTGTGTGCACGTATGAGCGCATAGGAGTCTCCTTGCCTAAACATTATATGATAGTTATGAGTGCCACTGTCATTCAAGCCATGTTGCTCATTTCCAGTCTTCTGTGAAGCATGTCTAGCCATGGGGGAAATATCTCGCTTAGAAACAAGGATTGGCAACAGAAAAGGCATCCAGCCATAGAAAAGGTCAATGAATTCCATCTCCATATGATCAATGCCAGCATGGAAAAGTGGACATTAAATCTTCCAAGTGTTATGATTGCTGTATTAATGTGGGAAATGTTAAAAAAATATACACTACAAATAAAGGAAGTTTAATAATAGATTGACATCATCCTTAAATTACACAATTAGAAGTGGAGAGGCAAAATAAATATATAAACAGTATACATCATTAATACACAACAATTAATAAAACTTAAGATTTTATTTATTTGAAATCAATATGGCTAATGTAAATCAAGAACATCACAACACAAGAATCTTGAAAAGTTCGTACGAAAATGAGATTTAAAAATGAGAAATTTAAAATATTCACATTCATTATTGTAAAGATGACAACAGTGAAAAAAAAAAAATTAAATTAAAAATGACCATGTTATGATAAAATCTTTGTTTTTGTTAAAACATTGCGGTTTGTTAATGGATGAGGTAAAAGACAATTTGTAAGGACATAAAAAGATGTTAATTTCTAACACAAATTCACAGAATATATTATGACTGCTAGTTCAGTATGTCTTTTATCTTTGAAACTGAGATAACTAGAACAAAAAACATCTGGTGCCACAAAAAAAAAAAACAAAAAAACTATCACTTCAATCCAATCACACTAAACGATGGAAGATGATGATGCGTGTGGAAGTATGGAAGTTCAAGAATCGTCTGCCATCTGAAATAAAAGCAAACCAAAACTTTAAAATGATTTAGAAAAAAAAAAAAAATGTTATAAATATAATTTATATCTGGTTCCCAACCTTTTTGCTACCAAAAACCCCTTAAACCTTTAGCATTCAAGTTACTGTAAAAGGTTATTTTTTACAATTTGTTTTGAATTGTGCATTATCTTGTAGTTTCAAGATTTTGATGATGAGATTGTTTATTTTTAGAATGACATTTTAGGGTAGGTGTGAGAGGACGGATCTGGTTGGTCTGAATATAGAACAGGTAGAATATTTGGGCCAGATATGGCTGGTTTAAATGTTGAAAGGTGAAATTTAAATGAATTTTTCTCAGACCCTGGGATTTTGAAAGATCTGTCTACACAAGCTGATTTCATTAACTGACAATATACAAGTTCTCACAGTTTCATCTCTCAAACAGTATATGTAATTGAATAAAATATAACTGAGGAATTAAACGGTTTACACTGCAGCCTTTAAAAATTTTGAACACAACTCAGATCCCAGTACTACATTTGTGAATCCTTAGGAATCTAGACTCCAAGTTAGGAAATGCTTGCCCACTAGCTGAATACAAATGAATAGGAATGGTTACAGTACTAATTAATACAAACAAAATATATGATTTCTTTTTTGCAATTTTAAAATTAAAATAACAAGTATGAAATAAAATAAACATCAGCTTACAATATGAGATGAATTTTCGGCAGGTTATTTTACGAGGAATTTCCCAAGTAAGAAACTAATTGCAACAATTATTAAGCCAACTATGCAAACAACAATAGGCCATGTCTTTTCAGGGTGGTTTCCAATACATGTCACTGTGTCAGAAGCATTGCTTTCTTCCTCTTTTTCAACAGGCTCAACAGGCTCAACTGAATCAACTGACTCAACAGCTTTCTTTTCCTGTCCATCCGTTACATCGGTCTTCTCTTCCTCTATTTCGGCAGCCTTTGCTGCTGCTCTCATTTTGAGCCTTCGAGTTAATACTGTTGTTACACTTTCTGATATTGGTGTGTACACTTCTGTTTTTTCCTGACAATAAAGATATTAGAAAAAAATATTTTAAAAATTATTTATTTTCTGTATGATGCAACTTCCTGGCTGTTCGAAAATATACCAGAAACCATTAAAGAAAAACAACAAATAATAAAACTTTAGTTTATGATTGTTTCAGTCTAAAACTGGAATGAGCAGGAGCCAAAGTTGATCAGCTGAGCTGATCTGCTAGAAATCTTTCTGAAATTGTACTACGATTTTAAATAAAATACATTGAGTAATGAAATCCCTAATATACAAGAAGATAGGATGGAACACTAGCTTGATAAGGGTTGTTCAAGGGCTAAACTAGAATGTGCCATCACTTTAGAATTGCTCAATATTATATCTTTGAACCCAGTTTATTTAACTGCAGTATCTTCAAGAACAAATTGCTTTAAAAATTAACTGAAGTACTATAGCCACTACATCATTCTTCTCTACTTCCGTTTTGGCATAGGCATGGCCGTGTTGTAACGTTTACTTTGTAGCTATGTTATTTCAGGTATAACATTGTATAACACCCTGGGCAAGTGTCTTTCTACTACAACCTTCCTTCAATTGGTTGACTAATGTAATGTGAGTGAAACTAGCAGAGAGAAATGTTACAAGAGCCCTGCTGTGTGGCTAAGAAGTTCACTTTGCAACCATATAGTTTCAGGTTCAATCCCACTGTGTAGCACCTTGGGCAAGTGTCTTCTACTATGGCCCTAGACCAACTAAAGCCTTGAGTGGATTTGGTAGGCGGAAACTGAAAGATGTCTATGTATACATTATGTGACAGTTGTGAAGGAGCATCATCATCATAACAGTGAGGTCATTTGTGTCGTCTTTTGTGAAAAACATGCTTGGCCATGGGGGACATATTGCTTTGCATGGACAAAAAGCAGACATTAAATGACACACACACATGTACGTATATTTGCTGGATTTTATATTCATTTCTCCATGCTAGCATGGGTTAGATGAATATATTAATGAGGCATTTTTTTCCAGCCAAATGCCCTTTGTTTTTCAAGCAAAGGATCTCTTATTTCACAAGTCTTCAAAAAGATGCAATACCAGCAGATGATTAGTTGACTGGAGAACTGACAACAACAACACTGCTTATAGTTCATGATTTTCAGAAGCACAAATATAAACAGACAGACACACAGTGTTTTCCCCCTGGAGGTCGTAGAGCCTCCAGTGGAAACGGGACAGAGCTGTGGAATTCTCTCTGTCCTTGCATCTAAGTGCATGCATGTGCTGTGTATATCTTCCCTTGAAATCATTGGCTGTCATGCCCGTATAGTGTCTGGTGATGCCATTGGATGGTGTGACAGTAGCTCTGTAAACAGCCTTTGAAAGGCAGGATCCTCCCAGAGGGTAGATGGCAGGGTTTTGGCAGTTACAGGTGAGGGTTGTAGGTTGTGTGGGTGTATGTTTGTGCCTGTTGTGGCATGCAATATTGGAAGCAGTGTTGTTTAAACAGGAGTAGCTCACCTTGATGTTGTGTGGGTTAAAGAGCTTGTAATATTTATTTATGGCCTATGGGGAAATGCCTCTTAATCAGTGACAGGAAGCTCCTAGCTATGTTGGTGGAAACTTCTAGGTTGAATGAAGGGTTGAACCAGATAATCTTTCTTTTTCCGGTCCTCTTTGGTGAAGGGGGGGGGGGTCCACCATATACACAAGTCTCTTGGTGAACCCACTCCTAGCTAAAGCGCCATTGTAGTGGGGAGCAGCCCTGTCAAAGATCTCGCTGTCGGCCAAGAGCTTGGATATTCTTTTGCTGATACCTGGGACTAAGTTTCTCAGTATGGAGGGAGGATGGTTTAAGCTCCTGTGAATGTATACCGTTTCCTCGTTGGGTTTCCTGTAAGGATAGTACTTGCCCGTATTCAGGTCTAAGGTGACGTCCAGGAAGTTGACAGTGGTCAAATTGGTGATAACCATTATGAATAGGCCGTAAGGAATTTGGCCTATCCATAACGGTTACCACCAATTGCCAACTCTGCCTCCGTGAAAGACTGCACTATATATACATACACACACACACACATTTAATATTCCATCGTCACTATGGAAAAGACCTATTTCACAGGACTCAGTAACTCGCTATTACTGGCAGCTCTTACTGAAACAGCTGTAGGAAATGGATATCAGACAACAGCATCTTATTCAGAAGTAGATTAGTCTCTTAATATTAGAAACCAGAATCCATGAAAGCCTGTTTAATATGAAAATGTTTATGTAATGTTTTCAATAAAAATGTCTTCAGCTTACGGGCTCATAAATTTGGAGCTTATGTGAGTTTTCAAGGTGTTTAGATTCCCTCTAAATGGGATGCTAGTTAGTCAGAGATACCACTAGTACTAATTTTCAGCTGAGTATATTAGAGCAACATGGAATGAAGTGTTTTACTCAAGGATACAATGTGTGCCCAGTTTTGGGATTGAACCTCTTGACCTAATGATTATAAGCGCAGCCACTTCATTACACACCTCTTACAATAAGAGTTTATTACACTATGTCACTATTTTTGTTCTTGGGTAGCAACTATTATTTCCTTTTTGCCTACCCCTAGAAAGAATGAAAAATGACTAACATTTCCTTCAAACTTTGCTTTTGTTACAATATGTCTTATAGGCCTAACATATTTTAAAGGATGTTGCTAGAGAGTACTTTTTTGCTCGTCTTGATAAATTCACCACAGACATAGCAAAATGTGTCTCCCGGATGCTTAAAACCTGTTGATGCCATCTGTGATGAATGCAACTATCAACAACGACTTGCCTGCACTTCGACAGCTAGAAGTAAACTGAACTGTTGAACTTATGATCCCTGTATTTATACTGCTATCTATGTTGCCAGAACATTCTAGAAATTCTTGAAAGTTCTAGAAAATTCTGCTTCAGCCACTCAATGCTAAATCTGTCTGAAATGTAATGGAAAATAGGTCAGTTTCAAAACATTGATGTCCAGGTCACAAAAGCAAAGTTTGAAGGGAATAGTAGTCATTTCCTTTGATTTCTAGATAGAAGCAAATAGGAAATAACACTAATTGACCAAAGACAAAAAAAAAAAAAAAAGTTTCAGTGTCATATCAGAAGAAAGAAATTTGCTATGACTTACTGTAGTTATCCTGGTTGATGTAAAGGAAGTAACAGGAGTCTGTTCAACACCTTCATTAGAAAGCTCTGTGACAACTGATTGGCTGTCAACGACCTCTTCCAGTTGAGTTGTACTGTCTTCTGTAACTTCTTTTGTAACATCTTCACTTGGTGGCACGGTTTCCAAATTTTCGGTTGGAGTTACGATTTTTTCTTCAGGTGGAGCTATTATTGGCGTGCTTTCTCGAGACGGTTTCTCTGGGGTGCCTATGTCTTTCTTTACAGGAAGCTTTGTTCGGGTGCGAGATCGAGAACGGGAACGTGATTTTGAACGTCTCTGATAACAAAAAGAGACAAAGAAAATTAAACATTCTAAATTTACCTTAAAATTCAAACATTTTAACATTATAAAAGAACTTGGATGATTCAGTAATTAACCCTTTTGTGACCATATTTCAAATGAAATACATAACTGTGTTTCAATTTGTTTCAAAAATAAAGAATTTACAGGGTTCAGTAGCAGAATAACTTTCTCATTAGACTAGGTTTGGAACATAAGTAAATAAAAAGTTCCCAACTAAAATTATGATGGCAGATTTTTATTCAAATATGAACCCTTTAAAATGGACAGTTTGTATCATCAAATTTGGTACCAAAAGGGTTAGAGATATAGGCTTGGATACAATCTCACTTTAATAAAATGATCTTTACACTAAAACAAAATATGTTAAGAGGAATTTTAATCATTTCCCCCAATTTCCATATTCCAAAGAAGCTCTGACTAAGCACAAGGCCAAATTAGTAAATGGAACAATACTGTCATTTATTTTATTAACCCCAGAAGATGAAAGACATAGCTGACAGCCACGAGATTTAAACTCACAAGCTAGAGGAACAAAACTATATATTGTAAAGCATTTAATCCAGTCTCTTGGACTTCTGCCAACTCTAAATGCTACATAATACTAATAATAAAGGATATATAATGCTAATTTTTTTTCTTAACCACTTAACATTTAAACCCCACCATATCTGGCCCAAATAGTCTACTGTTTTATGTTCAAAATGGTCAGATCCAGCCTCTCACACCTCCCAACAATGTTATTCTAAAAACAATCACAACTTTGAAATCTCAAAGCTACAAGATAATGCACGATTAATTCAAAATGGAAATAAATAAGCATCACATTTGACAGAGTAATCTAAATGCTATAAGGTTAAAGAAGTGGTAGTTTTATGAAGTAGTTCATCAATTTGCAGTATCTTATTGGTACTTATTTTATTAATTCCAGTAGCATTGAAAGTAGAGTTGATCTAAGTGGAATTTGAACCTGGGACTGAGAAGACAACCTAAATATTGTAAGGTATTTAGTTTGGTGCTTTACGAATTCTACCAACTCTACAATAATTTTCATGCGTAACATTAACAATGACTAAGTGTCATCAAGGCAAGTTATTAGTCAAGTTTTATTTAATCAAAACATGTATGCAGCAGGGTGGGTGGAAATATTGATACAGCATTGAACAGCTTATCGTATTTGGTTATGTTCCAGGTTCAAATTCTACCCCCAGGTCCACTTTGCCTTTCATCCTTCTGAGGTTAATAAAACAGATACTGGTAGTTGATGTAATAGAATATACTCAAGAAAGCAGTCCCCCAGCATGGCCACAGTCCAATGACAAATTATAGAGGGCACCTGTTGATCAATGTCGACTATGCATCTGCACATCTGGGCAAGAATTTGAGGAAGACTAGCAGTTACTCATGCAAGCAAGTCTCCCCTCGCTCTCTGCCACTGATGTTTAACCAAGGGAAAGACCACCAACTTGGGCTGACACAGCTTAGCACCAGTGTTATTGCAGGTGATGCTTCATAACACAAAGAGTTGGAATAGATATGGCCTAACCCTCTAGCACTTCTGCCAATCCACTACTCTGAAAAAGGATGAAAGCAAAGTTCTCTTTAGTGAGATTTGAACTCAGGATACAGGTGTCTGGACAAACACCACAAGGCATTTGTAACAGTGTGTTTTAAGTGGCATCAGATGTAGTGTGAAAGAGAGGACTGCACTGGTATGGTCATGTGGTGCGTATGAACGAGGACAGCTGCGTAAAGTGCCGATCTCTAATTGTGGAAGGAACCCATGGAAGAGATAGACCCAGGAAGACGTGGGACGAGGTGGTGAAATAGGATCTTTGGTTGTTGAGTCTCACAGAAGAAATGAGAAGTGACTGAGACTTCTGGCAATTTGTTGTGCTTGAGAAGACATGTCAAGCTAAGTGAATCGTGGTCATTGCCAATGCCAGTGACATGTAAAAGGCACCCAGTACACGCTGTAAAGTGGTTGGCATTAGGAAGGGCATCCAGTCATAGAAACCAAGCCAAAACAGATGACTGGAGCCTGGCACAGCTCTCCAGCTTACCAGTCCCAGTCAAACCATGCCAGCATGGAAAATGGACATGAAATGAGGATGCTGATGATTTTATTCAATACTAATGACTGCTAATTCATCACTTTCAATGAGGAACTAGTAAAATAAGAAAAAGTAATTTGACGGTATTGTTTTGGTTTCCTCTAGGTTATAGGTAATTGAACAAAAGCTCATAGAAGTTCAAACCCTAAAATGGATTTAAATCAGCAGCTTCCAAATATTTTGTCATGAAACACACATGCAAGATTTCCCAAAAATCGCAGAACCCATTCCTATATTTTACAGGCAACCCCTGCCGTCATGATTCTAAGACGTTAAATGAAACGGTTATTTTAAAGAGAGAGTTTATTCATATAATAATAACTTCTTTCAAAGTTTTAAATCCGGTTTTGTCCCCGTGAACGGGGGTGGCCGGATTCACCTCACACTCGCAGCAATTGCACTTACCCCCTCCCTCCACTTTGCCCGATTCAGTGCATCCTCCATCCTCAACCCAACCCTCCTACATTCCTCCTC
>JAOPUL010004099.1:23591168-23604159 GCA_027564515.1 Octopus rubescens
GTTACGCCGCTTCCCATACTTCCGCTGTATGGCAGTGGGGCGTTGCACGCTCGTCTTCTATTTTATCATTTGGCCGTGTTTCCATTTCTCATGGACCGCATTTCCATTTATCATTTAAACCAAAGCGGCCCATAAAGGTGTGTGGCTGAGTGGTAAGCAAATTGGATTCACAATTGTGAGGTTGTGAGTTCGATACCCAGACCAGGTGATGAGTTATGTCCTTGAGCAAGACACTATTTCCTGTTGCTATTTCTACCTGGAGTTGCGACCGATAGATAATATTAGCAATTGGAAAGACCAAACGAAAATTGTTTTCTCGGACCGGTTTGACGAAAGTCGGTCAACTGCCGAGATATATATATATCAATCAAGCTATTATTGTATATAGTGTACATGTGTCAGCATTCACCCAGGATAAGTTGAGCTGGCTCCAGCTAATGAATCCACAGCATTATGAATAGAAGACAACCATGCTCAACAAAGACGTCTGAACAGATTGTTAAAAAGCCTTTAGGTTTGATTGTAGTGATGCTGGACAGCTGAGATTGAACTCCCATTGGCATAAAAAGTTGGCCATGCCATAATCAACTGGATACTCTCTACTGAAGGAATACTCTCTCCCATGCAACCTAATCATAACACAGGCACCACTAAATAAGGGTAAGTATGAAAGCAAGAGTTTGGCATTATAATCATTCAAATTGCTTGTCTAAAATTCAGTATGTGCTGCTCTGCAATCCAGTGTGTACATGCAGTATTGATCTCTGCAACTGCATCTGCATATATTGATGGTAAGGCTCCATCTTCAAAATCCAGAGTATGCCTAACCCAATATTAGGTAGTTCTTTGTTATTCCCACTGTGACTGCAGACATTCACTGGCAAGAAGTGCTACTGTAGATGATACTATCCCAGAGTGTGTATGCTTGTGTGTGGCAACATGTGAAAGAAATGTAACTAAGGAGACTTAAATACGAAACATTAAATATGTATGATTTTCTGTTATTACTGTACTCTAAATAATCTCTATTAAGTGTTGTCACAAAAGTAAATGCAACTTGAAACACAATCCATTTTACATTTACATATATCATCCAACCCATGCCAGCATGGAAAACGGACGTTAAAGGATGATGAAGATATATAAAATAAGAAAATTTAATCAAACAACATCCATTTGTAATAGAAGTACAATATTTTCTGGTATGACTCAGTGAACGACTATAATTTATACAAGTTTCACATCCAACAGTATTTTGTGGAAATGCTTAAAACTAAGATAGTCTTCTTTATATAATCTACTACTACTTTGTTGACTTACCCATTTCACACAAGTAGTAGTAGATAACTTTCAGGTAAAGTAGAAAAGCATCTTATCAAATCTAAAAACTAATCTGGTTACTTAAGCTCACAGATTGAACCAATAGTATTTCCCCATACCACTACATGAATAATATCACTGATGTATTGTAGCTTTTAGCCAATTAAGATTTACTACTTTTCTACTAAAAAGCCTGTTCATTCTAACATACATTCACATCAACTGCTTACACGTACTAAGCTGTATCTCTCACAACCAGCTCTTCTACCATTATTCCAACAGTTTTTGTTTCTTTTGGGCTTATTGATTATATAAGCAATCCTTCTGTTAATCAACTTGGCATGCATGGCTTTCTTAATCCCCTTTTTATCAATCCTACAGTGTCTTACTTCTAACAGATCCTGTATTTATCAACATCAATTCCAGTGAGTTGAAATTTAAAGTATTAACATTTAAATTTAAAGTATTACACAAGTTTGACATTTAATATTCAACTTCTGTCACCAAAATGTCAAATATTGAATCTAAGGGAAAGAGAACATATTTAACTAGTTGAAAACTATCTAATGCTTAAATAACACTGCAATTTTCTTCTGTGTTGAAAAACCAACACATTTCAACCAGAGATAGTAAATGGTAAACACCAAAAAGGATAATCTGGTGGAATCACCACGTACTCATTACATAATCTGCTATAAGACTTTTTTTTTCAACAGCCAAAATACTGTTAAGTCATACATTATCACAGAAGGTTGGAATAACTAAGACATTCATGGACTAGAAGTCCATATCTGTTGAGCATGTTTTGGCATTATATTTGCCCAGACAATTATGCAATTAACTAGCTAGCTAGATAATAGGTAATGTACTGAACGGCAAGTGATCAATATTCTAGCTAAATGAAAATAGGTTTCTAACATATCTCACTACAAAGATTGGATTTAAAAGGTTTTCATGAAAAGGTTGGCATCTTTAGTACTCATCTTAGTCTTCATAGCCATCTCAGATTGTTTACAGAACTCAATGGTGAAGGGGAAACAGTTGAAGGTAAAGAGGAGTTCAACTAGATGGAGAAGAGTGGTGGCACTGGGTTATAGTGAAGGCAGGAAGAAGTGTTTAAGGGCTCAAAGCTTGTTATTGTAAAGTATGATAGTGTACAGGGATTTTACATCCATGGTGAAGAGAAGTTGTGAGGGTCCAGGAGAGAAGGTTAAGAGCATGATTGGTATCCTTAATATGCGACAGCAGAATAGTGATAAGGGGCGATATGAGTTTAGCAAGGTAACAGGAGAAAAGTTCAGCAAGACAACTACAGACAGAGATGAAGTAACCAGGATAGCTGGGTCCATGCAGCTTTGAAAGAAAATATATTTTGGAGATACAAAGTATGTTGATGTGATTAGTAGCAGTGGGATAAGTTGACATACAGAATATTTTACATTTTAGACAATAAGATATACAAGCAGGTACAAGGTACAAGATGGTTAAGACTATCTTGAAATTTAGAGGGCAGAACAAAGGCACATTAAAAAAATATATATATACAGGCTTAAACATCTAAGTTTAGGTGAATTTCTTTTTTCTTTTTAAATAAGATTGTATATCTACCCTATTTACAAATGAAAAGATAGATGGGAAAAAAACTTTGATAACTGAAATTGGTTGTAGTTTATGATAAAGGATTCACTGTTAGCAGGACAATAATTATTTGTGAAGAAGAAGTCAACCACAGGAAACATTTTTCAATTAACATTTGAATAAAGTATTAGGTATAAAACTGGTTTCTGTTTTTTTTTTTTATAAGTATAAAAGGATCACTTTTATACTCAACCTAGTTACAAAAATCTAGATGAAAGTACAAAATTATATTAATCGTAACAGTTGAACTAAGACTTTTTTTTTTTTTTTTTTTTTTTTTGGAAACAAAGAAAGATAATTACACTTTTAATATTTTCACATCCAGAAGTGGCTTGAAAAGATCTATGGCATGGTATATAGACCACACCTGTCAATCATGTGTCAACTCATAAGCTCATCTATCAGAAGCATAACGTAACACTTTTTTTATTTTCACTCATAATGTATTCATTCATATATTCCATCTGTAGCCATATATTCCATTCATGTATTCCACCAGCGACTTCTTGTATACATTGGCTGATGCTTTTAAATGGTCACACACTTAATGCATTTTATTCTAGACTTATTATTACTGACTTTGCCTTTCACCCTTGATAAAATAAGTACCAATTTAACACTGGGGTTGATGTAATCGACTGAACCCCTCCCCTGAAATGACTGGCCTTGTGCCTAAATCTGAAACCATTATTATTATTATTGTTGTCTGTCTATCGACACGCGTTGCACATCGCTCCTGTAAGTTTTTGCAAAGAATTGTTACATTTGTTTAATTTTCAATTTTATTGAACTGTTCTCTAGTTAACCCGGCTCACCAGTTGGGGCTAGCTGGGAGTGTCGAAAGTTCGTCCTTTGGGGGCGAATTTTGAGTTTTAAAAACTAAAAAAAAATATTTTTGTTGAAAATTAAAATGGCTTCCCAAATTGAGGGGACGCATGGCTGTTGGAATAGCAGCGAGTATAACATTTCTTTCCCTCTGCTCTCTAACACAGCTGAGAGAGAGAGAGACACACACACACACAGACAGACAGACAGCAGCAACAACAACAACCCCTCCACCAACAAAAGCATGAAGGAAGGGACAGAGGAAAGCAGTAGTACAACTGCCACAACGACCACCACCATCACAAAGGTAAACCCAAGCAATAACAACAACAGTAATGTTTTTTTTTAAAAAAATGAAAAAATAAATTCTTCACCTGTCAGTGAAGAAATAAACAAAAAAAAAAAAAAAAAAAAAAAAAAGACGATTATATCAGCCTCTTTGAAACCGATACAAAGCGGTTTTGCGTCGGCCAACAGAAGAGGTTGAATTATCTCAGAAAGTGATTTGGCTAGTGCCAAAGCCCAAATGAGCAGGAGTGGAAGGATTGTGCACTTCGACACACCAGAGGGGGTGCTGGAATGAATTAAGAAGTGTACTGTGATATATCAATGTATATCACAGCAAAACAAAAAATTGGAAAGAGCTACGCAGGCCCAGGTCGAAAAATGCCTGAGGCCTGTGTGGCACCAAAAATTGTATGTCGCCCGTGGCAGAGCCTTTGGCACAGTGGAGTTTAGGTTTCTAATGGAGGAACTGGCCAAAGAAAATGCCACAAACACCCTTAAGACCAAGGAGATCCACATGATCCCCACATACCTCGGTCGAAGGGTTATTAAAGTGAAGGTGGCGGAGGTACCACCAGAAGTGGACATCTCCCTGCTGGCAGCAGCCATGTTATACAACTTAGAAGAAAAATTAAAAATTATACAGGCCCTGGAAATAAAGAAAGAGAATTGATTTGGTACAGGGATTGAATTCTTGTGGCTTGCGAATTTCGCAACAGCACAAGAGATTCCGGATATAATCCAGCTCCTTGGAGGAACCAAACTATTTGTAACAGTAGAGGGCAGAAGGCCGAGATGCCACATTTGTGGTGAAACAAACCACCTTAGGGCATTTTGCCCTGGGCGAATGAACAACAAACCTGCACTGTTACTGACACCTCCAACCCAACAACAAGAGCAGGGGCACCAGCAGGGAAAGGCAGCCACAAAGGCTGCAAAAACAACAGTCGGAGCATCGCCACCACCAACAGCCAGACTACTATCGCTACCAACACCAACCAAGGATCCACCTGCACCAGCCAGAAACTCTAGCGCCAGAAAATATCCCCCTTCCCAACCTGAACAACTTAGAATGTTCAAGTTTGGAGTTCGAGAAAGGGGAATGACAAACAGTACAGCCCCACCCCCCCAAAAGAGGATACATGTACAAACAGCTGACAAGAAGGGGAAGCGCAAAGAGGAGGAACTTCCCAACAGCTGGGGGACACACACACAAGCAAAAACACCACCACCATAACAGACAGATGCCACATTCACAACCAACCTCACAGCCATCAACATAGACAATAAAAAGCTAGCAACACACCTCAAAAACATCGCTAACATCACAATGGAAGATTGTCTTCATAACACACACCACCACATCTACAAATAATAAAAGTGACCCCCCCCCCCAAAAAAAACATACCATAACATGAAAACAATTCCCACAGACCATTGGAGGCTTCCAGAAAACTCACAAAAAGTTTATAAAACCTGGTGAAAACAGCCCCACTAAAGACCAAGGAAGCCACCCTACCAGACAACAGGGGTAAATAGAGCTCTTCTCACTAATAAATTTTTATGGCAGTGCTCAGAATAGGTAACAAATGTCAGGGACCTCCGGTTGCCTTGGAAACAAGGTCACCTTTTAAATGGTCTGAGGTCCCTTAGTGTAGATGTGGCAGCAATCAGCGAAACCAGGCTTTCCGACCCACAGAACCGCATGGCCCTTTTCAGTGGCTACGAGATTTTTCTATCTCCATGTCGGACGGAAAGGGGTGGTGATGGAACTGTGGTGTTATTTCAGAAAGGTCTGGATTTGAAAATATAAGTGTTCCTGAATCTGGAAGGTAGGTTGGTGGTCCTAGATGGGATCAGCAGTGAAGGCAGTGCCTTCAGACTGGGGGCTGCCTATGCTCCGACAGGAGCAGGACAGCCGGATTACTTCAAGCATCTAGGTTTTCTTGGGAACATCTCATACTTTAGTTTTAGTAGGGGACTGGGACACTGTCCTGGACGGACGTTTAAACTATGTGGGGGTAACTGATAAGAGTGGGGGGGGAGCAAAAGCCTGCTTGGACGTTTTCAATTGTCTGACAGGTACTGACTAGACTTTCCAGATGTGCCAACATGGACTTGGCCAAATTGCATTGGGTCGTCTAGATCGTATCTAGATAGAGTATTTTGTAGGCCAGCGGACAAGGATGATAGCATAGGGTGTCCACATTTCCACATGGTCGGTTACACAAACCACAAATTTGTGATCTATACGATCAACTTAGGCTCCATAGACAGGGGCAATCGTCAACAGCAACTGGTGGTTTGCCCTTAAAAAGGCAATTAAAGTAGAATCAATTAGATTTAGCAAAGCATTAACGATAGAACGAAATAGACTAGAGGGTGATCTAGTTAAGAAGTTAGATGAGGCACTTAGGACAGGCATCGCAACAGACGTGTTGGCAGTGAGGTTGACCCTTAACCAACACTTTGACGCCAAACACAAAGGTTGCCTTGTCAGAGCTAAGGCACGCAATTTAGTCAGGGAGGGAATGAAAGCTGCTCAATGGGCCTGAGTGGTGGACGCAAAACGTGGCAACAAAGCCATCATTCGAGCTTTGGTGGACGAGAACGGGAGCGAGGTGTTTGAACCCAAGCAGATATGTGCATCACTTCAGCAGCACTTTGCTCAGCTGTTCGGGATAAATGGTAGGACAGGTGACAGGGCAGACTTAAGTGTCTACCTGGACAGCCTGCCATGACTCTCAGTGAGTGAGGCAGAGTTCTGCGAAGGACTGATAACAGCCTGGGAAATACAGGAAGCGATGAAGAGCTGCACGAGAGGCAGGTCGCCAGGTTTGGATGGTCTGCCCTATGAGCTTTATATCTCAATGCCAGAGTTGTTTGCGGGCCTCTTAGTAGACTTCTACCTCAACTGGCAACAAAATGGGAGAATCCCCAATTTTGTTTGTCAAGGGACGGTGGGACTGCTGAGAAAGGACCCAAACAAGGGGGACATTATAGAAAATTTTAGACCCATCACTCTGCTTAACGCAGAGTTGAAAATTTTGGTCAAAGTGTTAGCCCGGAGATTGGCGCTGGTTGGGAACAAGCTGGTTGGTGAAGCGCAAACATGTGACATCCCAACCAGAACCATACTCGACAACCTCCATCTCATTTGCTACATCATAGAGGGGGTGGGTAATGAAGCTGGCACGGGTGCGGCTCAGATCAATTTAGAATATGAAGCGGTGACAGGAGCAAAAATTAATGCGGAAAATTCAGTGGGCTTCAACTCGACACCTGGAGAGGCAAGTCCATGCCGTCCAACAGCATTGTGGGGTGCTGGACAGACGGTCTGGTTAAATTGCTCTGGATCTGATCCGGTCCAGACCGCCAAGTGGAGAAAAACTGAGATGAGGTGCCGAGCAGGGTAGCCAATCTTACCCAGAAATGGGCCGAGAGGAAGCTGTCCCTGAAAGGTCAGGCCGAGGTGGCGAATGCGTACATTGCATAAGTCATCTATTACCACTTGACCGTCGTCCCTTGCCCCATTTGCTGGCTGACCAAACTTATGTGCTTCTCTTCCGCTTTGTGGAAGAGACGCGTGCCACTGGTCAGGTGCTCCATCTGCTGTCAATGGGTACTGAACAGAGGGTTGGGCATGCTGTGGTTACTGATGCACAGACATGCACTCAGGCTACATCTCCAGCATTTTCTGGACAGTGAGCAGGTGTGGTCACCGTTCATTAGACATGCTTTTCCACAGCTCGTCTCTTTGACTGAGCTGCAGTCCTGGATCAGGCGTAGACCGAGGAAGGGCGCTTAGCACCTTGAGTGCCGACAAGTGCTCACAGCTCTCCACCAGTCAGGCAATGCAGTCAGTGGTAGTTCCACCCTAGCGTTTTATAGAGGGCTAGTGGAGGGAAAGTACCACCACGTTCTCGGGGGAAACCCTGGGCGTTGAGGATGACCAACTGACCAGTCTGTTTGGGAGGACTTTTGGGCTGGGACCTATGGACAACTTCCAGAGATCCTTCACCCGACAGCACTCACAAGGCATTAGTTAGTCTGGAGCTATAGAAAAATACACTTGCCCAAGGTGTTGCAGTGGAACTGAACTCGAAACCACATGGTTGCAAATGAACTTAACCACACAACCATGCCTGCACCTTTAAGTACTTTTTCGCCCACTGAACAGGAATGATAGTCTTCAAAATGTAATGTTGGGAAAATCACAAACGTAAGTTCACAATGAGTCATCAGAGATTGAAAAGTAGGAGCTCAGCATCTGTGCCATCTTAGAGCTTCAGATGAGTGTTGTACACGAGTAAAAGAGGTAGAGTAAGTGCAGAACAGTTTTCCTTTATATGAAACTTGTTTTAAAATAAAGATGCATTTAATAGCAGTACAGTTTATGAAATTGAAGGAAAAAGTTCCTGCAGAACTACACTACATGCTAAACAGAAGCTGCATATCGACTGACATATATAAAGGATAGAGAGCTTTTGTTAATGTTTAAACTCTATATCAAATCTGTTTGAGCAGATCTATTATCAAAAGTTTTCCAAGCATGCTCATCCTCTTTCTAGAGTATATGTAGGACATCATTATATAATGTACCTATCTCTAGCTTAAGATCTTTTACTTGTTTCAGCCATGTGACTGCAGCCACTGTCTTGAAGGGTTTTAGTTAAACAAATCGACCCCAGTACTTATTCTATCAGTGTGTATAAACACACCAACAGTGGTGGAGGATCTCTCTCCCTCCCTCCCCCCTCTCTCCATATACACACAACAGGCTGCTTTCAGTTTCCGTCTACCAAATCCACTCAGAAAGCTTTGGCCAACCCAAGGCTATAGAAGAAGACACTTGCCGAAGACGGCACGCATTGGGACTGAACCTGGAACCATGTGGTTGGGAAGCAAGCCTCTTACCACACCGCCACGCCTGTGCCTTTTTAAGATGGTAATAAAAAAAATTTTTTTTAATCAGATAAACACAGTGGTCAGGCACAAGCAAATATGACTTGTTAGCATGTAAATAGATTACTTTTGCTAACTGTTTTAGGTGTTGCAACATCCTTGGTACAGTAAAATATACAGGATGTGACAGCTGGAAGAAACAGGGCTACACTACCATTTGACTGGTACTCATTTCATCTGAGCTGAGTGGTGCAATGTGAAATTAAGTACCTGGTTCAAGGGCACAATGCACCACTTGGTACAGGAATCAGATCCATAACCTTCTGATTGTGAACCGAAAACTCTAACCACTATGCTATGTGCCTTCACTAAAATGGTAGGGTGTGATAAGGATATTTAGCTGTTATTTCTAGCAAGAGGATTCACTGCATTGAGACTATCCGATTGGCATGAGGAATCCTGTTAAAACCACCTCTAAAGTTAATTAAGCCACCCATTTCATTGGTGGTAGGCTTACTGCTAACTACTCCTGCACATATGTCACATTTGAAAAAAATGGTTCTCTGTAAATGTTCAAGAGGTGCCACATGATTTTTTATGTACCCATTGCTTGTAATAAGCACACAATCTAAGACCTGATAAAAACCTCTTTGAATTAAAGAAAATACTATTGTATCTTACAACAATGGAGTTAGCAAAGTTCCAGAAAACTGCTGTTGCTGTTTTTATCAATATGCACACGAAGCCATAAATTTATATAGTATTCAGGGAGATTCGGCTACTAGTTTTAGCAGATTGAATACCATGTAGAAGCTTCCTTGGTTCATTGTAGACTACAGTAATATTGTTGTTTAAATGCCAGTCAGCTATATCAAAAACATTTTTTTTTTTTTACCAAATACAAACAAGCTGTGACTAAACCTATTTTTTTTTTTTTAATAATTGAAAAATAATGAAACAATATTTCCCCTCTTTTAGTTTTGTTTTCTTTCAGCTGCTGTCAAATTAATTTCTGATTCTTTGTTTAGACACAACTTTTGTTGAGTTGTTCTGTGCTACAATTTATATATACATACATATATCATCCTCATTTAACATCCATTTTCCATGCTGGCATGGGTTGGACAGGAGCTGGCAAGCCAGAGGACTTTACCAAGCTCCACTGTGTTTTGGCATCGTTTTTACAGCTGGATGCCCTTCTTAATGCCAACCACTTTACTTTAAGCACAAAGTCTGAAATTTTTTGGTTGGGGCAGTCAATTACATTGGCCCCAGTCTTCAATTGGTACTTATTTCATCAACCCCCAAAAAAGATGAAAGGCAGTGTCAACCTTGACAGAATGACCTCAGAGCGTAAAGATGGATGAAATACTAAGCATTTTGTCTGGCACGCTAACGATTCTGCCAGCTTTAGACACACACACACAGGTAAAACTATATACTATGTTTTACAGTATTTTATATCAATTCATAAAAAAATGTGTTCATTTGAGATCCATGCAATTCAAAGTGACATTTATTAGGGGGGTTTGCTATATTTTTAAACCCTCAGTTTATTTTTATGTGTGTTAAACAGATGATTATCATTAGTACAAGCAGTGAAAGTGTTGAGAAGAGGAAAGTTGTGGATTCGAAAGATAAATTAGTAAAAATTAGCAACTATGAAAATAATGGTACTAAAGCTGAAATAGGTAGAGTCCACACTTAGTAAATCAACAGAACATAGAAAAAAAAAAAAATTTAGAACATGAAGCTTTATATAAAACCAGAACAAAATGCTTGCTTCATCATTGAATTGTTAAACAAGAAACTGAATGCTTGCAATGACTGAAACGAAATGTCTTATCAATGTGGATTGAAGATTGCAAATAACAGTGCATTTTAGATCAAATGAAGGCTGTTTATCTACAACATTTCAATGAAAATGAAACTCAATGGAAAAACTAATGAAAGTTTGAAATCATTGAACAGGTTTAGATAATGGGCCTGGAGTCCTTAACGCTAGTGTTGTAAGGGTAAGTGTGTGGATGATTATGAAAAGATTATTGAAACTGGTGGTTATGTTGATGAACAAATAAATATTGATGAAACCAGATTGTTTTACTAGGCATTCATTTCCAAAACAATGATAGAGGGGGGGGGGGAAGCAATTGAAGCAAGAACTGATTGTCTAACATTTCTGTTGGGTGGAAATATTGATCTGTCATTCAGAAAATCTATGTTCTCTTAAAGGGTTCAGCAAGCATCCAGTTTATTAAAAATTCAATAGAAAAGATAAGGTTATAAAATAATCTAAAACATTAGGCACAGGCATGGCTGTGTGGTAAGAAGCTTGCTTCCCAACCACATGGTTTCAGGTACAGTCTCACTAAATGGCACCTTGGGCAAGTGTCTACTGTAGCCTCGGGCTGACCAAAGCCTTGTGAGTGGATTTGGTAGACAGAAACTGAAAGAAGCCCGCCGTGTGTATATATCTATGTGTGTGTGTCCATGTGTCTGTGTTTGTACCCCACCGCCGCTTGACAACCGGTGTTGGCTAGATTATGTCCCCGTAACTTAGCGGTTCGGCGAAAGAGATGGATAGAATAAGTACCAGGCTTGAAACAAGTACTGGGGTCAATTCATTCGACTAACTATTCAAGGCGGTGCCCCAGCATGGCCGCAGTCTGATGATTGAAACAAGTAAAAAGATAAAAGATTGTTCAAGAATTGTTTGTTCTGAGGTTTAAAGATATTGGTGACAAGCCAAAACTGTTATGATTGCAGCCAATGGATGAGAGAGTGATAGTAACATTCAAGGTCTATTAAGCAAAACATTTTTGTACAAGCTATTGAGAAAAGAGAAAATTAAAACTTAAACTTTTGGAAGAATTTTAACAAAGACTGCATTGGAAAATATTAAATTTAGCTACTCTACTGCAAGACATTTGTTCTGCTCTGGCCCTTCTCTCCCATACTTTACTTCTGTCTACTCATTATCTAGCATAAAGTTTCTCACTTTGGGGTTTATAGTCATGTAAGCTGCATGGCAACTTCACCAGTGCGGGTGGTTGGTATTATCCAGCCATAGAAACCATGCCCAAGTAGACACTGGAGCATGACAGTCTTGGGACCCATTGGATCCCGTCAAACTGTCCAATCTATGCCAATATGGATGTTAAATGATTACGATGTATAGCATGAAATAACAGCCAACAATATGAGAGCTGTCTGAAAAATACATTTCTTCACTGCACAAACAATTTTGGTGTATTCAAAGCTGAAGTTATAGGAGACATGACAAATCATTTAACTTGGTTTATACATGGATATATCTAGAATTGATGACAGTAATGTCAGAATTAACACACAAGATGTGGACTTCAATGAAAGACCTTTAAAGTTTAGAGCAGCAATATGTAAATGTGAATGGTAGCTAGGACAAAACATGTGAAGCTAGGGTATAAACAAAAAACAAAAACAAAAAAAAAAATGGTGTTTTTAGAATATTTGAAGATGGAAACCAGAGGATAATGGATGCAGATGCAGATCCATGTAGAGAGAAAGAGTTATGCAGGTCAGAAGACACAAATATGTATTCAATTGTTATAGGGCCATGCACAAAGCGAAGAAAGAAAAATTGAAAATGTAGCCCTTTTACAATTAGGAAAAAAAAAAAGAAAAAAAAACCATCTAATTCCATTTTGCATATCCTGTTAATCACTAAACTCATAAAACAAATCTATGTCCAAGTCATTTATTTCATTCTTAACTTATGCTATTCATATCTTTTCTCTGCCCCCTACCCCAAAGTCTGGTTCTTTCTGAACTTTGACCCAAGACCACCCTTGGTTCTATGACACAAACATCCTGTTTTAAAGTGATATAAATTTAAAATTTAGAGAGAGAGAGAGAGAGAAAGAGAGAGAGAGAGAAAGAGAGAGAGAGAGAGAGAAAGAGAGAGAGAAAGAGAGAGAGAAAGAGAGAGAGAGAGAAAGAGAGAGAGAGAGAAAGAGAGAGAGAAAGAGAGAGAGAGAGA
>JAOPUL010004099.1:23632519-23643477 GCA_027564515.1 Octopus rubescens
ATATATGTGTGTCTGTATATATATATATATATATATATGTGTGTGTGTGTATGTGTGTGCATGTGTGTATATACATATATATATATATATATATTTATACACACACACACACACACACACATGTATATGTATGTGTGTGTATATGTATATATATATATAAACAACCAGCCCTCACCCCAAAAATATCCTGGGAGATGTCACTCACAAGTAAGATTGAAATAGTAGCATGTACCTTGCTGACAGTAATTGTTTCGGGGGTTCCTTTATGGTTACACAAAAACGCTGACACACTCTTGACTTTCTTAGACTTGACAGAGTGAAACATCCAAGATGTGACTGCCGTGTGCTGTGGTGACACATTTTATTTATTGACCCTGAATAGACAAAAGTTAAAGTTGACCTTGGCAGAATTTGAACCCACATTATAGCAAGTGGGAACAAATACTGCAACACATTATATCTGATGTTGTAATAATTCTTTCTATCTTTCTAATTTGGGGCTGAAGGCCAGCGATTTTGAGGGACAAGGCAAGTCGATTACATTGACCTCCGGTGCTCAACTGGTACTTATTTTATCAACCCCAAAAGGAGGAAAGACAAAGTTGACCTAGGCAGCATTTGAACTCAGAACGTAAAGTTGGCAAATATGTTGCTAAGCATTTTATCTAGTATTATAATGATTCTGCTAGATTACCATCTTATCTGATACTGTAATAAATACTCTGTCAACCAATCACCCTTAATCCCTGGCTAACTGTATAGATATAAGGGCATTAACAACATGGAGACTGTCAAAGAGATTATGGTATAACTGTAATTACTCCAACTGAGGAGATGCAGGTTTCAGCACCACTGCATTCTCAGATTTTATTCTAATTCATGTTTCTTTTGTTTATCAGACCAAATGTTATTTTTTTAATGGCCAATGTATAGTTACTGTTTCATCCTAGTGCAACAATCACTAAAAAAAATAAAAAAAATATAAAGTTTAAATTCCATTCTAAAAGTTACACTCGATAAAATGGATTTAGTATGGAAACCCTAGTGGGAACTTGTTGTACTTACAAATTCTCACACAAGAACAAACTACTTGGTTATCCTTCTATTATTTGAAGTACTTCAAGTGCTAGGTCTTGCTATCTTACAATCTCAAAGGAATCTCTTATGGCAACCTTACTTTTAATTCAGTTCAAATCGTTTTTTAAATTTTGTGGTTCCTGTAATTAAAACTGACTGCAAGGGACAATCACCTGCCCCTCACATATAAAGGGATTTTAAATACTTCCTCCTTCTTTCAGGTACAAAATAATCCACCTACTAATAATATTCTTTTGAGATACAATAAATCAGAGTCAATTTTTTTACATTTCTCTGGTAGCTTTATGGATGCAAATGCATATATGCACATGCACACACACTCTCACACACATTACATATATATATATATATATATATATATGAAAACTATCAATATTATTAAGCACTCATGATTAATAAGGTCAGGCTCGGCATTTCGGTATGGTAGGGCAGACAGGCATTTTGGTATCGTAGGACAGACACGAGTCTCTGAAGCTATTTCGGGCAAATATAAGGCACCAAAGGGATATAAAATACAAAATACATGGTTCTCAATATAAGATAAGTTTGGGTTTTGTTTGCCTAAGCTTGTCTTATTTTGTCTCTGCTATATTGTTATGTTAAAAATGTGAAAATATGTCCTTAAATGTGAGTTTCCCACTCTACTTCGCTGTATGAAGATTATCAATATTATTTGGCACATGTGATTCGGTCAAGTTCAGCATTTCAGTATGGTAGAGCTGACATGAGACTCTGAAGCCTTATCTGACAAATACAAGGTGCCAAAGTTTGTGTTTGTTCATCTAAGCTTGTTTTATTCGTTTATGCTATACTATGCTAGAAATGTGAAAATATGTCCTTAAATGCAGGTTTCCCACTCTACCTCGCTGTATGAGAATTTCCTCTCCTGCCCTCCCCTCACCACTACTAATGTGAAGGGAATTCATGCACATAGCCGCCGCTCTACGAAGGTGATCTGGGCACATGCGCATAGGCCCCCAGGCTATGTATGTATATATGTTATTTGTACCCACAGGTGCAGGCGCACATGCCACTTGGTTATAACGCCCATCTCTCCCTGATCTATATGTCTGTCTGTCCCCAGTCTTATGTCAAGCTGCTCCTGGTCTATATGTCTGTCTGTCCCCGGTCTATATGTCCATCCATTTGTCCCTGGTCCATATGTCCGGCTGGCTCTGGGCTTTAGATCCGTCTGTCCTCGGTCTATATGTCTCGTCCGTCTGACTAACAATCACCTGTGCACCAGTGCCACATAAAAAGCACTCGTGACAGTGTCACATAAAAGCTCTAGCGCCAAGTGTCCGGTGCTGGTGGCACAGTAAAAGCACCCAGCATACACTGTAAGGTGGTTGGCATTAGGAAGGGCATCCAGCCGTAGAAACCAAGCCAAATCAAACTGGAACCTGGTGCAGCCCCATGGCTTGCCAGCTCCAGTCAAAGCATCCAACCCATGCAAGCATGGAAAATGGACGTTAAAGGATGATGATGATGATGATGATGATGATGATGATGATATATAACGTCAGTAGTTCATATATCCAAAGAAGAAGCACACTCTAAGTTAGAGCAGTAATGTATTTTTCAGTAAACCATTAAGGCCGGTCAGAGAGTGACCATTGGTTTCGCACCTATAAAGCACTTGGCTGTATAGGCAACTCGTCAGACTTAAATGGCGAGTTGCCTATAACGCCAAGCGCTTTATAGGTGCAAAACCAATGGTCACTCTCTGACTGGCCTTAATGGTTTACTGAAAAAAAAAATATGTGTGTGTGTGTGTGAGGGTAAAATATTGAACAAAATGTTTTGTGGTAATGTGTTCTGAGTTCAAATTCTGCTAAGATTGGTATGATGTGTGATTGGAAGGCACATGCATGTCTATATTTTACTGATTTCTCTTTTTCTCTCCATTTCCTTACTCGTTACTTTTTTTTGGGAAACAAATCATCTGTTTCATTGAATTATTGTTAATAAAATTACTTTTATTTACTCTTTACTTCTTTCAATCAACTTCATATTTCCTATATACTAAATTAACATTTAGTTACATCCTTTTATGTTTCCTTCTGGTGTCGTTTAAAAAGAGTACCAGTCAATTAATAGAGCTATTTAATATTCCTCTAATGCACCCTAGATGTAAACGGAATTTTCTTCTGCTGTTACAATTGCCACAAAAGACCATACCTATACGTGTTTTCCCCCTCCACTGAATGAATTTCCTCATAGCTTTCAGAAAAATATATATCTTTTTAATGAAATTTTCTACAAATACTTTTCAGATGGTGTAGATTACAATTATATTGGAATTTGTTGCGAAACATTTTTTTGAAGGTGGGGGTAGAGGTGTTTCGGAAAACTCACACGAGTTGACTTTGTTTTCTCATGACTTTCAGGAAAAGGAATGTTTTTAAATGAAACTTTCTACAAATACCTTTCAGATGGTGTAGATTACGATTATACACACAAATACTGACACACATATATATGTATATACAAAATGAAATTTGAAATTTTGTAAACATTGTGATGTGTGCGGAATTCCGGAATCATAATCTACACCATCTGAAACGTATTTCCAGGAAATATCATGAAAAATATCCATTTTTCTGAAAGTTATGAGGCGGTGAAGCACACTTGCTTTCAATAATTTTGACATTTGTTTTATTCCCTGCTTTGTCTATCCATACTTAAATAATTTGCTGTAATTTTGTGTTTAAACTAGACTTGTTAGACCCAAGACCAATAAGATATAATCGTCAGTTATTTCCCCTAGATTATATGATTCACTTCCGTTTTTCTTTCTACTTCCGCTTTAATACTCTTTCGCTTAAGTCAACTGAGAGACTTGCATTTTGTACAAGCACAACCTACCTTCGAAGCAAAATGCTCGGTTCCATACCGAGAGGCATTGGATCAGCCTCAAAACAAGTGGTCTCTCATGTAAATCGCTATATTATCCCTGAATTTAATTTACCAAAAGGCAGTGGTATTATAGTAAGTGAACCAGTTGCAGCTTTAACCAATTATTCATTATCCAATCTTATCCCAAACAAGCCTCTAGCTGCCAGTCGTGGTCTGACATGTAAGTCTTTTTTTGTTATATAATTATATCCTTTTGATTTTTTGTGGGGTTGATTTTTTAAAAAAAGGTCATGTGTACCTCTGCTAAATAAATTTTTTCATTTATCTATTTTGAAAGAAATCTATCTGTCCTTAAATATTCGCAATGACTTTGATGCTGTGTCTTCCTTGTTTTGGAAGGTCATTCACATGTCCGAATACAACTTTGTAGTTTCTTATTGCTCGAATACTTGATTGTTTTAAACTTATTTGTAGTTATTTACTTTTCAGTGAAGTATATATTATAATTCAGTAACATCACTTGTCTTCCTAGAATATTCTTCTTATTGTTTATTTGAACGTGTTATTTGTTATCCTTGAACTATTTTCTTGGTATCTTGACAATTTTGTTTTCTACACTGAATGGAGGACAGAACACTTTTTTTGCACAAGTTGTAAAATACCAGTTAAATGCTGCACGGGAAATGTTTGTTTCCCTCACCTACCCAAAGGATCATTACATCTAAAGAGCTCTGAAAGCACTTAATTTTAGTTTTATTTATTTTTTGCGGTCGAATTTCTTTTGCACTATCCATCTAAACGTGATATGAATTCAGTAACTTGCAGTATTTCGTGGTTAATTTTGTAGATGTTAAGTTAAATTAATCGTCCTTCACATATTTTAACATTTTTACCAGAGGCGGAGCGGTTGATGGGAAGGAAAATTAAGTTCCATGTTATAAACTATTTAATCTAGTACTTGAAGTGAATAACTAAAAATAACGCTATTCAATCAGAACAGTCTAAAAGAGAAAGAAATATAAAATATGACCTGTTCAAGAAAATGATAATCACATTCTCTCTGATTAAAAGGAGGAAAAAAACAAATTCAAATGGATAGAATAGCTAGAATAGGCATAGTTGATATTCCAACAAACTCTCCCTCAATGTGGAAGGGGATTCAAATATTTTGTTACAATTGTCAATCAAACACACTAGAGATTTCCCCCTAGATATTTGGACTGGATTAGTAGACACTGTACAACTTAATACTTTAAAAATCATGAGAAGAAAGTACCCAATGAAATATATGTTAGACACCTGTCTACATGATTTCAAAATCCTGATAAATTACTACAGAATATAATTGCATTAGCTCATAATTGCAATTTTAAATCTATGATAACTAAACAAAATAAATAATTATTTATAGAGATTCTTTGTTTGGAATAACTTCATACATTATCAAGACCAGACAACTTGAGAATGAAAACATTGGGTAGTTCCATTCAACAAGCTAAGTCTTTAGAATAGAATGAATTTAATGCAGAATTCTATCAAATGCTTGTTGCTGCTGTGGGCTTTTATGTTATCAAACAAAATTTAAGTGGGGGAATTTGAACAACCTGTTAGAGAAGACTTTACCACATGTCCAGATAAAACTGCTACTTGTCAAAAATGTTAAAGGGTGGACGCTGGGCTTTTGTCCATCAGCCTTCTAAGGCATCCTCAATTTTTCAATCTAGATCTATTTCTCTTTGTATGTTCTGCTTCCAGGTCCCTTATACCTATGTTAATGATGAAAATTATTGATGCACTGATGCTTTTGGAGAAAGTTTCTGTTGCATATCCAACCACTTACTGCTTTGTCATTTCTTTTGTGAGGTTCAGCATCCTGAGATCAGCTTTCACTCTTTCAGCCTATGCTCTTTCTCTTTATTTCCTTCCCCATGAATCTCCTGGTGCTTCTTTACCCACCTGTCTACACATTCATGCTTCATGCACACTAACTTTACACATCCAGTAGATCATGCTTGCATATTTTTTTCTCCATCTTTCATACATCCTCTGCATTTTGTGTATATATCTCGCTACCATGCAGCATCACAGTTCAAACATATGCATCATACAATCTGTCTTTTGCTCAGAGAGAATCCTTTTGTTAGCAGGTGTAATAAACTCCCTGAACTTTTTCGAACCTATTCTAATTCTAGCTCCTATGCTTTAAGAATACCCTCCTCCACATTTAGGCCTCCTGGATAACAGTAGCTCTCAATTATTTCTGTAGAGCCTTCTGAGCACTGCAAGGAATTTTACTGGTGATCTAACTGCTATTCCTGTATATCTGCCACAAGCAAAATCCTTACTGTTAGCCTGCTTTTGATTCTATTACATTTTGTGCACCCATAGATCACTGGGTAACTGGAATTTCTACCTACTTCTTTTCTGCACATTGAGCATAGCCATTTCTCAAATGGTATCAGTGCTGTATTCTTTCTGACTTAAGTCTTTGCTAAATTTATTTCATAACCTCATGATTCTATATAAATATAGAGAAATGGCATCAGTGCTGCATTCTTTCTGACATTAGTGTTTGCAAATATAGAGAAATCATTTGCAAAGTCATGCTGTATAACACAGTTGTAGTAAACAATATTTATTTGCAAAGAATAAAATGTGTATTTTATAATGTCAAGCCATTCAAGTTACACTTATCTGTATTTTTATTAGTTATGTAAACTATTAAATATTTGGAGCATAGAAGTTAGCAGGAAATTTACTCCAATGATTTAATTGTACCATGAAGTTCTGAGATGTAAGAACAATCATTTCTTAGAACATCTTTATTATCTCTGTTTATCTGTTGCAGTCCAACTTACATTCAATATGAACGGTTATTAGTCATCTTCATTTAATGCCCATCTTCTATGCTGGTATGGTTGGATAATTTGATAGGATTCAGTGGATCTATGGACTGCATCATGCGCTATTGTCTTTTTTAGTATGGTTTCTGTGGTTTGATGCCCTTCCTAATGCCAATCACTTTACAGTGTGTATCGAGTACTTTTTTTCATGCCACAAGCAGAAATGAGGTCACCATGCAGCTTGCAAGATTATGAACCCTTAAAAAGGCAGCTTTATGCTAGGAGATAAGGAGTTAAAGTATGACAGAAAGGGCCAGAGCCAGTTACTTGCTGTGGATGGCCACAAGGCTACTCACATTTTAGAAGAGTGTGGGGGAAGTGATCAGGGTGGAGCAATGGGGGAAGTGATAAGGTGTCTGTGTGGAACCTCAAGGTACTAGTGGAGTAGAAATCAATGGAGGGCAGAAGAACTGGAAGTGTGGGTGGATGAAGGTTGCAAGAGTATTGGAGAGTGAGAGACGGGGAATGAGTGAGACTTCATATGTGGGTCACAGGGATGCTTACTTTCTCCGTTAGTCTGCCTGTGATTCTACTGCACCTTTTGTGTGTCCAAAGCTTACATTGGGTAGAGCTTATGGAGTTTATACCTACCTCTTTCCTGCATATTGAGCAAGGCCATTTCCCTGAAGATACCAGGGTCCTGTCTTCTTTCCTACTTATTAAAACCTTAGCTTATGCTAAGTTTAGCTTGACGCCTCTTGATTCTATGTTCAGCTTCCATGCCTGGAATTTTCTAATTACCCTATCAATTCAGCTATGAGAACTAGAGTATCAGCATATAGGAGTCTCCATGGATATCCAGTCTTAATCTCCTCTGTGATGGACATCTTTGTACATAGCTTGTACATCCCCTCACAAGCCATTCATCTACATCTAGTTTCCTCAGTGACCACCAGATAACTGAACATCGTCCTTTGTAAAATGCCTTCTTCAAATCACTGAAAGCCAGGAATAGCAGTTTATTCTTAGCCAAGTATTTATTCTGCAGTTGCTTCACTCGATTGCATCAGTGGTGTCTCTTCCGGGTATGAAGCCAAACTGCATCTCATCTAGGTCTACTCTACTATGGATTAACTGAGCTGTGACTGTCTCCATGATCCATTAGTGTACATTCTCTATAGTTGCTTCTCTCTAAGGTATCTCCTTTGCCTTTGTAGCAGTTAATACAATGATAAAGGAGCATGGTGCTGCCCCACGGCTCGCCGGCTCCGGTCGAACCGTCCAACCCATGCCTGCATGGAAAAACGGACGTTAAAGGATGATGATGATGATGATGATGATATATATGCAGAAACATGTGTTGCATATCATCATCGTTGCACATGTTCAGACCACTGCTGGACGAAGGCCTCAGTATGTTCTCTTCACCAACCATGGTCTGATATTTTCCTCATCCATATTTGGGTGCCAAAGAATTTAACAAAGTCTTCATTCCAACTTCTGCATGGTCTTCCCCTCCTTCTCTTTTCTGGACATGGTGTCCACTTATTCAGTTTGGTAGCCCTATCTTCTAAACACATGCCCCACGAAAGACCATTTCAGAGTTTCTTATTTTCCAGATAATATCCATTAAACCTGTTACCACTCTTATCCTGTTGTTTCTCCACTTCTCCATTTTGTTAATCTTCAGTATTCACCTTTCTATGGCTCTTTGTGTTGATCTTAATTTATTTTCAATGCTCTTGTTGGTAGTCCATGTTTCTGATGCATATGTAATGGTAGGCAGCACACAAACCAGTGTTGTATATCATCATCATCATCATCATCATCATCATCATCCTTATCCTTTAACGTCCGTTTTCCATGCTGGCATGGGTTGGATGGTTTGACCAGAGCTGGCAAACTGGAGAGTTGCACCAGGTTCCAGTCTGATTTGGCTTTGGTTTCTATGGCAGGATGCCCTTCCTAATGCCGCCAACTTTACAACGTGTGCTGGGTGGTTTTAACGTGCCACTGGCACGAGTGCCTTCATGTGGAACCAGCATGGGTGCTTTAAATGTGGCACTGGCAGGAGTGCTTTTCATGTGGCACCAGCACAGGACTCTCAGCGTGAGTGTATTTTACCTGGCACCATCACAAATGCTTTTTATGTGGCACAGGCACAGGACACTTGGCACTAGAGCTTTACACGTGGCACCAGCATGAGTGCTTTTTATGTGGCACCGGCACAAAACTCTTGCTGGCCAATCCTCTTCACCAGGGGATGCAGCCTTAAAACTTCTGCTAATGATGGCAGGTCTTGAATACAGCAAGGTGCCAGGTATCTCGGTCCTTTGTCATCTCGTCAGAAAGGTTGAACGTTCTGAGGTCGTCCTTCAGTACTTTGTCCCATGTCTTCCTGGGTCTCCCTCTTCCATGAATTCCATCCATGACCAAACTAGTGCAGTCTTGCACACTGCATCTAATTCCTCTTATGCCTAACTTCTCTCTCAATACACTAACACTCTGTTGCACATGTACACTTACATTACACATCCAATGGAGCATACTAGCCTCAGTCCTCTCTAGCCTTCACATGTCCTCTGCATTGAAGGCCCACATCTCACTACCATGTAGAAATGCTGTTTGTATGCATACATCATACAATTTTCTTTTCAGTCGGAGAGAAACCTTTGGTTGCCAACAGAGGTAAGAGTTCTCTGAATTTTCTCCATCCTATTCTTATTCTAGGTATTACACTCTCCATACATCCTTCCCCACTACTAATTTGGTCCCACTTTCTCTGATAACCTACCTATTAATTCCTATGCACCTTGTCTGTGTCCATAGCTTACACTGGGTACACTGTATGGAATTCCTGCCTACACCTTTCCAATAAATCGAGCAGGGTCACTTACTTGAAGTGGGTAGTCTTTGCTAAGTTAACCTTAAGGCCCTTAGATTCTAGGTTTTGCTTCCACACCTGGAATTTCTTTTCTAACTCTAATATAGAATCTGTTATGAGGGCAAAATCATCAGTATAAAGTAGTTCCCAGGGGCTGCCAGTCTTGAATTCCTCTGTTATGGCCTGGAGGACAACGAGGAGAAGTAGGGGACTGAGAACTGAGCCTTGATGAACACCTACCTGTACACTAAATTCTTTGCTATATGTGCTTTATAGATGCAAAACCAATGATCACTCTCTGACCAGCCATAACACAACTTCCTAAAATATATATATATATATATATATATATATACGAGGTGGTATCAAAGAGTTCCCGGGCTAGTTTTGTAGTGCTCAAACATGGCAGCACACAGTTGAGTGTGCAGTGAGAGTTAGCAGTGACCTTCATGAAGCAGTGTACCAAGTGATATCACTGTGTTTACTTCGCAAATTGTGAAATTTATGTTTTTGTGATCATGTGTATGCTGTCGTTTGCGATTTTGAAGTCTGAGCAGAAAGAACATTGCGCTGAAGTCTGTCAAGATCCCCTGTCATCGTGTTGCTGATGACCCATTCTTCATGTTGAGGATCATCACCGGTGATGAGAGTTGGGCCTACGGGTAAGACTCTGAGAAGAAACAGCAGTCATCACAATGGAAGAGGCCTTCATGACTGCTCAATCAAGAGCATGCTCATCCTTCTTCTTGACATCCGCCGTATTGTACGTCGAGAATTCGCCCCACCAGGACCAGACCGTCAATTGAGAGTTCTACTGCAATGTTTTGAGGCGTTTGAGGGTGGACATTCAGCGAAAGCGACCGGATGTGGAGCGCGAAGAAAATGGATCTTCATGCCAACAATACACTTCGTGAGTTTTTCACCCAAAACAACATAGTATCGCTTCTGCACCCACCCTATTTGCCAGATTTAGCACCTGCAGACTTCCTTCTCTTCTCCAATTTGATAATGCAGCTCAAAGGTTGCCGTTTTAACACCGTTGTCAAGATCCAGAGCGAATCACAGAAGGTCCTCAAATTTTTAGTCGAATGTATTGAGCCCAGTACTAATTTTTTTTAAAGTCTGGTACTTATTCTATCGGTCTCTTTTGCTGAACCACTAATTTACAGGGTCAAAAAACACCAGTACCAGTTGTCAAGCGGTGGTGAGAGGACAAACACAGACACACACACACACACACACACATATATATATATATATATATATATATATAT
>JAOPUL010004099.1:23659851-23673250 GCA_027564515.1 Octopus rubescens
ATCATCATTTAGCATCCATTTTCCATGCTGGCATGGGTTAGACGATTTGACTGGAAACTGGCAAGCCGGGGAGCTGCGCCAGACTCCAGTCCGTTTTGGCTTGGTTTTTACAGCTGGATGCCCTTCTATCACCAACCACTCCAAAGAGTGTACCGGATGCCTTTAACGTGACACTGGCACGAGTGTTTTTAATGTGTCACCAGCATGGGTGTTTTCATTGTGTCACTGGCACGCGTGTTTTTAACATGTCACCGGCATGGGTGTTTTTAATGTGTCATCGGCATGTAAAACCTATTATAAACTGATCAAGCAGACTTGAGTTGACTACGAGTATGTGAATGATTTGGCTTGCATATGCTAATAAGGTGCAATAAGACCAAAACATACCCATTGTTGTCCCTTTGACTACAAAAATAAGAGTTTCCTTTTAGTATGTCAATTAATTTTGTGAAATTAATTGTTTTGTTTTTTGTAATTATCTTACCTTTTCTTTGGGAGTTGCTAATAATTATCGCTAGACTTTAGGGGTACTTTTTGCAACTAAGAATTTCCAATTAACTGTGGATCATTTTGGAATTAGAGAGGAAAGGGAGTGAGTGGGTGTAGAAGGTGACATGTTGGTAGGGGGTGTGGAAACTAGATTGGAGAGGCGTCTACAAGCATTTGAGAAGAAGAGAAGAATAGTCCAGGAGATTTTTGTTAGGCCTTGACTGAAACATGCTCATACTAGTTTTGGTTTGATTTGTTAGTGGATGGAGAAGAGGAAAGCACAACACTACAGTAGCTATTACCTCAGTACATGTTAGCAGCCCAATCAAATGTCAGAGGCCTTGGGAGGTCTCCTTCAAATTCTTATGATTCTTTGAGCAATATTCTTGGAATGAAGGAGAAAAACGATATGAGATCATGCACCATCTTGTAGAGCAGCTTCCTGGGATGTTACCTACAGGTTTGCACCCTTATACTATTAAGTGGCAGGCTTCCTCTCTAAAATTTTGTTTTTCACCTGCTCTCTCTCTCTCTCTCTCTCTCTCTAAACTCATGGCACCATTCGCAGGAAAATGCAGCAGGTGTGATAGGATTGTGATAACCTTCTGCTAGAATCCAGGTCGAACCGTTTACAAGTGTTTGAATTCTACTGCTAAAAGCTGTAAAAAACCAAGCCAAATAAGACTGGAGCATGGTGCTGCTCCTCGGCTCGCCAGCTCCGGTCGAACCGTCCAACCCATGCTTGCATGGAAAAACGGACATTAAAGGATGATGATGATGATGATATGCAATTATATACACCTTTTATCTTTTACTTGTTTCAATCATTGGATTGTGGCCATGCTGGGACACCACCTTGAAGGGTTTAGTCAAATAAATCAACCCCAGGACTTATTTTTTAAAAGCCTGGTACTTATTCTATCATTCTCTTTTTGACAAACTGTAAAGTTATGAGGATGTAAACAAACCTACAGCAGTTGTTAAGTGGTGGTAGGAGACAAACATACATCAAGACACATACACACAATGAGCTTCTTTCAGTTTCTGTTTACCAAATCCACTCACAAAGCTTTGGTTGGCTCACAGTTATAGTAGAAGACACTTGTTCAAGGTGCTGCGCAGTGGCACTGAACCTGGAACCATGTAGTTGGGAAGCAAACTTCTTACCACAAAGCCACACCTGTGCATATATATATATATATATATTGTTACTGCAGTCTCCTCCACAGCTGGTGCTGCTACCAGAATACAAACATTAAATGATGATAATGATATCATCATCATCATTTAGCATGTTTTCTATGCTGGCATGGGTTAGACGATTTGACTGGAGACTGGCAAGCCGGGGTGCTGTGCCAGACTCCAGTCCATTTTGGTTTGGTTTCTATGACTGGATGCCCTTCCTAACACCAACCACTCTAGAGAGTGTACTGGGTGCCTTTAACGTATCACTGGTACAAATGTTTTTAGTGTGTCATCGGCATGGGTATTTTTAACGTGCCACCGGCACGAGTGTTTTTAACGTGTCACTGGCATGGGTGTTTTTAACGTGTCATCGGTACAGGTGTTTTTAATGTGTCACCAGTACAGGTGTTTTTAACGTGTCACTGGCACGAGTATTTTTAACATGTCACTGGCATGAGCGTTTTTAACATGTCACCAGCATGAGTGTTTTTAGCATGTCATACATATATATATGTGCAAATGTGTGTCTAGGTATTTGTTTACATTTGCACTTCCCTCAAAATTGCTGAGCTACAAGTGATGATGCTGTTGTTATTTAACTTGTAAACAAACTGATCATGCTTCCCTTTTAATTGTAAAACAGGTATAGGTTAGCAAAATGAAGGGCATCCAAATGTACAACAATGCCTCAATAATATACTCATCTAATCCAAGGAGGTGAACTGGCAGAATCGTTAGCATGCTGGGAAAAATGCTTAGCTGCATTTCATTAATCTTTACGTTCTGAGTTCAAATTCCGCCGAGGTAGAATTTGCCTTTTATTCTTTCAAGGTCGATAAAATAAGTACCAGTTGATATAATCGACTATGCCCCTCCCCCAACATTGCTGGCATTGTGCCAAAATTTGAAACCAATATACTCATCTAATCCATAGAAGAGCAAATGTAAAAATGAATGAATGTTGTTTTTTATGGTTCATTAAGGGCAAGGGCAACAGCCATGAACTTTAGTAAGGCTTCTGAGACACATGGAGGAATAAACCTTGCTTTATTATCTCCTCAGACCAAAGATCTGATCCAAACACTTCCAACTGAGTGAACTCTGCTAAAGGTGGCACTCAAGAGCCAGAGGGTCTGGTTTAAACTGGATGATGAATTAAGTTTAACACCCACAAAATAGAATCTCTAGTCATCTAGTCAGCAAAGTCTCCCTGTTAATATCATCATCATTATGTAATGCCTACTTTTTCATGCTTGCATGGGTCAGACGGAATTTATTGAGGCAGATTTTCTATAGCCAGGTGTTCTTCCTGCTGACAACCATTGCCTGTTTTCAAGCAAGGTAATATTTTCCCGTTGCTATACATATTTTTCATGGAAGACTGGAAAAGAACAACCTAGCTTGTATGACAATAATGTTCATTTACAATCATCACGCAATGTCTAGACAAGAGTACACATACACACTCACACACAATGGGCTTCTTTCCGTTTCCATCTTCACACATAGCTTTGGTCAGCCTGGGGCTATAGTAGAAGACACTTGCCCAAAGTGCCACACAGTGGAACTGAACCCAAGACCACATGGTTGAAAAGCAAGCTTTTTAACCACACAACCACGCCAGGGCCTATAAAATCATTAAAAAGCTATTTGCAAAAGAAATTTAACAACACTAGATGAACCATATTAGCTACTGATATTTGGTAGGGTTAAATCAACCAATTATGTGAAAGGCTTCTGTGAATTAATGAAACAAACAATGTTTTAGTAAATGTTACAAACACATAAATTTCAGAGACAATATTAGTTTACCTTCCAATTCTTCCATAATTGGTCCAGCTTTACTCTGTTTAGGTGTCTTCATGAAAAGAGGAAATATTGTTCGGAGACCCAAAATATCAATAAATTTTTGACAGTTGTCTGCTCCTTCTGCTCCTGTCATAGAATGGTTCAACACTTTAATAGCACTGTTACGCGACATCCGTTTCTCCCTAGAAAAGATACATTCTATTAGTTATTTCTACATCAATAATGCAATATACCAGTAATAAATACATGAACATAAACACGAGATAATAATTATTAAGCAAAAACTTGTTTACAGATTTTCAAAATTTGATTATTTCAAACTGACTGAGTGGTACAAATACTGGAAGTGATAGATGGACAAAATATTGTGGATTTATAGAATCATCATAGCATTAGAAAAAATGCCTTGTAGTATTTGTTCCAGCACTTTATATTCAGAGTTCAAATCATGTTGATGTCAACTTTGCCTTTCATTCTTCCAGGATTGATAAAATAAAGGACCAATCAAGCACTGGAGTCAATGTCATTAACACCCTCTCTTCAAAATTGCTGACCATGTGCCTAAATTAGAAACAATTATTTAGTGATGTCAGGCACAGATGTGGCAAGAAGTTTGCTTCCCAACCACATGATTTTGAGTACAGTTCCACTATGTGGCACCTTGGGCAAGTGTCTTCTATTATAGCTCTGCAATGACCAAAGCCTTGTGAATAGATTTGGTAGATGGAAACTGAAAGAAGCCTGTGTGTGTGTTGCTGTCACCTTGCCTTGACATTGTGTAATAGTTGTAAATGAATGTTACTGTCATGTCGTTCGTTTCCAATCCTTCATGAAAACTTGGAAACAGTTTGAAAAAGTGGCTGTTAAAATGATGATGATCATGATTAGGGAAGTTAATTGCCTTAATTTTTAGAGCAATTGGCAAAACATTTGCAATATTTTTTCCGGCTCTTTTACATTTTGAGTTCAAATCCTACCAAAGTCAACTCTGTCTTTCACCCCTCAGGCATGGGTAATAGGGGTCAATAAAAATATAGTATTAGTCAAGTATTGATATTGATGGTATTGGTTAACTTGCTCCCGTTTACCTATATTGGAAATAATTATTAGAAGGTAGTGAATTAGCAGACTATTTAAAGCATTGGGAAAATGCTTTGGTCTGTTTGCTCTACTTCTTTACATTCTAAGTTCAAATCCTATCAAGGCCAATTTTGTTTCCAACTTTGCTCTGGGGTCCATAAAATAAACTACAAGTTATGCATTGAGATCAAAATAATTTGACTAGCCTTCTCCCATAGAGTTTCACGCCTTGTGCCTATGTTAGAAACAAATATTTAGCTATGTCTCCCTACACTTGGATTTCACTTGACTCAACTTCGCATTTCATCACATCAGAGGTTGATAAAATCGCATTTCATCACATCAGAGGTTGATAACCTCATATACTGAAGTTTGTTCAATCGATTATATTCAATTTTTGCAAATTTATAGCATTGTGACATAATGGAATACGCACAGAAAAGGTAGAATTTTAAAAATGTTTCAGAATTTAAGTAAGGACATTATTTATTCAATACTTCCTGGGATTAAGACAATGTATTATGTAATCTTACATATGTGATGTGTAACTGCTTTGATACTAGTATTTTGGGATATATCTCATCTTCATACCCAAAACTAAATCCAGGGAAATTCAAAACATATATCAAGTTAGGAAGAATGAAGTATTGGATTAACAAAATACCATTATTATTCTTTTGTCTTGTTTTGGAGGTGGGTTTAATATTTATTTTATATCACATTTGTAACAAGTTTTCAACAAACCAATAACTGGTTCATAGCATTTATAATAAGTTAGAGTGACAAGAATGTCTGCGAAATGCACGCGGACAAATACTTTAGGGTATTTTGTTCAAAAGCACCAGCTTATTGGTTCTTCATTGGATGCATGTTGGCAAAAGAGATACATGTATATATATGATGGGATTCTACACAGTTTCTATCTATCAATATCTATTCACAAGACATTGGTTAACCTCATGCAGTGAGATCAAACCTTAACCCATGTGGTTATGAAATGAACTTCTTTTTCCATGCTTGTATGGGTCAGATGAGATTTGTGGAAGCAGAGTATGTCTTCCTGTCACCAACTCTCATCTGTTTCCAAACTTCTCTGTGGCCAGACATGTTTTCATGGAAGATTGGAAATGAAGGACATTGCTTGAATGATGGTACCACTTGTTTACAAACATTGCATGATTGCAAGGAGACACAAGCAGACACACACACACACACACACACACAAACACAACAGGCTTCTTTCAATTTCCATCTACCAAATCCATTCACTCATTCACAAGGCTTTGGATGGCCCAGAGTTATAGTAGATGTTTGCCCATGTCATTGAATTAAATTTATAAATTTTTCATACATGTTACCACACTACTTCCTTTTTCTCTTATTTCAACTTAAATGCAATATAGAGAATAATAAGCAAGATCAGTAACGTCTTTGTAGACCCTTTATCGATAAAACTATTGCTTGATGTCTTTTGTTCTGAATGTTATTTATGTTAAAAAGGTATTTCAATAAAATAGAACAGTTTGTCAAACCTGAGCATGAGATTCATCAATTGTAAACCTTCTCCTTTTAGAAATTTGGCACGATTGCAGGGCAACATCAAAGCAGAGCACAAACAATTGAACAAGTTTTCCATTAGTTCAATTTCATCTCTGTTAACAGGATCATGTCTTTTATAAGACTAAGCAAAGAAATAAAACAAATAAAAGTAAAAATACAGAAACAAAAATAATGGTGACACGTTAAAAACACTTGTGCCAGTGACACATTAAAAGCACCCAGTACACTTTCTGGAGTAGTTGGTGTAAAGAAGGGTATCCAGCTGTAGAAATCAAGCCAAAACGGACTGGAGTCTGGTGCAGCTCCTTGGCCTGCCAGTCTCCAGTCAAATCGTCTAACCCATGCCATCATAGAAAATGGACTCTAAATGATGATGATACCTATTGCTTCATATCATTGTTTGTTTGGAGAGAACCTCAGTGAGGTCTATAATCTCTGGTGACTTTGAGGGTTCTAGTTGTATGTATTTTGTTTGATAAGTAATTGTCCCTTTGTCCTGTTGAAAGAGACAAAATTAGCATGACCCTATTAGAGGATATTTTCAAGATCGCTGTTTGTAGAGTCAATGCAGTATCAGTGTGAGATATCTAAGTTGCATATGGATGACACTTGGTTAGAGACAGTGGTTGTTGTTAAGGGTCATTGATGTATAATAGTGAAGGTTGGAGATGAAAACTGAATTCTATGGGCACACCATCAGTACACACTGCAATGGTCTGATCTGACAGAAAGCCACTGATCCAAATTATGGAATGGCGACATTACCGTTTTCATCAAATTTCTCAAGAGTGAGAACCTGTTGGTGTGTGACATGGGAGAATAAGTTTCCAGTAAATCTAGCTTTAGATCTACTGTACTGGTGGTTGTTAAGACAGGACAGAAATTACTGTCTTAATGGAGAAAGTTATTGTTGATGGCTGTCTCAATCGTTTTTGAGATTCTAAAATTGAATGTTATAGGTTGAAAGTTGGCAGGGTGAGAGGAGTGCTCTACCTGGGTATAAGACACATTGTTGTGTGTTTTCAAAGATTAGGAGTTTGGTGAGGATTGGGGCCAGCTCTGAGGCACACTGAGAATAAAGAAGAGACATTGTCTGGAGTAGTGACCTTGTTAGCCTGAAGCAACCAAAAGTGTTTGCACACCTGGTGTGCAAATGTGTGTGGTGGTGAGCCTCAAGGAGTAGAAGCAATGGTTTCAGAGGAAATTGGTCAAGTGTGTGCAATGTGGTATAGGACATAAAGTGGAAAGCAAATGTGGTCTCTTTCCTCACAGGTGTATTGCTTACAGAACCATCATCAATGAGAAGCGGGAAAGAAGATTATGCTAAGTTAGTAGAGATCCTTTTGGCAAAAGACAAAACGGATTGGCAGCAGGGGAACTTGTGGATAGTGCAATATACAAAAGCAACCTTCATGGTTTGGACAATGGACTTTCTGAGCTATGCCGAGTAAAAGCATTTAGGTTGTATTCTTAGCCTTAACAGCTGCAGTGGAGCTATGAATGAAGCACAAAAAAATTAATCTAAAAATATATTTTCAATCTATATTGAACAAATTGATGTAAAGTGAAGTAAATAATTTTCTTTGTGAGACAACTAAATGTCAAAGCAGACATCAAAACCATCAGCATAATGTTTTTACAGCACCTGGACCTAATTTATCACAAGTTTTAACAAATCATTGGCAATTACTTCTTAATATTAGTTTTATATTTTAGGATTAAACAGCAATAGCACTTATACATGCATGGTCCAAATCTCAAATGTACATGCCAAAAAGGGAAATTCTTGATTTAAAAAAATAAAATTTATATTTTGTCTAACCTGGATGTAAAATACATACAAAGATTTGAGATTTTCTGGGGTACTATAATATAATCTCCATTATCACTTTCAAAATGTTACAATTTAAATATTGTTCATAACTTACAGCTAATTGTTGGAGCAAAACATCAATTCCATCCAGTTCACCAATATATTGTCTGTTTTCTGGAAAATAAGGAAAGAATATGTAGTTATGTAAAACTGATATTCACATTTCAAGAATAAATAAATTTTAAAATGAATTACATTTTAGTCTTTCTAACTGAATGATATATGTATGTTAATACTCCATTGAATAACCCATGACAATATCCCACCCTATCATATGTGGCATCAAATGTTATGAGCTGACATTGCTGAATTCACTATATTACAGCTTGCCACCATAGTGGTGCTACTTCCCTGCCAACATACTGTCCGATTATGTGCTCCTAAGAATAAAGAAAAGAACTGATGTCGCTTCCACAGCATTAACACAAGATCTGAGCTGACCAATAGAGGCCTAACATCTAGGAGCCATCTTGAATTAGTCTCAGTCCTGTTACTCTTCTCTAGATATCTGATGGGTTCATCCTACAAGCCCATGAAACTTTAAGTCATATGGAGCGCAGTCAAACTGTTATTAAAATATGTGTGTGTGTGTGTGCATGTGTATGTGTGAGTATATGTGTGTGTGTGTATAAATAACAGATTAGAAATCAAGAACATTGCTGTAGATTTTGTTTCATGGGATAAACTGGAATATTTCTAGAATTCTATTTATATATATTTATTGCTAGATGATATGTTTCTCTAACAAAGGACTTCAGTACTTAACTGTACACACGTAAGTGCATTTAACATGTTGATTCGTTAACTCTTTATCAGTCTAGAACCACTTAACGCTAAACTGTAGGGTACCATGCAATCAGCAGTGACCATAGCCATGACAATTAGTTTTCAGTGGTCCAGCCCATCTTACATGTAACTTGATATCACATATGGTAAAGTAAACAGTATCTGCACTGTAAATTGACAATTGTCACTGCTGTATTTATATATTCCTGTGGGATGTTCTGAAGAAGAGGTTTTGGGTTCCACTTGTCTCATGAATTTACCTTAAATACACTATGGTGGTAATAACCATGGTCTTCAATTGTCAGTACAGCAAAAACTCAACAAAGTCTTTTCTGACGGTGCAAGCTACAAGATATTGTATCTCTATTTATCCACTTTTACAGATTGAGCATGATCTTTTCTTGTAGGTTTTATAGATATTATCTAAAGACTGACTTTGTTACTTTTAATGGTTTTGACATTTGTAAATTCTTTACTTAAAATGATTCAGAAATAAGATTCATATTATCTACAGTTGTTAGTTATAACAGGCAGGCAATACTGAATTCCATATTAAGGGTTTTCGGGACAAGGAAGAAGAAAAGTGTAAAGGTAGTGTTTTGTGTAATGTACACTTGCACTATAACATAAATAGATTGCTAAATACACTTACCATCATGATTTTGAAGAAGGATTGACATTATTTCGCACGCATACAGTTTATTGGCATCAAAGGGTATTTTAGCCTGAAACCAAATCATAACATTTTGGTTTTTAACACGAAAGATTACAAAGACTGCAACAAATACATTTTGAGCTTAACTCAAGCATAGCTGTAATAACCATGCCAAAACAAACAGTAAAGTCTTGTGCAGTCCTCTGGCTTGCCAGCTCCCCTCAAACCGTCCAACCCATGCCAGCATGGAAAACAGACGTTAAATGATGATGATGATGAAATTCACCCAGATACGTAAAAAAAGCCAACATAATTGCTATATTAATTATCAATGTTAACATACTAGAAACAAAAACTATAAACCCTAGTAATATATCTTGACAACACTCATTTTTAATTCTGCTCATAATTTATCTCATTCATTTTCTTAAATGAAATATTGCAATGTTGCAAACCAAGAATACATTATTTAACTTAAGCTCAAAATAGACAAACAAGAAATATGCTTACTGAATTAATGACACAAAAGTAATGTATTTTAACTTAGTTACTGGTACAATACTACACTCCTTGACAATATAGTGTGTTGTGTAGAATGATTTGTAGCAGGCCACTTGCACCAGTAATTAATTTTCTTTCTCAAGTCAAAAATGAAAGGAGACCACATGCACACACACACACTGACACAAATACAAGCACAAATTAAAAAAAACAAAAAACTTTACCTTCAATCGTTTTAAAATCCATTGCATTAAACCTTGTTGAGAAGAATCTGGGCAAATCTCTGGACGGAACTCTGTGAGGTTTTCCATTATACCTGATAAAGCATTCAATACCATCATTTCGATTACTCTAATTAAATAACATTAATCAGACATACCTCAAATATGAAAACAGCCTAATTGATAAAGTTTAAAACTCCTAAGAAACCGTTGACTTAAAAACAAAAAGAAGCCAAATTAATGAGTAAGGGTTTTAGTCTTAATGGCTAAAAGTGGATCACCAATGCACCATTTAGTATTTGAGCCCACCTGCTTCCAGTTGTTCTCGGTACTAGAACTTGAGTACAGAAGGTTTTTATAAGTGAATATGCTCTGATGAACTAATGTATGATATAATGTAATAAAAAAAACAAAAAACAAATAATTATATAAAATCTAAGTTCAAAAACATTTTATAACAGGCAAATTAAACATGATAGAAAATGGGGGCAAATTGTGAAATATAAAGATTAATGAACACAAATCAGCACAAAGACCTACTATTTGCAAAATATCATGAGTTTAAACCAAGACTTTAATAGAAATGATACTAGAACAATGTTCTAGTATCATCGTTGTTTTAAGCCAGTTTCTCTATGCTAACATAGGTAGGATGGTTCTATTCCAGGACCCTTAGATCAGAACGCACCACGGCTTCTTCACTATCATCAATTTGCCTTAAACACACTATTGTTGGTGGTAGCCATAGTCTTTAATTCTTCAGCATGTAGATGGTAGTAGTTTTGTTTTGAATTTTTGCATTTTGTCAATTCAACAAACATTTTTTCAACGACTTGGTAGATTTTTAGTTTACTTTTACAGCAGATTTTAAAAATAATAATTGAACTATACACAATTTCAACTTTAAGGTTCTTTGGACTTTAGAACTTTACCAAGTAATCTATGTTATAATTGAGGGTTGTGCTGATTAATGTTGTGTGATAATAAATGATAACTAGACTGCAATGAAGTATTGTTTAGTAATTAGTGTTATTCTGTTTATATTGTTTGACACTGTTTCAATTAACAGTCATCTTTCATGCATATTACATATCTGTATCAATGCAATATTCTCTCTTGCATACAACAGACAAATCCACTGATGATCCTATTTTTCTCTCAGTTCATTTGTGCTGTCGTTCATGTATGCCGATATTATACATCCAATGAAGCATGTTCACTGTGTTTCTTTACAGCCTTTATCTTTTTTTATCTTTTATTTGTTTCAGTCATCAGACCGAGGCTATACTGGGGCACTGCCTTGAATTTTTAGTCGAATGAAGCCTGGTACTTATTCTATCAATCTCTTTTGCCGCGTATCATCCCCATTTAATTTCTATACCTCACTACTATGCAGCACTGGACATTGTATACAAAGGTTTATATAATCTGCTCTTCATTTGAAGAGGGAAAGTCTTAGTCACTAATACAGGCATGATTAATCTTCATTCTTTATATACGAACTCAACAAGTTTCTGAAAGAACATTAACTAAAACACTTAAGACAATTGGAGCCGTTACATGGTCACCCAAACTGCTAAAAGTAGTAGCCAAATTTCCATTAACCCTTTAGCATTTAAACCGGCTATATCTGGCCCTAATAGTTTACCTGTTTTATGTTCAAACTGATCAGATCCGGCCCAAATATTCTACCTGTTTTATGTTCAAACTGGCCAGATCCGACATCTCACACCTACATTACAATGTCATTCTAAAAATAAACAATCACATCATTGAAATCTCAAAGCTACAAGATAATGCATGATTAATTCAAAACAAGGGTTAAATAACAAACAAACAGTACTTCATCCTAATAACACTTTACCATATGCAACAAAACTTCACTTAAATAAACATGCCTAATTTCAAACACTGCTTCCTCCAAATTTATTAACCTTTAAGAATTTAAAACACCAGCATGAGTACCAATCCTACCAAACCAATTGTCATTTACTCTAAGAGTGCCTTTCCAGTTTACAGATTTCTTCATCATTCCCCTTCTCAGTGGGTCCACCTATTTATTAATCCATAGCATCACAAAGTCTCTAACAGAGATACAATACAACTAGGTCAGTTAAATGTCAGAATCGTGCTGTGTAAATCAACAGAAGTTATAGATAGCAGTTTTTGGATATTGATACATGTTGTTTTGTAAGAAGCAAAACATTTAGAATTCAGTATTCGGTATTTGTGGAAAATAATGATCATTGGCAACGCTAGTAAATCTAAGATCAGCTAAGTAGGAAATAGCACAGGAAACAAGAACGTGGCTATATTAGAAGGCTAGGTGAAATGAATAACACAAATACTCTCTAAAATGCTCGGTTAACTCAAATACTAACAAAGTGAATGACAGAACTATTCTAATAAATGTCATTATTAGCCAACATGCATACAATTGCTGTATCTATCCATTTAATAGGCTGTTTTGTATGACTTGCTGGAGGAAATGAGAGATTTATTCTATATTAGCAACAAATATTCCATTGTGGAATTAGAAGAGTTCAGTACTATGCTAGAAGCAAACAGTATACTAAATGTTCATGCTGAAAACAGTTAAAACACTCATGCAAGTATATGAGAACTAAACATAAGGGAATGTATGTACAAAACAGATCATACTTAATAACTGAAACAAGAAATTGTTAGCCACACCATCACTCATCATAAAAGTAAGCTAGTGTTGTTTAAGGCAGAGTGTTAATGTTTAAGGTAAGCTATCGATGCTTAAAATAAGCTTTTAATGATTAAGATAAAGTATTGATGCTTAAGATAAGTTATTGGTGATTAAGGTAAAGAATTGTGGTTTACGGTAAGCTGTTCATGTCTTTGGATATTATTGCATTTATACAGCTGTGTGGTTAAGATGTTCACTTTGCGTCCATGAGGTTTCAGGTTCAGTCCTATAGTTTGGCACTTCAAGTAAATGGTTTCTATTATAGCCTTAGGTTAACCAATGCATTGAGTGAATGTTGTCAATGGAAACTGTGCATAATTCTCTCATATACATACATACATACATACATACATACATACATACATACATACGTACATACGTACGTACGTACGTGCGTGCGTGCGTGCGCGTGCGTGCGCGTGCGTGCGCGTGCGTGCGTGCGTGCGCGCGCGCGTGTGTGTGTGTGTGTGTGTGTGTCTGTGTGTGTGTGTGTGTGTGTGTGTGTGTGTGTGTGTGTGTGTGTG
>JAOPUL010004099.1:24064496-24071996 GCA_027564515.1 Octopus rubescens
TACACTCTCTGGAGTGGTTGGCATTAGGAAGGGCATCCAGCTGTAGAAACCAAGCCAAAAATAGACTGGTGTCTGGTGCAGCTTGCCAGTCTCCAGTCAAACCGTCTAACCCATGCCAGCATGGAAAGCAGACGTTAAATGATGATGATGATGATGATATATACTTCATTTCTCTGTTCAATAGATATGATAGCAACCCTGAGACCACATCAGATTCGGAAACTGGTGAAGATGGAGAGCCAAAGAAACCAAAACCTAAGAAAAACAAAGAAAAGAAAGCCTCCAAACCTAAAGAAGTAAGTATTTGTTATCTCTCCCCCCCCCCGAAAATTGGAGTCTTTTTCTGATTTCTTAATTCGTTGTGCTAAATGTATGTATTTATGTTATATTGTTATTAGTAGATACTGATGTTGATAGTTATGGGTCTCCCACAGGCCGAAACACAGATTCATTATATTTTTGAAAGGATGTGTAACGAGAACTCGGTGTCGAACGAATATCGCAATGGGCTACATTCAAACTAGGGTGTCTATTCTTCTGTTCCTTTATTCCTCCAGTTTCCTCACAGTCATTTACATCCTTTGGCTAATGAAATACACATGCATACTTTATATATACATACATACACAAATATATATATATATGGTTGGTGTTAGGAAGGGCATCCTGCCAAAACAAAACCACAGGGGTCTGGTGCAGGCTCCGGCTTGGCCGGCTTCTCTGGTACCGTCCCACCCATGCTAGCATGGAAAATGGACGTTAAAGGATGATGATTATATTTATATATATATATATATATATATATATATGAAGCATGGAATAAACTACCTGCATCATTTAGCTGTCGGGGGTACTCTGTCCTTCAAAATTTCCATGGTTATCGAAATTCTCCAACAATATGTCTTCTCCCCCTCTTTTTTTAAACAAATCACCCTGTTCACCTTCTCAGCATTGTTCCATGTACTGTTCATGCACTTTTGACTACCTTTTCTGATTAGTTGTAGTGCACCTGAGCACGGTATACAATAAGTTCAGTATATATATTTTTTTACTTCCTTGTATACCTATGCTAACAGTCACTCTAACTCCGGTCTCGTACGAGTTGAGTCACTAGTTCAAAATGTATGTCTTTTAAGATGAGTGTAATCTCACTTTAGTAATAATATTTATCCTTGAAAAGTTTTTGTCTTTAACCAAATTATGGATTTTTGTTCTTATAAATCTGTATTTATTGACAAAACGAAACAATCTGTCGGAAAAATAAAAATATGATTATAATTGGTGTTCCATCTTCCCTATACCTAAATATATATATATATATATATATATATACTCACACATGCATATACATATGTATCTTACACACACGTGTATATGTAGATCTTTGTATATATATAAAACTGGAGCTAAGCACCACTAGCTCTTAGGAATGTCACAACCTTTAGAAAATATTTACATTTATTTTATATAGTGTTACCCATCATATGACAGGTATCTTTGGAAGTATACTTTTGTCATGATGAGTAATATCAGAAAACATTGCATACATACAATAATTATAATTTAACTTTTTATCAAATTTCTTGGTGCTTATACAAAATGATGAAATGTAAACTAATTTTCAAAAGTAAACTTTTAATTACCTAAAAATATAATTAAATGAAACAAAACTGTGACATACATATTTATTCTTAATACATTCCAGTAGATTAGAACATGAATATGCTAATCATTGTTGTATTTTGTCTACAGAGCTCAACTTTTCCTTCCTTATTTCTTATTTGCATAACTCCCATATCTAATCTGGCTCCTACTCCCTCTCCTCTGTCTCTAAGTTTTTATCTCTCACTGTGTGTGTGTGTAGCACTCTTTTACACATTGCATGCCACCAAGCCTAGTATGTGCACTCCTCCTGTAACTCTTATGTTAATTCTCTCTCTATCTCTCTTTTACTCTTTCTCTTCCTTGCTCTTTATGATGTAAAAGCATAACTGGAGAAATCAACCAAGCTATCCAACATTTCTATCAGCTGTTAGTAAATAAAGATATTTTCATTTTTTTTTTTTTTTTCTTTCTCAGTTCAAATCCAGCAGATCTCGGAAGAAAAAGAAGAATGTTGACCCTAATCGTCCAAAACGTCCGTTATCAGCCTACTTCATCTGGTTAAGTGAAAATAGAGAACAGATTAAAACTGATAATCCTGGCATTTCCATTACAGACCTTACCAAGAAGGCTGCTGACATTTGGAGAAACATCACTGACAAATCTGTTAGTATGATGATATTTTACAACAATTATTTCCTCTTTCCTCCTTTTTTTCCCCTGAATCTGCTAGTGGCATTTTGTTTGTCTTTGTTCTGTGTTCAACTTCCACCTACCATTCTTTCTAGGTCAATAAAATTAGTACTAGTCATGTACTGGGATTAATGCAATTGACTGGCATCCTCACCGAACATTTCAGGTCGATAAAGTGAGTACCAGTTACGAACTGGGGATCGATAAAATCGACTACTCCCTACCCAAAAAAAATTTCAGGCCTTTGTGCTCAGTATAGAAAGGATTATTATTTGTGAGCTGGCAGAATCGTTAGCATGTTGGACAAAATGTTTTGCGATATTCCTGCTGTCTCCTTACTTTCTGAGTTCAAATACTGCTGAGGTCAGCTTTACCATTTGTCCTTTCAGTTTCCATCCACCAAATCCATTCAAAGATTTTGGTTGGCCTGGGGCTATAGTAGAAGATACTTGTCCAAGGTGCTTTATAATGGGGCTGAACCTTAAACAATGTAACTGGGGAGCAAACTGCTTGACCAAACAGCCATACCTGGTGAGTTGTAAGAAACTCTAGCAAGAGCTGAACAGCAGAAAGTCTTAAGATTAGACCTGGATGAGGCCCAGACCCTTTGAGGTTCCTGGATATTCCTCTACTGGGAAGCAAACTGCTTGACCACATGGCCATACCAATAAATCTGTTTGGACAATAAGTTATAGTAAAACTAAATCTTGATTGTCATGTTGAATTTGTAGGTCATATTATCCGTGTCCGCGGCACCCAAATTATTAACTATTATTGCATGGAAAATGTATAACCGTGTTCCTCAGAACAGATTGAATTGTATCTCTTCTGGAGTTGCAGAACCTAGGTTTCTCTTCAGTTAGCAAATTCTTCGCCTAAGATCTACCCCAAACAGAACTGACAAATGCCTACTTAAAAACAAGAACAGGCAGACGTCTGCTCATTTAGACATGTACCGAAAAGACAAATATTTAAGTTCCCACCATCTTTCTTTGAAATTTCTGCATTTAAAAGTGTTCTACATTTGTGATTCTAGAAATGGGAAAAACTTCAAGAAGAATCTAAAGAAAAATATACTCTACTAATGGAAGAATACAGAAAGACAGCTCCTGTAAAACCTGTTAATGATGAGTGAGTATTAAATGTGCTTTGTGTGTGTTGTTTGGTTGATGTCCATTTTTCCATGCTAGCCTGTGTTAGTTAACCCTTTAGTATTTAAACTGGCCATATCCGGCCCAAATATTCTTTCTGTTTTAAGTTCAAATTGGCCAGATTCAGCCTCTCACACCTGCTCTACAATGTCAATCTAAAAATAAAGAATCACATCATCAAAACCTTGACTCTACAAGATAATTCAGGATTAATTCAAAACAATGTGAATAGATAATCATTACATTTGACAGAATAATCAGAATGCTAAAGGATTAAAGTGAATACATATTGTTTTAGGCATGTGTGTGTGTGTGTGTGTGTGTGTATAACAAATAAACTATTCTATCCTTGCAAAAGATGGAAAATTTTGTATAAAACACTGGGAGGGTAAACTACATATATACACTCACATAATCATTTAATGTCCATGTTCCATGCTCAGGTTGACTGATTTGACAGGATCCAAAGCCTGTGTTGTGCTCCATTGTCTATTTTGATTTGGTTTTCTACATCTGAATGTCGTCCTTCCTAACACCAACCAGAGTGTACTGGTTGGTGTTTTTTTTTTTTTTTAACATGCTGGTGCCACGTAAAAAGCACCCAGTACACTCTATAAAGTGGTTGACATTAGGAAGGGCATCCTAATAAAAACCATCCAAAAACAGACTACTGGAGCCTGGTACAGCCCTCCGGTTTGCCAGCTCCTGTCAAACTGTCCAACCCATGTCGGGCATAGAATACGGATGTTAAACGATGAGGATGATGATGATGTGCCACAAACACTAGCGAGGTCACCATGCAGCTTGTAAAACTACAAACTCTGAGATGGGAGCTTTATGCTAGGAAATGAGGGGTTAAAGTATGAGAGAAGGAGCTCCAAGGGAGCAGGTGCACACTTTGAATTTTAGGGATTTCATTCACAGGCTACATGTTCACATGGGGACATACATTGCATTTAATAGTAGGGGTTTGTGTCCAGTGCAGTGATTTTCAACCGGGGTCAATATTTGATTTTGTTAAAATTAATCTGCAATAAATTGCTTATACTTCTACAATACACAAAATATTTTAATTTTTTTAAACAATTCCTAATATTTAATTATAAAAATACAGTAGGATTTTTTTTTTATATATGTTGAATGGCTATGGAGATCCAGTAGAGTAAAATAGGAATCAAAGGGGTCCATTGGCAAAAAATGGTTTACAATTAACAATTATTAACTTAGTACATCATTTTTTATTTTCTTTCTTTCTCGTTTCATACACAGTCAATCGCCATCAAAAACACCTAAAAAGAGCTCTGCCCGAAAACCTGACGCCAATGTCAGTCGAGCTAGTAGTGGCGACTACAAGAGCAAAGAGTTCATCTCCAGCTCTGAATCCAGTTCGAACGAGGACAAACCAAAGAAAAAGAAAATGAAGAAAGAGAAGCCTGAAAAGACAGCAAAAAAAGCTGACAAGAAAGAAGAAAAAGAAAAAGAAGAGAAGGAAGAGAAAGAGGAGAAAGAAGAGAAGGAAGAGAAAGAAGATGACGATGACGACGAGGAAGTAGGCGAGGTAAATGATGCTACTGTTGTGTATGTGTGTAGTTTTGTCATACACTCACTGACATGTTTTAAATGTTTATATAGGCGCAGGAATGACTGTGTGGTAAGAAGCTTGTTTCCCAACCACATGGTTCTGGGTTCAGTCCCAATATGTGGCACCTTGGGCAAGTGTGTTCTACTATAGCCTCAGGCCAACCAAAGCCTTGTGAGTGGGTTTGGTAAACGGCAATTGAAAGAAGCCTGTCAGTAAAATATATACTGTGATGTGGTTGGTGTTAGGAAGGGCATCCAGCTGTAAAATCCTGCCAAAACAAAACCACAGGAGTCTGGTGCAGGCTCCAGCTTGGCCAGCTGCTGTGGTACCGTCCCACCCATGCTAGCATGGAAAACGGACGTTAAAGGATGATGATTGTGTCTGTGTTTGGCCCCCACCACTGCTTGACAATTGGTGCTGGTGTGTTTATGTCCCTGTAACTTAGTGGTTTGGCGAAAGAGACCAATAGAATAAGTACCATGCTTTTTTTTTAAAATGAAGTACTGGGGTCAATTCATTCAACTAAGGTTCCTCAAGGCGGAGCCCCAGCATGGCTATTGTCTAATGACTGAAACAAGTAAAGATTTTAAAAAAAACAAGATATATCATTGAAATCTCAAAGCTACAAGATAATAAATGATTAATTCAAAATAATATCAATAAGTAAGTGATACGTTTGACAAAGAATCTGAATGGTAGAGGGTTAAATGCTCCCTGACATCATGAGCTCACTCAGCTAAAGCAAAATGCCTGGTAATTTTACAGCATAATAACTGGACACAGACAAAACAGTGAACAGTGTTGATGATGAAAATTCATTAACATCAATATCAGATTCGTCCAAAGGCAAATCAATGTTGTTTTAAAGCCTTGTGAGTGGATTTGGTAGACAGAAACTGAAAGAAGCCCGTCGTATATATCTATATATGTATGTATGTGCCGGTGGTACACTCTCTGGAGTGGTTGGCGTTAGGAAGGAAGGGCATCCAGCTGTAGAAACCAAGCCAAAATATAGACTGGAGTCTGGTGCATCTCCCCAGCTTGCCAGTTTCCAGTCAAAACCGTCTAACCCATGCCTGCATGGAAAAACAGACGTTAAAGGATGATGATGATGATGATGATATATATATATATTTATACTTGAATGTTAATCAACTGAAAACTTTTCAATCTTTGCCTTCCCTTTTATACATGTATATATATTCTGTATATCAAACCCAAGGAATTTTATCTGTTTATTTGCATCATTATCTCCATATCTGCTCATTTGGATTCCCCTTATTGCCACTCTTTACCCCACTGACTTGGTCTTTGGTAAAAATCTCGGAGTGCAAGTTCACATCATCTGCACACTAGTAAGTCTTTTCTATATTGAGATTCTCTCAATCTCATTTGTTGACTATACACACACACACACACACACACACACACACATGTACACATGTATTATATGTGCATACACATATATACACAATCACACACATACACATATATATTATATGTGCATACACTTACATACACAAACACACACACACACACATATATGTACACATGTATTATATGTGCATACACATATATACACAAACACACACACATACACATATATATTATATGTGTATACACATATATATTATATGTGTATACACTTACACACACAAACACACACACACACACACACACATATATGTACACATGTATTATATGTGCATACACATATATACACAAACACACACACAGACACATACACATGTATATTATATGTGCATACACTTACACACACAAACACACACACACACATATATGTACACATGTATTATATGTGCATATACATATATACATAAACACACACACACACATACACATATATTATATGTGCATACACTTACACACACAAACCCACACACACACATATGTACACATGTATTATATGTGCATTCACATATATACACAAACACACACACACACACATACACATATATATTATATGTGCATACACTTACACACACAAACACATACACACACACACGCACACACACACACACACACATACACACACACACACACACACACAAACACACACACACACACACACATATATACATGATGGGTTTACTTTCAGTTACCACCTACCAAACTACCAAATTCACTCACAAGGTTTGGGTTGATCTGGGGCTATAGTACAAGACTCTTGCCCAAGAGTGCAGTGCAGTTTAGAGATTGAACCTGAAACCATGTGGTTACAAACTAAACCTCTCAACCACACACCTATGCCTACACCTAATTCTCCCCCCCCCCCTCCAACCTCCACCACTAATTATATTTTGTGAAATTTCGAAATCAGACTTGGAGCTTATCTTTTCTATTATATTCACTGAAAGAGCAACACAGATAATAAATCTTGGCAACATAAAGTACATGCAGATACCTCTTAGGCCAAATAGTATTATTCTATAAGTGGAACATCTGGATTAA
>JAOPUL010004099.1:24317723-24328742 GCA_027564515.1 Octopus rubescens
TGAGTGCAGTGTCAACTCTGAATGTCGGTGAGCATGTCCGGCTAACCTCAGTCTCCTCTGTGTTATTTTCGAGCTTAATTTTGGGAGGCTCCCGTACAGCACAGAGTTCTTCCTCAGTGTATACTGATTAATGTTCAGAGCCACCCTCAGCATTCTCGTGTAGCACACATGTGTATATATATGGCAGATAAACTTTTTGGGTATGTGAAGAGACAGAAGAATATATTGAAATTCAGTTAGAAACTTGAGATAATTAAGAAATTAGAATGTAGTTTTAGTAATATTACTCTAATGGAAACACACAACATTGAAAAGTTTTTAACTTACTGTAAAAAAAAAAGTCAAAGAATAAAATTCTAGAATTCACAACCTCATCTGAACCTTGCAATAAAATTGCTAAAAGGAAACATTTGGCCTAAATTTAAATCTCGATAATGTATTGTACAAATGGCTTTTTTTTAAATGATAAGAAGGTATAGCGATTTCTGGACTGGTGCTTATTGCCAAAGCAAATTCTTTTAAAAAGTAAATGAACATTGGATCATAGTGAGCATTTAGTGATGGACGATTTAGACATTTTAAGACTCACTATGGTATTAGACTGTTTGACATTACTAGAAAAAGGCAGTTGGCTGATGCACAAATAGCAACATAAGTAGCAACAAAAAAATGTGCAGCACCAGCCACAATTTGTAAATGACAAGGATTTCATAGCTTGACAATTTTTTCTTTTTTTTACTTGTTCCAGTCATTTGACTGGTCATGCTGGGGTACCACTTTGAAGGGTTTTAGTTGAATAGATCGACCTCAGGACTTTTTTTTTTAAGCCTAGTACTTATTCTATTGGTTGTCTTGCCAAACCGCTAAGTTATGGGGGACGTAAACACACCAACACCGGTTGTCAAGTGGTGGAGGGGGACAAACACAGGCACAAAGACACACACACACACACACACATATATATATATATATACGATAGGCTTCTTTCAGTTTCTGCTTACCAAATTCACTCACAAGGCTTTGATCGCCCCGAGGCTATAGTAGAAGACACTAGCTCAAGGTGCCATGCAGTGGGACTGAATCTGGAACCATGTGGTTGGGAAGTAAACTTCTTACCACACAACCACACCTGTGCCTGTATAATAATGATAAAAGAATACTTTACTGGAAGTGTTTGACCACAAACTTTGAATAATAATTGAAATGAAATGCAACAGGGCTTAAGATACAAAAAAACTAACTAATCTTACATATGCTAATGTTTCAGATCAGTATAAAATTGAGCTTTTGGTGATTGTCAAATATAAGTGCTCATGATCCTTTAATAGAATTATGCATATATCTGTAAACCATAAAGCCTCAGAGAGAGTGCTTGAATGGAAAAAGACATATTTTGTGATTGCTTTGTTCATGATTTTGTTCCATCAGTTAGTCAGAAACCTGTGGGAAGCCTGTGGATACAAAGTGCTTCTTACTTCTTCCCAACTGTGAGGAGCAGCCACATGAATCAGAATTAATATCTGATTGAGGAGTATTTATACATGCTACATGCCACTATATGTAGTATTATTGATTCTGCCCATGGATTGGATTAATGAGTTGTTAGGAACTTTAAACGTCTCTATGGAAATGATTTTATGATGGAAATAATGAATATGAACGTCAACCCTTTTGAATTTCAACACGGTTTTATGATCAAAGATGCAATATTTGCACTTGTGATTACATGGAGTGCAGTCAAGCCTAAAACATCTTTTAAGAGAGTAGTGAAAGTTAGGACCAAACGTGATGTTTGCAGCTGCAGAGTCTAATCAATATAAAGATTTTGAAGGATTCCATATAGAGCTGAGGGTATCTGAAGTGAAAGCGAAACTGTTTAATTATTTCTGGAAGACAACCCTCAACGTAAACTTAATGTTACTGAGATAAAAGAGTGGATACATAATAGAGATGATTTTGAAGTTGCTTTCACTTTCCCTGATGAAGAAGTTTGAGAGAATTACAACTCCCGATAATGACAAAGAGAATTATTCAGAAGAACATGGTGAAGAAGATAACAAATTTGAAGAAAGAACATCATTGGCTCATTCAGAAATCTGTACTGAAATGGTCAATAAATTTGGAAAGAGAACCATATCTTCAACCTTCAAAATATTACACAGGTACACATGGTGCAAAATAATCTTATCACAAAGAAATTATCAAGAAATTACAAGATGATATATAAAAATACATAACCCTTTTGATACCAAACCACCTCAGACCATCTGTGGCTTGTTTCATTAAAACCTTCAATCAAAATTTCATGTAAAATTATGTTCTCGACACCATCCTAATAGTGACAAAGTTATTTTACTAAACTCTTTATTATTTTAGATTAATTGAGACAAAGGTAAGGAGGGCAGCAGATGAAACAGAAGTCATGGAAATGAATGAATAAATATTTGTTTATTGTTTTGTATTTCGTAATTTATATGAAAATGCTTTGTGGAACTTTTTGGTTTAACACACTAGTTCCAATTTTATTGAAAATTCCTACACAGATGTAGTTTTTTAATGCTATTACAAAAATCCCAACAATTTTTTAGAGAAATTAATAACAAAAATTTTCATAACATTTTTATCATTTATTTTTTCAAATGTAGTTGTGATTTTTGTAATTGGCATGCAAAGCTGCATCTGTGTACACATTTTCAATAAAATCGGAACCAGCATGTCAAACTGAAAAAATCCTGGTTAATAAACTAAAAATAAAAATAATCAATTTGCATAAAATAACTTTTTTTTTATCATATTTTTGTTTTACTACGTTTATTTTTTTAAATGGAATTTCAAGCGTTATATGCCTTTGTTTTTGTTGAGAATAAAAACAATTGCTTAAAATGTTTGTCAAGTGTTGATTTTATTTTCCTTTAAAACTTCCTTTTTATAAATGAATCAAACAGAAGAATAAACTACCAAAATTTACCCAATTATCTCTTTATCTCTCCTTAAATTTAAATATTAAAAGTACTGTCTGTAAATCTGGAAAAGCCCTATTTCTAGGTTGACTCAATCCCTAAGCAGTATGGATTTTCAGATTTTTACAGTGTATATATGTGCATATATATATATATATATATATTTACATATCCTCCTCCTCCTCCTATCATCATCATCATCATTTAGTGTTCATCTTCTATGCTGGCATGGGTTGAATGGTTCGATAGGATCCCAAATGTTCTGAGGACTGCATCCTACACCAATGTTTGGTTTGGCAAGGTTTCTATAGTTGGATGCCCTTCCTAACACCAATCACTTTTCAGAGTGTACTGGGTGCATTTGGTGGGAAGGCACCAGCACTAATGAGGTCACCATATAGCTTGCAAGACTAAAACCCCCTTCGACTGAGTATCAGTACAGGAGAGAGAAAAGCAGCTTTATGCTAGGACATGGGGGTTAAAGTGGAAAAGAAGGGAGCCAAGACTGGCTTCTAGTTGTGGAGGAACTACATGGCTATTCACAAAAAATAGTAAGTGAGAGTGACTGGAGTGGAACTGGAAAGAGAGATAAAATAGTGGTGATGAAGTGTCAGAGCAGACACTCCAGGTACAAGAAGATGAATAAAATGAGTGGTAACAGAAAAACAGGAAGTGAGTGAGGATAGAGGCTGCAAGAGTGTATGAGGAGTGTGAAGGATCATTAAAGATGAGGAATAGGTGAGAGGGCGAAGATCAATATCATCTGGTCGAGTTTGCTTGGATATTTTTAATCCGTACATGTCATCCATCTTGGTCCTGCATTAGCTGATAGAGGTCTTCAGGGAGGTATTCAGTGTCTCTGGTGAGTGGATCCACATACATTGTGTTCGGACAGCTTGCTCGAGTATGGCCATGCTTTGGCATCCATAGCAGTAAATCACTTGCCAGCTCTCGTTTAACATGCCAGAAATGTCTCACAAAGTGCAAGTTGCTTTCACTTATAATGCTGGAAACAGGCAGGAGCTCTCCATACAGTTATTTCTTGGTAGGATGAGTTCTCCAGCATATGTTTAAGACAGCTCTTAACGTTTGGGTGTAAGTTCTATCTAGCTTAGATTCCAGTTTTTGGCTAGAACAAATGTTGAGGAGGAATAGATGGAGGGAAGTAGATAAGTGATAACTATAGAGATTGGATAGAGTTAAGGGGTGGATGTAGTGAATGGTACCAAGGGTCACAAAGATCGATGAGTTAGAATGGGTAAGATAAAGAAGGTATTAACTGGTGTACTGTAGCATAACAAAAAACCTTACAAGAGTGTTAGAAGGGCTTGCAGGTTCTGTCTACATGAGGGTTTGAAACAGAAAATATGTTAAACAAATTAACAGTAAATTGTAAGCATAAATTAAAATTAATGTCTCAGTATTTTCTGAGAGGAAATGGTTAATTAAATTTAAGAGATATCTTTCTTCAGCTCCTCCCCCACTAACCATCTAATACTTTCCCTTTTTTCCCCTCTTTCATTCTATTATTTTAGTGTTGATAATATTTTACTCTATAAATTCTTTATTTTCTTTTTACTTATTATTGTTATTGTCATCTTTATCGTCATTGCCGTGACCACCATCGTCGTCATTGTCGTTGTCATCATCATCATCATCATCATCATCATCATCATCATCATCATCATCATCATCATCATCATCATCATCATCAAGCTAGTACACTGTAATTTAATTAGCAGAAATTTTATGTTGAGGCTTGCTGACAGCAAGTTTCCTCAAATCTCAAGAATGTTTCTTAGGATGGTACTTTCTGCAGGTCACCAATGCGAATCTCATTTCCAATCTCTTCCAATCTCTCAAGTAGCATTTTGGGTGTTGTGCCAAGTGCACCAATTACTACAGGAATAATTTTTGTTTTGGTCTTCCAGTCTCCTCAATTCTCTGGCTAGATCCTGATATTTCTCAATTCTTTTCAATTTCTTTGATATCAATTCTGTTATCATAGAGAATTGCAAAACCTATGATCTTACACTGTTTGTTTATTTTGTCCTCTATAAATCGTATCTGGTATTATTGCTTCAATAGTATGGGCAGTCTTTATAGGGAAGTCCCACAAGATCCTGTAATTCTCATCTTCTATCACAGTCCATGTTCATACCACTTTTCTGTTATTTTGAAGCACATACTCAACTAACATTCCAATGAACTCTTTTACCTACATAGTCATGCCTGTGTTTATACTCTTTTTGTGCTAGTATACTGCACTCATTCAAGAGATGATTGATACTTCCATCTCCTTTCCTGCAAATTCTACATTTACTGTGTGACTCAGTTTTGTCGGCCTTTGCCTTTATCATATTTATTCTAAGGGCTTGTTCCGGAGCAGCTATAGTTAACAATTCAGTCTCTTGTTTCAAGTTCCTGTCCATCAGCCAGAACCAGTGTTCTTTACTTCCAATATTCTCAGTTTGTTGCATGAATTGACCATGTAGTTCTATTTCTTTTCATTTGTTTGTTCTGTTGTTCTTCCTTCTGTCTTTGCATTCTCCTACTGTTTCAGTTACTTTTGGAGCAACTCTAGCTGCTCTTTCTTTATTCTGCACAACATCATTCTTCAATCCAATATCATGATACTAACAGTGTCTTCTGTGTTTAGTAATCCTCTGCCTTCTTCCTTTCTTGGTAGATACAGCCTGTCGGTATTACTTTTAGGGTGGTGTGTGTTGTGCATTGTGAGCAGCTTTCTAGTTTTTTATCCAACTTCTGTAGCTTGACCTTTTTTTCCATTTCAGAAAGGGAGCAGAGTAACCTAATGCTGGAATAGGCCATGTATTTATCACTTAATGATAATCCCTCCATTTAATTTTATTTTCAGTACTGTCCTAATTCTCCTCTTGCACTTTTTAGAGATTTTCTCTCTTATTTCTCTTTCCAATATCCTATTGTCTTGCAGCACTCCTAAATATCTCTATCCCTCATTATTCCACTGTGATCTAATGATGTTGTCTTATAATAATTTTATGTCAGCAGAGTTTATCTTCTGGTCTCTCTTCAAACAGCATTCTCATATTTTTACTGAATACTCTTACTGTTTGGATCAAAGAATCCAGGTCTTTCTCATTTTTGCATATAGATTGAGATCATCCATACAAAACAGGTGATTTATTTTCACCTTGTTTTGGTAAACTCATAGTCAAGCCTGAATTTTGTCAATATACTTGTCTGAGGGATTAACGCAATGAAGAAGAGTAGCAAAAAGAATGAGTCTCCCTGGAAAATGCCCCTGCGTACTTTTACATTTTCTAGCGATTCATTTTCACATGTCAGTTCTACTTTCCACACTCTCATTGCTTTTTTCAAAAAGCTGTTTATCTTCTCATTGACTCTGAGTGTCTTCAGGCACTCCAAGAGCCAACTGTGTGGAAAATTGTCATAAGGCTTTCTATAATCTATCCATCAACCAACTAAATTCTTCTTTCTTATTTGCACTTCATTTAATAACCTACTATCTATATATAGCAAATCAGCAGTCCTCCTTGATTTCTTTCTACATCCTTTTTGCTTTCCTGGGAATAAATTTTCCTTTTCCAGAAAATTATATACCTCATCTACTCTGAGGCCAGTTAATAACTTCCAGAGTAATGGCAAACAAATAATAGATCTATAATTGCTGACATCCCTCTCTTTTCTTTGTCCTGATACAGTATCAGCACTACTCTTCCTTTTGTCATCCATGATGGCATCCCTTTTTCTATGCAGTCAGTAAAAAACGGTCGTATATAACTGTATATACTTGGGAGATTTTTGAGCCAGAATTCCTGAACGACATCTGGTTCAAGAGCTTTCCAGTTGGTATTTTCTTGATTATCTCTTTTATTTTCTTATCTGTAATTGTTATATTTTCTTGTGTCACTCCATCTTCCATTTCTCTTTCATATTCCTGCAACCAGTCTACTTTTATATTCTGTTGGACTTCTTTGCTCCAGATTTCTGCTCTGAATTTTCTTGCTGCTTTAGTATCTGACATATCATTCTCCTGATGCTCCCCTTCATTGTTCAGTCGTTTATAGAATTTCTTGAAGAGTCAATTATGCTGGAACTGATTTATTCTCTGTTGGCATCTGTTTTTTTCAGCCAACACAGCTTTGATTTTTTTTGTTTTAGTTCTTCTTTAACTACCAACAGTCCTTTGTATCTTCTGTTGTACTTTCTCTGCAGTTCATTCCTGTGGGTTTCCCTCACTCTCTTTTCTATAACTGCATGTATCTATCCAATATCTCTCTTGAGTTGTTCCATTTGGTTCTCAAGTCTTCATTCCCTCCACGGATCTTTGTCCTTTGTTTTCTTTTGGCTTTCAACCCAAGGGGTTTGCACAGCAACAGAAGCTGTGCAGTATATAAAGTTGTTTAGATCATCTGTTATGTCTTGTTGTTGTTGTTGTTATTATTATTATTATTATTATTATTATTATTATTATTATTATTATTATTATTATTATTATTATTATTGAGTTTCGTACTTTGAATAAGTCATTTTGATTCTCCTTTCAAAATACATTTTATTCAAGAATCACCAAATGAAATTATCTTTGTATCACTTGTAAAAAGAACTATAGTCGTCTGAAGAGAAATTGTCCTTCATACCCGAGGATAGTCAACAGAAACAGAAGGTTTGTTTCACTAAATTATATTTACACACTTTACATTTCACATCCAAAATGGCTACTACGCATAATTATTCGACACGACAGAACACTACAATGGTTAAATAAACAAAACAAAATTAAAACATACAATTAAATATGCAAGAGGAAGAAACAAATGAAACAGTATAGTAAACACTTAATAGAAGAAAATGTTCCAAATACTCAAAGAAGTCATTTGGAAGACAGCCATAACAACAATTGCAACAACAAATAACAGCAGTAACACTTACAAGATTCCAAATATTGCCGTTCGTTCATATAGCAGCTGCGTAAAAACAAACCTTCGTTTAATACAAAATGAACAAATAAAATCGTAGTTCCTATGACACTTACAAGTAAAGTCTTAACAGCATTTCTTTGTCACAGGAAATAATCTAGGAGAAGGCGTGTGACAAAATGATACAACTCTGATTTTAAAAGACTAAAGTGGATGAAATTTCGCGGCCAAACTCACTGAGGCGGTCTGTGTACGGGTGACAAGGTGCACTGCGCAGTTACCACTGCTTTATTGGTAACCCCAAAGATTGTAAGAAAGGTCCTCGTTATCTAAGGAAACTGGTTGTGACCCGGCATCAAGGACAGTGATCCCGAATGCATACCATGAACAACAACAACAACGACGACGACGACGACGACAATAACAACAACAACATCGTTTGGGCGATAGGTTAAATTTGAAAACCTGCTTGAGTTGGACACTCTGCGGGAAGAAGAACAAGACCCATCAAAGAGCGGATGAACTTATGTGAGTCAATGGCCATCCAATAGCGTATATGAGAGTAGGCGTGGACTCGTTGAGCCTTGGATGACAACCAACCTAGTGATGGTGTTGCGATAAAAATACTGGTGATTGCACAACCTTATAAATGCTACCACGAAGTGAGTGATGTCAAATTCAAATAATAATCATAAGTGTGTTAATGGGACCGGAACTGTTAACAGGGAAGGTGTTGCGCACGGCAGACAAGGAGTGTCTGATCAAGCTCCGGCAGGTCGTCATCAAGCCATTGATCAGGACCAGAAGCGAAGTCAAAACTGCAGAGGGAGAAAATGAAATGGGAAAAAGAGGTAAACAAGATTATGATTGAATGTTGGCTGAGAAGAGGTTTCATGGAACGAATGAAGAGAATATGGGATGAAAAGGGAGTTTTTGAAGCTTCCGCCCAACCATTGATAGACCAGGCAAGGGCAAATAGTATAAATGATTGGATTACAGGATTAGAGGTTGAAGAAATTCAGAGAAGAATAAAAAATGAACCGGAAGAGTATGAAACAACAGTAACAGAAAGTGGTAATAAAGGGGTAAGAGATGAAGAAAATGAAAAAGAAGGAAATCACTACGTGCCTGAGAATGCTGATGAAGTAAATAGTGAAGGTGATTTAACTGGGCAAGTGACAGTAAATGTTGCACAAGGCTTGAACGATGAAGAGAAAGAGATTCTAGAAATGCTGAGAGGTAAGATGTTTGACGTGAACAATGAAATACCACCAAATGTAAGGTATATGGACACAGAAAAAGCAAGTAGAGCCACAGGCAAAGTAAATGGCGTTTTGAGCTTGGTTAAAACAGAGAACATTAGTGAAAAAATCCCAGCTAATCATAACTGCTGCTAATGTTGTAGCTGAAATAATAAGATACGAATGGAAGAGTGTTGAAGAAATTAATGGAAGGAAAAGAAAGAACCAAACTGGAGGAAGAGAACACGAATGACGGGGATAAGTCGATTACCAGTGTTCAACTGGTACTTATTTTATCGACCCCGAAAGAATGAAGGGCAAAGTAGACCTCCGCGATATTTGAATTCAGAATGTAAAGACGGACGAAATGCCGCTAAGCATTTTGTCCGGCGTGCAAACGATTATACCAGCTTACTGCTTTCATAATAATAATAATACTTTCTACTATAGGCACAAGGCCTGACATTTTTGGAGAGGAGCTTAGTTTATTACATCGACTCCAGTGCTCAACTAGTACTTATTTAAGTGACCCCGAAAGGATGACAGTTAAAGCAATTGTTTCTTTATTTACCACAAGGATGACGGAAAGTGGTGGAGATTTACATGGAATGCTGTGTAAGAGAAACATGTGTGGATAAATACCGATATAATAAGACGAAAGGAAATGGTAACCTCACAGATTCCGAATTACCGTAACTGCTAATGACAAGTTTTCTCCTATCTTAGTTGTATTCTACGGCCTACAGCCCCATATTAACTGTAGGCTTATTCACTCGATCCACAATCTTTGCTCTCACCTATCTTTCAGAGAATTTACTGGAAGGTAACATCTCTCTCACCACCCCCACCGTCCTCTCTGTGGAACTCGAAGATATTGATGGAGGTCCGTTCGCAGTTCTTTTAATCTTGTCCTTACTAGGAGACATTGCCGATTCAGGATATATTTTACAGACACCAAATGTCAGACGGGCATTTCCAAGATGCACGCAGACCGACAAAACCGTTCTGTGTGTGTATTCATTCATTGCTGAACCATGAGCTTATGTCGCGTGGCTGTTTTTATTTAAAGGACAGTTCCAACTGTCAACCAAATCTATCGTAAAGATCACTTCGCCACTTTTTTTTTTGCCAGAAACGACAGTTTTCTCTGTCTGGCAGCTATGGCAAAAGACATCGTCGATTATTTGTAAAGTGTAAAGTTTTTAGTTGTGAGCGCTGGTATTTGTAAAGTGTAAAGATTTAGTTGTGAGGTCCAGTAGTTGTAAAGTGTAACGGTGTTAGCTGTGAGGTTTCATATTTGTAAAATGTACATATATTAGTTGTGAGTAGAGAAGGTATAATGTTGATGTGATCCCTCGATGTGTTTCGGTAGTTGATGAAGGAGACTAGATTTCCAAGTGAGAAATTGTTTCTATCCCCCAAGAACCCTACCAAGGCATTAGAAAAGCATTTAATCCTTCATTGACGGGAATAGCCGGGAATGATTATGTTAAAAGGCAAGAAGGATTAACAAGAAATATTCCGTCTGGGGGTATTGTGTAAAACCAAATGGAAAAGCACAGAAAAAGAAACCCTTGGAAACCAAGCATATTTATCATCTCTATTTAATAATAGCCAATATAAATATTGGTTAGTTGATTATTTAGTCACACTTTACACCGGAGAGAGAGAGAGAGAGAGAGAGAGAGAAAGAGAGAGAGAAAGAGAGATAGATAGGGGAAGTGAGGGGGGAGTAAAAGAGAAATACTGAGAGTTAAAATAAGAGGGGCAGGATGAGTGCATATACTAGTCTTGGTGGCAGGCAATGAGTAAAGAGGCGCTTTACACACACACACACACACACACACACACACACACACACACACACACACACACACACACACACACACACAC
>JAOPUL010004099.1:24347069-24361114 GCA_027564515.1 Octopus rubescens
ACATACATACATACATACATACATACATACATACATACATACATACATACATACATACATACATACAACAGGCTTCTGCACAGTTTCCATTTGCCAGATTCACTCACAAGGTATTGGCTAAATTGGGACTATAAGTAAAAGACACTTATCCAAGGTACTGCTTAGTGGTACTGAATTTGAAACCATGTGATTGTAAACTTGTTAACCACACACTCATACCTGCACAAATGTGTGTATATATGTGCATGTGTATTTGTTTGTGTGTATATGTGTGTATGTGTGTGAGTGTGTGTGTGTTTATATGTATTGGCATGAGATGGAAAAAAAAATCACTGCATCAAACAATGCAATACCTTGGGGTATTGCATTCAGCCCTGCTTATCACTGTTTAAGGCCAGGTCAGTTTTACCTTTCTCCTTTGATGATGTTGATGAAATGTTTCTAATTAAAAGTAATTTAATGAGGTTGATAAAATAAATATTGGCCAAAGTACAGGAACCATTTTAAGTCTGGTATTTGAAGGCATTGTTCCAGAAAGGCTGCAGTTCAATGACTGAAACCAGTAAATGACCATGTTGTCTGTATTCAAAGTATACAGCCACAAATATCTGAAAGAAATTGTGTTGTTATTATCTATTCAACTATGTGAACACATTTCTTTTTGAATTTTTTTTTGTGTTACTCATTACTATTTATTGTTTATATTCCATGGCACCCTCAACATATGGGTCATACTTAAGAAAAAGAACATCAGTATGCTAGTAAATAATCCTTTCTTCTATAGGTACAAGGCCTGAAATTTTGGTGGGAGGGGGCTAGTTGAATACATTGACTCCCCAGTACTCACCTGCTATGTATTTTTTTAACCTCAAAAGGATGACAGGCAAAATCAACCATGGTGACATTTGAACTGAGAATGTAAAGCTGGAAGAAATGCCACTAAACCTTTTGTTTAGTATGGTAATGGTTCTGCCAGCTTGCCACCAAATATGCTAGTAAATAATGTATTTCATATAACATTTATATTATGGTACCATTCCTTTTGAAATAGTCTCCTTTGGAATGGTATACAGTGATCCTAGTACACCTTTTATATTTCAAAAGCTCTGTAGAATACCTCTTTATGAAGGCTGTCCAATACAACCTATAATTTTGTTTGAATTTCTACTGTCTTGAAGCAGCACCCCTAATTTCATTTTCAGCAACAAATCAAAGTTACAGGGGTATAAGTCATACAAGCATGTAGGGTGCTTTTGATTGAGTGTTAAAAGCTGGAGTCAACTTGTTGCAACAGAATGCATATTTAGGTTTTCCATAAGAATCTCCTGATGGACTTTATAATTGATTTCAATCATGTGAGAGAGAGAGCTTGAAAAGCATGCATCACTCAAATCCGGGGTTTGATCTAAACAATATTCTTTTAAAGCTTTCGACATCGCTCCTCCAATCTCATTCTTCTACTTGTGCCTGAAGAAATAAGACATCTTTTTAACCAATGAAGAACATCACTATTTTTCTCACATTCTATTGTTTTCATTTTTTGGGGGGGAGGGGAATCTCTTGTCTATTATTACTACTTTTATATTTTACTTGTTCCAGTCATTAGACTGTTTAAGCCTAGTACTTATTCTATCGATCCCTTTTGCCAAACCGCTAAGTTGCAGGGATATAAAGACAACACCAGTTGTCAAACAGTAGTGGGGGACATCCTCAGACACAAAGAGACACACACACACACACATATACAACAGGCTTCTTTCAGTTTCCGTCTACCAAATCCACTCACAAGGCTTTGGTTGGCCCAAGGCTATAGTTGAAGACAGTTGCCCAAGGCACCACACAGTGGGACTGAACCTAGAACCATGTGGTTGGGAAGCAAACCTCTTACCACACAGCCACGCCTTTGGCTTTTACTACAAATGTATACAGTATAATGCCTTACAGTTATTTAAAATAATCGGATAGTGGCTATCAAGTAAAGGCAGTAATGTGAAAAAGAGTCATAAAGTGATTACTGTAGGTTTAAACTTGATATTAATAAAGATTTAATGTGGAAAAAAAGCAGTCATATTCAAAAACATTAAAGTTTGCAATGATAGATGACAAAAGCAGTTTAAAATAAGGTCAAGTGCACAAACAATTACTCTGTAAACAGGTTGAACATTGTTTTTATAGAGCTAATGTAATATTTAATATAGAACAGTTCCTGAATGGCTGGTTTTTAATGATAAAACTAGATGTAATATGCCAATTAACATGATAATTATTGAAATAAAAGCCAAAAGTTTTATGATCTGCAGGAAAGCAAAGGTGTGACACCTAATACAAAACCTTCTCTGATCAGTAAAGGCTGGTTTGGAAGGTTTAAGAGGTGCGTGAATTTGCACAACATTAAAATGACTGATGAAGCTGACAGTTCTCTGATACAGAAACTGCTGCTATTTATCTTGTGTAACTGAAGGAGGCTATACACTAGAACAAGAATGAAAGGTTGATGAAACTAAGGTTTTCTGAAAATGCATGCCTTCTAGGACTTTTATGAGGTGCATTCTAGAAGTTTTGAGACTTTTTTAGGAGAGGCAGTTTTAACTGTCCTAGATTATTGTAATTTTAGTATATTATTGCTATACATCTAATAAGCTGATCTTCTGACTTTTATTATACCAGACTGAAGGAGACGGCAGTAAGAACACTTTGAAAACACCCAACTAAACACTGCTTGTCACAGCTGACTAGCTTACAGAATGTAGTCAGGATGTTTGGAAGCTCACTAAGCAACAAAGTTTTGCGTTAAACTGGGCAAAAATGCTACAGAATCTTATGAAATGCTTGGACTGCTTGTGGATCAACTTTTTTGCAGGCACAAGAACTTCAAGGATGATAGAGAAGAGGTGAGAGACGATGAGAGGTGTGGGAGGGAGAAGAACATTAGAACAACAGAGCTAGTTGAGAAAATTTGCTTTTTTCTGGATGAAGACTGTCATGTATCAATAAAGACATATTGCATACAATTTGGAGTTGGTGTGGCAACTATACAGAATATTCATGAAGATCTGAAAATGTGCAAAATTTGTGCCAAGTTTGTTCCCAGGGTGCTCAGTGATGAGCATCCTGGTAACCAACTACTTGATAGAGATGGACATCAAAACTGTCCTTCACCCTCCCTATAGCCCAAACCTTGCTCCCTGTGACTTTTAGTTGTTTTCCAAGCTGAAGGAGGACCTCAGGACAGTCATTTTCAAGATGAAGGGAACTGTGACAAGGGTCCTGGACACTTTCATTTTGGATGAGTTCCATGGGGCTTTCATGAAGTGGCTGGATTGCTACAACAAGTGCATTGAAGTCAGATAATCCTACTTTGAAGGAGATTAAAGTTTTGTACTTCTTTGTAATTAATAAATGTCTCCCCTGAAAAAGTCTGAAAACCTCTGGAATATTCTTTGTATGTCTGTTAGAGAATAATCAGCACTAGGTTTTAAAGCTTCCAGAAATTATCTGATACCTCCTGTAAGAAGAAATGCTGCTGGGGATATGAAATCAAGGCCTCTACTTCTGTATAACTCCAAAAACACAAGGGGGCTTTCAAGGGCTGAGCTAAATTTAATGTACATATATGCAGGCATAGTTGTGTGGTAAGAAGTTTTCTTCCTAACTGCATGGTTCTGGGTTCAGTCCCACTGCATGGCACCTTTGGCAAGTGTCTTCTGCTATAGCCTCAGTCCAACCAATGCCTTGTGAGTTGACTTGGTAGACAGAAACTGAAAGAAGCCCATATGTGTGTGTGTGTGTCTTTGCACCTGTGTTTGTCCTCCACTACACCACTTTACAACCTGTGTTGGTGCGTTTACATCCCCATAACTAAGCGGTTTGGCAAAAGAAACCGATAGAATATGGGCCAGGCTTTAAAAAAAAAGAAAAAGGTGCTGGGGGTTGATTTGTTCAACTAAAAATTCTTCAAGGCGGTGTCACAGTCTAATAACTGAAACAAGTAAAAAGAGATAAAGATATGATTTGGTATTCAAATAAGTACTGTACATCTTTGAGCCTTATCCAAACCTGGGTTACAATGATTTATGCCCTAATCTGAGTGCTAGATGTAATATTTCTAACAAATCATAACTTGTTTCAGTGAATGCTTCAAGTTACCCAGTAAACTTAAAGGACTTCTGATAATGTGAAAATGAAATATGCACCCAGGGACACAACCTTTTTGCTCCAGCTCGTGGATCAAATCTGTTAGCCAACACAGGGCATATTATCTGAGAAAAAACTTTGAAACAGGTCATAAAAACAACTGGTTGGGAGAATAAGCATGTAATTAAAAACTTCTGGAAAAAATTCAACATTATTGCCACTGTGGATAACATAATCAAATCATGAAATAAAGTAAAACTCTCAGCTAAGAGTGGTGTTTGGAAAAAACATGTGACCTCACTGTATCTGTGACTTTACTTCGTTGTCACTAGCAAAAATTCTATATTAAGTTCAGCCAGATATTTTGACATTAACAATTAATGTAGGTTTTGAAGAAGCCATAGAAGACAATGTAGTTGAGTTGCTAGAGGCTCATAGAGAAAGTTTGTTTAATGAAGATTTTTGTTGATTGCCAAGAATATGGCTAAAGTGTTGGAAAGTATCTGCAAATCTTAGTTGACAATGATCCTAATTGTAAATGTAACATAAAAATTACAAAAGGATTTCATGAAGAGCTCCATTCCTACATTAAGCTGTACAAAGAGATGTGTCAAGCAATTAGGATAGATTCTTCACTCCTATAACAGAGGCTGATGATGATCCGCAGGGAAGAAGATAAGGCTTCTCTTCTTTACAAGTAACTATCATAGTAAGGTACTACATAGTAGTGCCCTACTATGATATTACTACATACTTGTTTATTACTTATTTATTTGTTTTCAATTGCTTTTATGTATAAATACTGCGACCTATGTTCTTACAAATTATTTTCATGCATAACATTGGCTGCACAGTTTATTTTATTCTGAAAAATTCCATTACAAAGAATCTAAATTTATATGGAAGTCAATGGGAAAATAGTTTTCATGTATGATAATTCCATATTATGGCAAGATCTTCAGGAACACAACACAATCCTTCTGTAAAGCAATGTTTACCTCTGTATTTATTTTGCATAGGAGTAACCAATTTGGAGTTGCTAACTTTAGTTGTTTCTGAGAAATCAAAGTGAACGGTCAAGCAAACTAACTGAACAAAACAAAACCAGAGGCACTTGATATTTTGGTGGTTGGACATATTTGCAATGGTGCACACAAAAAATGGAATAGCACTCTAGATTATTGAATGAATAAATGCTTTAGATAGGCAGAGAGTGAACTGAGACTGTAAAATGATGCCGAGTTCTTGCAATAAATTTTCTTCATTTTTTATGTTTATGATCTTTAGGGAAGTTGTCGAAGCTACAACTCTGGTTCCTGTGTTTGCTAAAACAACTCTTAATCTGTGTTAGGCAACAGATAACTACTTCAGCATATCTTTGGCCAAAAGTCTATAACTGCATGGTATGTTAGTAGTCATGTACTGTGGGCTTTCAGGTGACATGCTATGAACTTTGTAAAAAAAAAAAAATCTCCCTGCAATATCATCTTACAAAAAGCTTACCTATAAGCATTTACCTAAAACTAAAATACATGTATACATGTCAGTGATATTCCAATAATAGGATTATTTTAAAAATTAAAATTTCAAGACACTGGTTTAATAAATGTTTGCTATCACTGTATGAGAGAACAGCTGGATGTTAGCCTTCCTACTACTAATAAATCAGCCATGAAATAGATATGAAACGTTGTCAGTAAGGCAAACTGAGACAAGCAATGATATGTGCATTGCTTTGAGTCATGGCAGTAATAAGGTTATGATGTGTTTTCAAATGATCATGGGCAGAGAAATATGAATGTCATAGCCATTGTGTCACTTTGAGAAATGTATATGTTTTTGAAGAGAAAAATTATAACAGAATTGATAAAAGCACTCAAAATCACAACACATGTTCAGATCATTCAGGGTCTATCTTTCACACTAAAACACTAATTTATTCAACAATCTAGAGTGCTATTCCATTTTTGCACATCATTGCAAACATGTTCAACCACCAAAATATTAGGTGCCTCTGGTTTTGTGATTTGTCCGGTTTGTTTGCTTGACTGTTCACCGCAGTATCCCAGAAACTACTGAATTTAAAAACTCAAAAACTCAAAAAGTTCTAGAACTTACATTGTCATATTGATTCTAATTTTGACACAGGATCACAGATTTTTTGAGAAAGGGGGTCATTAATTTAATAAATCAATGACATCACTATTGTTTTATCATCATTTTAATGTCCACCTTTCCATGCTCTCATGGGTCAGATGGAATTTGCTGAGGTAGATTTTTCTATGGCCAAATGCTCTTCCTGTTGCCAACCCTTAACTGTTTCCGAGCAAGGTAACATTTTCAAACATGTTTTTCACAAAAGATGGGAAATGACCAACATCACTTGTATGATGGTATACACCCATCACATGATGTCAAAACAAGGGTACACACACACACACACACACACACACACATTTTTATAAGGTAGGACTGAACCTGAGACCACATGGTTTGGAAGCAAACTTCTCAACCATACTGCCATGCCTGTACCTTTTAGTCATTTCATTAACCACAAAATAAAAATAATAAAATGCAAAGTTGACTGTAGTGAGATTTGAGCCCAAAATATAAAGAGATACAACTAAAAGCTCTGCGGTATTGCATCCCATACTCTAATGTCTCCGCCACTCTACTACCCTACACTGGCATTATAATGTTCATCAAAGAGAGATTTTTAAACAAAAATTCTAATACTTTCTTTGCATACTACCAATCCTCCAGAATGTGTTTGCAAATTTGTTACAAGCACAGCAGCCTCATTAAAATGATAGAGATTATTGTGATGTTTCTGAAATAGAAATTAATTTGAACTTTCCCTTTGAATCAAATCCTCAAGATTGTAGGCTGTAAATGAATGAGGAATATCTTATAGATTAGTTTATATTTCCTTTTGACAGGTTTGATTAAGCAAATTTCCTGGGAAATAAACATTGAGAACTAATGCATAAAACATGTAGTCATGCTTTCAACAAGATACAAGTGCATAATTAAACTGTCTTTGATATATTGATATTTAACACAGAATATAGGAAAATGAATATTGATTAACAAATTAGATATCGCAATCTTTATAAACAACTTAAAATAACATAGGAAATCAACATTTGTATAAACATTTTAAAATAACACAAGAAATATCTAAATAAATATTTGGTTAGTAAAATATAAAGTAAAAATTTAAATAAACATGTTTAATAGAATAATATTTGACAATAATCTGCAAAAATAGATAAAATGAACATTGATTCGCAAATTAGATTTAAAAAATATTTATTTAAACAAATAACATTATGAAATACTTTAAGATTTTACTCAACTTGATTTTTAGTTTTATGAATGAGAAATATATCGCTTTTTGTATGGTGTGTTATCTTTAACATAGTATCTTTCTAGAAGATCTGGTTTCTATTTTACAAGAAGATAAATTGACAAATTGCTTGGCTTGTTGCGTACTTTGTCTAATAATGTAGCTTGTAATGGAAGAGTCTCTCTAAATTGTTCTGAAAGATTCCTTAAGCAAAGAATTACCAATCGCATCAAAGAATAGAAATGGATGTTATGGTGGTCAAAGTAAAATGAATCCTTGTTTCAACTGACATTGCTTTTTCTTTTCTTTAATTTCTAAATTGTTACTCATTTTTTCTCCTGAAACCATTGCTGATTTGAATGTGTGTGTGTTTAAATTAATTAATTAATTAATTTGTAGGATATCCGAATATATATATTTGCCATATACTTGTTGGTCTTCCTTTGTTGTCGTCAGAGTTTGGGTTTTGGGAAGCACTGGATTGCTTCCCTTTGCACTTGCAAATTTCTTAGTTAGAGGGCGCTGTTAGGTCAGTGCGCTAAAAAGCAATTTGCCTTAAGGGTTAGTTGCTGCTAGCATCTCGTATGGAACAGATTTATGTTAGCCAGCTCTCCAAAATATGTGCTACACGTAGGTGAACTCACAGACTAATTCACCTTCATTAGAGAACGACAAGGCATGATGTTCACTGACTTATTAATACCTTTTATGCTCTGAAGGACCTGAAATAAATATGGATCAAAAATTGACTTATTACTTCATGCAGCTTACAACAGAATACATTCTACATTCAGCCATCTTCTATCTTGTTACAGTGGTGACCCGACTAAAGAACTTCTAAATTTGCCTCAAGCAAATTTTCAACCGGTAGCCATCTTGAAACCACATAAAAAAAAGAACTAGATTATCGCCGATTTTCATGCAGTGCGAGAAACCTTTGACGTTCAACTATCACTGACCCTCCACCACCACCTTTGAGCTCTTAGTATAAAACTATGCTTCGCTAATCCTCACTTCAGAATATGTCTGATACAGTGGATTTATATACCATCGCTACTTTCTTCTCTCTTCCATTCTTGAGGATTATCATTCTTTTTTTTTTGAAGTTGCTGGACTCTAAAAAACAATTTTTCTGCCTGTGTCATATCTTCACGGTCACAACCATGTGGTCCCGTGAATTTTCTCGTTGCAACACAATGTCCACGCGTTGTCTTCAACATTAGGATTTAATATTTAACTCTCCGTTATTTCAGGCATTTCTTTGGATTTTTTTACACGCATCCCAGGTACGATTTTGCATCTATTTTCGTCCTTGCCTTCGTCTCCTGTGCTGGTTCGAAGACTTTAAAAAACTTTGTCGACTTTCGTTTCCTATCGCATTTTTCTTGATTTTGGTCCTATACATTCTGTAATTTTTCTGCAGGACCATTTTGCACCTTTGACATTTGCAAAATGAGTTATGTCGCACTTCCTTCCTACCAGGGTGACGCACGCATGTGGTTCGCGCAATTAGAATCGTATTTCGCAGCGAACAGTATACAGTTTGCATAACGGCAACTGCACATTGTCATTAGTGGTATTCCTCCTTCCCTGGCAGTGACAATTAAGGACATCATCACAGAGACTCCGGCAGAGTCTTCTTACTCTTCCATCAAGATAGTTCTTCGAAGGAATTCGAAGTCTTCCGAGAGCCGATTCCGCTCTCTTCTTGAGGATGAGCATTTGAGAGACCGGAAGCTATCAGAATTTTTGCGACGCATTCGAGAGTTGGCAGACTTTCCCACTGAGAACAATTCGTTCGTAAAGCAGTTCTTCTTTTCTCGTCTACCTTCGAGTGTTCAGTCAATTTTGGCTCCCATGATGGAAGGTAGTACGATCGATCAGTTAGCATCGTCTGCTGACAAAGTATTGGAGTTCTCAGGGAGACCTTCTACTACCGGCGGAATAGTAGCTGTTAGATCTTCTTCCGCCCCACAGACTTCTTTGACCGCTGGGTTTTCGGAACATACTGCCATTCTGAAAGCTATCGCGGATTTATCACAAGTCACCCGCTTATGTAACATGCGTTCCAACAACAGACCTCGTTCGAGAAATCGTTCTTTTTCTCCTCGTCGCCTTTCATATTCAAGGGACAATGCGGTATGTTGGTACCATCAACGGTTCCAGCAACAGGATAGACACTGCATACAGCATTGTTTTTTTTTTCGTCGCAGGAAAACTAATAAGGGAGACTGTGAGCACCTCACCAGTCCCCATTCGTACAACGCCGTATCGTGCATTATTCGTCAAGGACAGTCATTCTTCTAAGAGTTTTATGGTGGATGCAGGTTCTTCCGTATCTATTTGGCCTCTCCGGTTCGTTTCTGCCAAGCCCACTCAGTCGGATATATCTCTGCGCGCGGTTAACCATTCTGCTATCCGCGCTTATGGACAGATATCGTTATCGTTGGACTTGGCACTCCGGAGAGATTTCAAATGGATTTTTGTTATAGCTGACCTGCCTCTCCCCATACTGGGTGCCGATTTTCTGCACCACTTCGCTTTACTTGTGGATGTGAGAAGGTGGTGCCTTTTGAATAGTACCACCTCCTTATCGACTCCTGCACGTGAATGCTCGGTTGCTCTAGTCAGTCCGTCGTTTTTCTTCGCTGCTTCTGGAAACCAGTACCATACTCTTCTTGCTTCGTTTCCGGAGTTAACTGATTTGTGTTTTAAACCTACTGAACCCAAGTATTCCACAAAACATTTCATTAACACGAAAGGACCTCTTGTATTTTCCCGTCCACGTCGTTTGGCACCAGACAAACTAAAAGCTGCTCGAGCTGAGTTTGACGACATGCTCCAGCTTCGTCTCATCCGACCATTCACTAGTTCTTGAGCTTCGCCCTCTTGGCTCGAAGGGGTGATGCAGACTTCCGTCCCGTGGGAGATTATAGACGTCTTAGCGCCGCTTCAACACTTGATCGATACCCACTGTCTCATTTGCAGGAAGTTTCAGCTGCATTGCATGGATGCACTGTCTTTTCTAAAAATTGACCTGGTATGGGCATACCCCCAAATTCCTATGAACACGGAAGACATTCTAAAAACGGCCGTCACTACTCCGTTCGGTTGTTTGGAATTTTTATCGATGCCTTTTGGATTAAGAAATGCAGCGAGTTCATTTCAGAGATTCATAGACGAGGTTACACGCGGAATGGATTCTGTTTTTGCCTATGTCGACGACCTCCTAATTGCTAGTCCCATTCTTGAGTTACATAAACTACACTTGACACAGCTCTTTCAGCGTCTGACTGCTTATAATGTCGAAATCAACCCAGCCAATTGTGTTTTCGGCTTGAACTCTTTGGAATTCTTGGGACATGTCATTGATAGCGAAGAAAGTTCCAGAGAAGGTAAAAGCAATCCAGAAGCTGACCCCTCCAACCTCGCTTCGACAATTTCGTCATTGGGGGAGGGGGTGCTAATTAATTTTTATTCACGTTTCATCCCAAATTGTGCGGATAAGTGGCTTCCCTTGACTCAACTTTTATGTGACAGAAAGGACTTTCTCATCTCTCTTTCTACAGCTGAAGTGCAATTGTTCAATGCCGTCAAAGCTGAGCTAGCTCAAGTTTCCTTGCTTGCTCACCCTTTATCCGATGCAAAGCTCTCTTTACCCATCGATGCGTCGAATCATGCTGTAGTAGCAGTGTTGCAACTATTAGTGAACCACCAAACTCAACCCTTGGCATTTTTCTCGCGCAAGCTAAAATCAGCGGAACAACGATATAACACCTTCGGTAGAGAATTATTAGCCGTTTATCTTGCTGTGAAGCGTTTCTTCCATCTCCTTGAAGGTCGAGATTTCATGGTTTTCACGGACCATAAACCGCTAACCTTCGCTCTTCATTCCAAGTTGGACAAATACTTGCCCAGGGAAACGAGACATTTGGACTTCATATCAGAGTTCACTAGTGATATTCGTCACATTTCTGGTTCAGAAAACATTCCAGCTGACCCCCTATCATGCATTCCTGTTTATTCTTTGTCATATCCGGCTACGATCGACTTGGTTGCCATAGCTAAGGACCAACCTTCCTTAGATTCCATGGACACCCCATCACCAGAGTTCACACACTGCAAATTCGAATATCTGCTGATATCGACTACTGATGGAACCATGCTGTGTGACACTTCGACTGAATCTCCATGACCATTAGTTCCTTATTGTCACTGGCGTACTGTTTTTGATGCCTTACATTCGCTATCTCATCCTGGAGTTGCGGCCTCGGTAAAGCTTATTTCGGCTAGATTTGTTTGGCCGAATATGCGGTAAAGCTTATTTCGGCTAGATTTGTTTGGCCGAATTACCAAGTGGTCGCGCTCTTGCCTCAAATGCCAGCGATCGAAGATCCATAAACACATCAGGGTTCAACCGGGCACGTTTGCTACATCAGGCGCAAGGTTTCACCATATTCACATCGACCTAGTTGGTCCATGGCCTGTCAGTTGTGGGTACACTTATATACTGACCTGCATGGATCGCTTCTCCCGATGGCCAGAGGCCATCCCATTAGTCGACATTTCTGCCGAGACGGTAGCTCACGACCTCATCTCAGGCTGGATATCACGTTTTGGTGTTCCGAAAGGATAACCGCTGATCAAGAACAACAGTTCGAGTCCCATCTTTTCCGTCAACTTTCACGCCTCTTGGGAGTACAACACCTACACACAACTAGCTACCACTCTGCTTCGAATGGAATGGTGGAACGATTCCACCGACAGCTAAAAGCAGCTCTACGTGCGTCTGCGACCCGCTGAGATGGACTGAATACTTACATATCGTTTTGTTAGGTTGTCGGTCCTCCGTTAAGGCGGATCTGGGTCATTCAACAACTGAACTTCCATATGGAGTACCATTATCTTTGCCTGACCAGATGTTGGCACCAACAGATTCATCCAACCTGGAGTTTTACTTTATATGCTGATCGTTTGCGGTCGAACTTTTCACACCTTCCACCCAGGAACACTCGGTCACAAACAATAAAATCTGAAGTCCCGAAGGACATTGCTTCGTGGACCCACGTTTTCTTACGGGTTGACTCCATGAAGAGCCCCCTCACACCTCCATACACAGGACCTTATCGTGTCCTCAAACAAACAGACAAGACCTTTACTATAGATATGAATGGTAAAAGGGAAACTGTATCTATGGACAGGTTAAAGAAAGCATTTTCTGATGGTCCCTTACCAGAGCCTCACACCCCTCCTACATTCACTCTACCTCCACAAATACCTTCTGCGCCACGCCAAACTTCACAAGAACAAACCCCCCCTCTTCTGCACCTTATGTAACAAGAAGTGACCGGACAGTGCATTGGTCTAAAATACTCTCAAAAACTATTTATATTTAACACAAACAGTGCTTATTTCACAACAAAACTATCCATCTTTTTGACATTCTTGCATATTTAAAACAAACTGTTTACAATTTGCACGTGCTATATTTTGCTTGTACGTTGCCTTGTATTTTTTAGGGTTGCATGTTTTCACCCACTTAATTTGTTTAACCTGCTGTCTGTTTGCATGCTTTTGCCTACATGCCTTGTCGTTCTTCATGCAAAATGCATTCTACCAACGTCGTCGATATACCACAATCTCTTTTCTAAGTTCGTCCTTTTTCAGTTCTAGGCAGAGGGTATGTAGGATATCAGAATATACGACAGGTCATATACTTGTTGGTCTCCCTTTGTTGTTATCGGAGTTTGGGTTTTGGGAATCACTGGATTGCGTCCCTTTGCGCACCAGCTTTTGACTTGCAAATTTCTTAGCTAGAGGGCGCTGTTAGATAGTGCGTCAAAAAGCAATTTCATTTGAGGGTTAGTTGTATGTCCAACAGATATATGGTAGCCAGCTCTCCAAAATATGTGCCACACGTAGGTGAACTCACAGACTAATTTACCTTCATTAGAGAACGACATGACATGATGTTCACTGACTTATTAATACCTGTTATGCTCTGAAGGACCTGAAATAAATATGTTAAGTAAACAAGATCAAGAATTGACTTATTACTTCACGCAGCCTACAAAAGATACATTCTACATTCAGCCATCTTCCATCTTGTTAAAATTAATTGAAATTCATGTATGTATGTTTCTCTTCTGTTTTTAATCATTTAAATTCTTCCTCTCAAAAAGGAGCTGCTTTCTAACAAAGATACAAAGCTCCATCATTGGAATGTAGATAACACAAAGAATATCATATTTTAAACCCGAGAAAAATCTTGCATAATTTTACTGTTCTGCTCACAGATTGTATCTGTAAAGTCAGTTTGTTGATTTTTCTTTTCTGAAAATCCAAGCTTATCCAGACTGACAGTTAAGCATTTACTTACAAAACCAAGTGCTCCAATTATTATTGGTATAAATGTAAATTTGTAATCCAAATATAGAAGCTGTAGGTTTCATAGCAGTTTTCCATATTTATCTTCTTTCTCTTTGATTTTCAAAGGGATATTCACATCAGCAGGACAGCTGACCTCTATGACGGTACATACTTTTTCTTGTCTGTCCCAAAC
>JAOPUL010004099.1:24514047-24524111 GCA_027564515.1 Octopus rubescens
CACACACACACACACACACATATATACGATGGGCTTCTTTGAGTTTCTGTCTACCAAATCCACTCACAAGGCTTTGGTCGGCCCTAGGTTATAGTAGAAGATAATCGCCCAAGTTGCCACACAGTGGGACTGAACCCAGAATCATGTGGTTGGGAAGTAAGCTTCTTCCACACAGCTATGCCTTTGTGTGTGTGTGTGTGTATGTATGTATATATATATATATATATATATAATTGTTAAATATTTCATGTAACCAGTGGTTTGGGCTTTGATTTCACCACTTATAACAAATTGCTAGCAATAACAACTGTTTATTCTGCCTGAGACCTACATTTAACTGTAGTTTGAGTTTTAGGTAAAAACCTGTTTTTATGTATTTGTTTGTTTCCTTTTATGCTGGAATATGGAGAAGACCGTGCCAGCATAGACTGTGTTAACAATCTTCTTATTTTCATCGTCTATTATTTTGTAACTTGCAAGCATGTTTCAATTCTTAAATGTGCTGCCAAGGTGCTATACAGAAACAAAAACAACTCAATCTTGTTATGATGCTTGTTTCAAACTTCCTGTTATGACACTTTCATATCTGTTTTGTTCAAGAATAAAATGGATTGGTAAAACTGTATCTAGAAATGCATTTTTTTTTTCCATGATTTTTTTTTTATTATCTTCTAAAGCAAGAGAATATTTTTATTGATTGATAAAAGATCTACAATCATACTGTGCCAGATAGTAGCTGTTTCGTAAAGGAGACTGATAATTTAAATGGGTGTGCTGCTCACAGAATGTGTTATGGTTTGATAAAAGCAGCTTTTTGTGTTTATGTTTTGATAAAAGCAGATTTTTGTGTTTATGGTTTGATAAAAACGAATTGCTGAAGATAAATTCTTTGTTATACTTGTTGACAAATCATTAAGGTAGATATGGTTAATTGTACAGAAGCAGTCCTAATTTAGGTTGATTGATTAACAGTATGCTATCTTGAGTAGGGTGAGATTTTGTTATTTATTTTATTATTTCATTTCTAAGCACCTACCTTTGGTGATACCAGGAAGTGCACCTGTAAAAATTCCAAATTTCATTTATTCAAACAGTAGTTTCTGTTTGTTGGGTATGAAGAATGGCAAGAATTTACCTTTAACTAAATACCTTTTACTTGTTTCAGTTATTGGACTGCAGCTATGCTGGAGCACCATCTTAAATGGTTTAGTTGAACAAATCAACTCTAGTACTTATTTTCAAACCCAAAATTTATTCTATCAGTTTCTTTTGCTGAACCACTAAGTTATAGGGAGTAAGCAAACCAACAATGGTTGTCAAGTGGTGGTAAGACATAAACACAAGCATAATAACACACACACACACACACACACACACACACACACACACACACACACACACACACACACACACACAAATATGTATATAAAATGTCAGTGGATCATATATCCAAAGAAGAAGCACACTCTAAAAGATATTAGAGCAATAATGTATTTTTCAGTAAAGCAATATGACCAAGCTCTTTATAGGTTTATAGGTGTGAAACCAATGGTCACTCTCCGACCAGCCTTAATGGTTTACTGATAAATATATATATATATATGATGTGCTTCTTTCAGTTTCCGTTTACCAAATCCGCTCATAAGACTTTGGTTGGCTCCGAGCTATAGTAGAAGACACTTGCTTAAAGTAATGTGTAGTGGGACTGAACTCAAGAACACATGGTTGGAAAGCAAGCTTCTTAACCACACAGCCATGTTCGTGCCTGATCATATTTTTTTCTTATAGAATTTAACCAAAAGTGGTGACAGAACAGCCTAAACTGGTGAGGTTGTTGTATATGATGTTGCAGATGAATGTTTGTAAGAAGGGCATAGGTGGAAATGAAACCAGGGCTCTGGTTTGAGTTCTTGCAACTGATTGAATTCCATTAAAGGCACAGAAGGAACAGGTGGTGATATTAATCTAGGTTGTGTGTTAGATTTACTGCCTATCTCAGAAAGAAATAGAAGTGGTAAAACAGTTATGGTGTTTTACTGTGGAACCAGAATTGAGAGGAATTTGAATGGAGACACTTGTATGTTCTAACATACCAGGGTGAAATTCTGCTAAGTGGAAACTGATGGAGAAAACTGTTTGTAATGTTTTATTGTGGAACCAGCACTGAGTGGGTATTTGAATGGAGGCTCATGTATGTCAGAACCAGGCTAAGGTTTAACATAGTTGATGGAGATGAGGCTTGAACTACCAGTTCATCAGAAAAATGATTATGGTGTTTTAATATGGCACCAGACTGAGGGATTATTTGAATGGAGACTTATTTATGTTGGAACAAAGCTGAGGTTTAACATGGTGACAGTTGAGGAAGAGAGGCTTGGGCTACCATTTGACTAAAAAATTCAAGGTAGTGCCACAGCATGGCCGCAGTCTAATGATTGAAACAAGTAAATAAAATGAATATAAGATATATGGCAAAAATAGTTGTTGTTGTTGTTTAGCCCTTTATTAGGCATAGTTGAGCAGCCATGATCCAAAACATTCCACTTTTAAAAGTACGATCTTTTATTCAGAGTTGCTGTTTCTAAAACCACTATTTCTAAGACTTAAGTAATGTGTCCTTATTTTCTTAAAATGGGATTTAAAAGAGATTTGGCTGCTATTTCCATCTAGTTGAATAAACACATTTAGTAAATGAATTTTAAATCACTTTATTCTAATTATACTCTTTCTGTATAATATTACTGATATTTATTTTGTTTAATTACTAAACACTTTAATTGTTAAAGAATGGGTTTAATTTAGCTCTGATTTATTCATTTATTATATTTTAATCACAGAATTAAGCAATAAATTGAATGTATTTATGAATTTGTTTCAATAATAAAAGCAATCTAATTAATTAAAATTTATAGAATCTGTAACAATAATAACCCTTGTAACAGGATTCAAAATGGAGGATAACTGAACATAGTTTGAAATGTTTGTAGGCTGCGTGAGTAAATAAGTCAGTCAAATCTTGTTCTTGTTAAATAACATATTTATTCCAGGTCCTTCAAAACATGAATGGTATGAACAACTCAGTGAAGCCATTATGCCTTATCATTCTCTAGTGAAAGTGGATTAGCCTGTAGTTCATCATATGGTGGTCACACATTTGAGAATAGCACTCACATGTCTGTCTTTGACAAGATCCTGGCCACAACTGCTCTAGTTTTGTGTGCTCAAAACTTAACTTGTAATTTCCCATGTTGAAACTTAACTTTTGCGAATGAACTGAGACAGTGCATAAAAGGAAATGAACTGGTGTCTCTTGACACCACAACTTCCAACTGACAAGCAAAGGGAAACTACTCTGAGTCTCTTTTGTTAAAATGGCCACTTGCCGTATATCCTACACCCTTGTTGAGAAACTGTCAGTAATATCGTTATAACATGATATAACTAAAATATAAGATAACTATTATTTCTTGCATTAACACAGAACATGACATTTTTAGCAGATACAAAGGAAATTTAAAATTTGTGACATTTCTCTTATTACACTATGCTGCACTCATAAAGTGAATTGAGAATGGAAAATAATTTGCAAACTAACTTTGGCTTCTTCTATTTTACTGTCATACTTTGGAATATTTCTATTTTACTGTCACTCATCCTGTTAATATTGGCATTTAGTATATTGTATTTTGTAAAGAAGAAAGGCTTCATTCATTGGATTGTGGCCTTCCTTGGATATCACCCTTAAAGGTGTTGCACAAAGAATTCTCTACCATTGTATTATTTTTTTTGGTACTTATTTTCTTGGTTTGTAAAGTAGAATGACAGCTGACATGAGAATAAAGGAATATAACCAAGAAAGCACCAAATATCACCAATATACAGACATAAATATAATATGATATATGAACACATGGTAAAATGCACCCAGTACACTCTGTAAAGTGGTTGGTAAGTGGAGACAAAAACGTAGTGAAGAGAGGACTCTTTAGTCTTTCTGGACACATGACAACCTCTCTAGTGTTGGTGCCACTAAGTGTTAAAAAAAGGTATCCAGCTATAAAAAAAAAACCCATGCCACAAATGAAATACATCAGTGAGATGTTGTTCCTCAACCCATCTAAGGGAGTGGTAATTCTGAGAAAGAAATGACTTGAATTGTGACAACTTGTCCAACTGATGCTAGCATGGAAAGCAGGGGTAAAATTAATGATGATGATAACACACACATCCTATATGGTTTTGTATAGTTTACTTGTTTAACTTACAAGACTTTGATAGACCTGAGGCTATAGTAGAAGATACATGTTCAAGGTGCTGTGCAATGGAATCGAACTAGAAACCATGTGATTGCAAAGCTAACTTCTTAAACTGTTTGTTTTAATACAATTATGCGAGGAAAGAAGGAATAATATACCATTTTCTTCCCCTTTTTCCTTTGTACTAGTTAAAAAATTTTGAAGTTTGTACTTTAGACACCATTAACAATGGAATGGTTTGCATGTTGTTTTTGTTGAACCCCAGGTCATCCTTAATCAAGCAAACCCGTGATCAAAAGACGTTTTAGCTGTGACCATTCCACCCTCTTTTTCCAGATATAGTGTATCCAGCACCACATCATCCAATAATGTCCTTCCTTTTCTTTTTAATGGTAGGTTGTACATCAAAGGAGATTTAGCTACTATTTCTTACAAGTTGAGCAACCAAGTAGAAGCTTTCTCTTGTTTGCCTCTGATTTTAATATGGTTAGACATGTGTTATTATTATAATGAATTTATGTAAAGATTGATTTACCTTTTCCTAACAACATATAGATCATCGTTTTAATGCTGTGTTTACACTCATCTCATTGCTCTGCTCCTTTATGTGTGAACAATGCTTACCAATGACATGAGCTGTTAGGTTATATAACACTTCCTGTTCTCCATTAATTTTCTACCATTGTATTATATTAAACTTGTCAGGGTAGTAATTGATTTTAATATTGTAAATTTGTGTTGAGTATATCGTGTTGTACATATCATCATTCGCAATAGCAAGTTAACAGAGAAATAGATGTAGAAGCAGTATTAGTATTAGTAGTAGTAGTTTAGTTCCAGGTCAGCTTTAAATGTGCAGAATTATAACTGAAGGTGTTCTCGCCATGGCTATCTCCTCTTTTTCCACATCAGCAATTACATTGTCTAATGTGTTCTTCTTTTATTTAAGATGGAAGTGTTTTATTTGAAGGCAATTTGGTTGCTATTTCTTGCAGTTACATAGTGACTTACCCTTTAGCTCTAATATTGTTGTTACTATAGAACTGTGTATTTGTCCTACATCCTAAACTAACCCTAACCACTTGACAACCAATGTTAGTTTGTCTACTTCATAACTTAACAGTTTAGCAAAGGAGACCAATAGAATATGTACCTGGTTAAAAAATAAAAAAGAATCAATCCTAGTAGGGGTTGATTCATTTTGCTAAAACCCTTCAAGGCGGTGCTCCAGCATGGTTAGAGTCCAATGACTGAAACAAATGAACGATAAAGAGATATTGGAGTTTTAAAAATTGATGTCAATGGATTGCATTCATCCGTTTAGTTAAAGTAATTGTACTGAAACATTTTAACAGGACTTTTAAACAATGGAAAGCTTTTATTTTTTTAAATTACTGCTTGGAAATCGTATTGAGTTTTTTTAATAACTATTATAGCAGAAGCTTCACTGAGGGAATTAAGGAAAGGATTAAAGTGACATAAGTTACGTAATTGAACCATTCTGGAAACAAAGTATGTTAAACCTTTAAGCTATGAACTACGAACTCAATTTGCTAGAACTAACAGCCAAATCTATCTCATCACTTAGCGCATATGCACAGAGAGAGAGAGAGAGAGAGAGAGAGAGAGAGAGAGAGAGAGATAGAGATATAGATAGATAGATAGATAGATAGATAGATAGATACAAACGGATGTTCATAACTGGTACCGATATTACGTTCTTCGATATATGTGTGTGTGTGTGTGTGTGTGGAGAGAGAGAGAGAGAGAGAAACATACACACACATGGAAAAACTGTACTCATACATGAATATACACACATAGACACATATATATATATACAGACACACACACAGAACATGCATACATATATATACAGACACACACACTCAGAACATGCATACATGCACACACGCAGACACACATATATACACAATAACACAGACACTCATACCCACATTTAAAATGTTCAGTTGGACTGTGAAGTAACTGAAATCTTTAGTACATCAAAGCCTCCTGAGTGCATCAGTCCATTGAGTTCCAATAATAAATAAATATATGAGTATTTGAAATGACTATTTTGAACTCTATAGGTGCAGGTAAGGCTGTGTGGTTGAGAAGCTCACTTTCCAGCCAACCATGTGGTTTCAGGTCCAGTTCCACTTCATGGTGCATTGGACAAGCATCTTCTACTAGAGCCTTGGGTCGACCAAAGCATTGTGAGTGGATGTAGTTGATGGAAACTGAAAGAAGAAGCTTGTTGTTTGTGTGTGTGTGTGTGTGTGTGTGTTTGTGTGTGTGAGAGAGAGAGAGTTAATATTTATTCCCACTTAAATGTGGATGTTCTGTTAGAACAAACTATACTGTGGTAGATACCATGAGAGAAACTCTCATATAGGATTTTGGTGCAAAATGCATTCTTGTTTATATCGCTAGCAGAAAGATAAATCCCCACTATCTCCAGTGCTGAGACCACCAGATCACGTGATTTCAACCTTCCTTGGTCTCATCAATGATGGACGCTCAACTGCTAGAGATAGCAGCAACTCATCTCCCCACCAGCGATATATAGAAATGCAGTGCCAGAACAGGTGCTGGTGTCGCAATTAGCCAGGAAGATTGAAATCATGTGATCTCGTGGTTTCAGTGCTGGAGATGGTGAGGATTTATCTCACCGCTAGTGATATAAACAAGAGTGCATTTTGCACCAAAAGCCAATATGAGAGTTTCTCCCATGGTATCTACCGCAGTATAGTTTGTTCTAACAGAACATCCATGTTTAAGTGGGGATAGATATTACCTCTCAGTATTAATACAGCATCTGTCACTAATATATATATGAGAGTGCATTTATGTGTGTGTATATATACAGGGGTTGGCAAAAGCAAGTATTTAGTTGCTTAATATGTGTGGAAAGTTCTTTTCATTTTTCTATTTCTTTTTTAAACCTAAGCAATTCATAAGTTGACTAAGGTATCTGCAGGAGATGCCTAATTCATTGGAACCCCTCACTTTTGATTTCTGGGGTGTTTGAGTGAATGCTTGAGCCAAGCAACTGTATACCTACTTTTGCCCACCCCTGTATATATGTTTGTGTTTGTCTCCTTATCTTGACATCACCCAATGGTTGTAAATGTGTGTCACCATCGTACAAGCAATGTCATTCATTTTCAATCTTCTGTAAAAAAACCCAAAAAAAAACAAAAACAGGTTCAGCCATGAGGAAATCTTATTATTTTGCTTGGAAATAGCTGAGGGTTGGCAAATCTGCCTCGACAAATTCCACCTGACCCATGCAAGCATGGAAAAGGAGATGACAAAATGATAATGATTTGAATGAGGATAATGTTATTTTTGAGAGGAGGTATTTTATTTGAAAGGAAATTATTTCTTTTTTGCAATAAGCCCAAGAAACCTAGTAGTTAATATAATAAAGAGAAAGGGAAGCAGGGATAATATTAGTGTTTCATGAAGGGGTTGAATAACATTATCTTTATTTCTTTTATTTTGTTCTCCATTTTATTGAACTGATTTTTGCCAAAGTAGACCACTTGTTATCGCTATGATTTTTACAGTTTGAGGTTGTTTATTGTGAGAAATTAATAGATATTTGATATGGCAGTAAGCAGTTTCTGGTTTTGGCATTAACAGTAGTGCAATGAAATCACTAATATATATATTGCTAAGTTTTGTGTACTGCTGGAAACAGTGGGGTGTGGGGAGGTTCAATTGAAGACATGTTTGTATGTTTACTACTACTACTACTACTACTACTACTACTACTACTACTACTACCACTACTATCAATGTTATAGAGAAATCAAAGTGCATGGACGTTTATGTTCATACAATGAATCATTGATATTTTGTTTGTTTGCTGCTGTTGGGTCTATACTGTTAATAACAAATGAATATGTCATTTATCTGATTTTATTAATATTGTTGAGTCAGACTCTTTTAATAAATAAGTGTTGTTTAGTTAAAGTATGAGCTCTATTTATTATTGTTATTTGTATTATTTATTTAATTTTTTTTTACCAAAAATATTACAGTATATATGTCTTACTAGTTCTCATTAGAATACTGTTCTGAAGTATAATTTCATATTATTTCTAGCATTGTATTCATAATATTCCTGTCAAAATATTTATTTCATAAATCTTTGCAATTATTATTGCTTATTTTAAATAGTTGATATTGTCTTGAGCAACTTAAACATGTTTTAGCTTTTGTTATTACTTTCTAAGTTTTTCCCCTTCTTATTCTAGATGAAACTATGTACATTTTTACACATTGCTGTTGGTATTTCTTAATTTCTCAGTCCAGCATCTGCTAGGAGCATATTTATCTAACCTATTGATATTTTAAACAAATATTGGCAGCTGCTGTTCATCATAAATGTAAGCTCCCATTCAGACAATCTTGTGTTTGGTTTCTATTTCCAGTTGTTATTTTATTTCATACTGTTAATGCTTTTCTGAAAAGTATGGATGTCCTATGAATGTGTTTCCCACCATCCCACCTCTGTAAATGTGAGGACTTGTGCCTTTGTATGAAATCAATATTTCACTAAATCATCACTAACATTTATCAGAAACTCTGCCAACACTTGAAGGAATTAGTTACTATAATAATCCCACTCCAATTATAAAATGTTAAGCCAGCAAGTTTATATGGTGTTGGGAAATGTTAACAGTTAGAATAAGGCAATGATAATATTGACTAAATTTATTGAATTAGAAGTATGAAGTGTTGCCGTTAAGAAATTCTGCTATTGGAATTGACTGAATTTCTACAACTCTGCTTTATGATTATGATTGCTAATAAATCTAACAAATCTCATGTAATTATATTAGTTCCAAAAGTTTACTTTATTTCTAAGGAAACTTATTGAAATTTTAAGAGAAATTCTAAAGTAAAATCAAAAAAGAAATAAATTTAGAGAATTGAAACAAAAAACAAAATGGATGTAATAATGAGATTAGATGGTCTCATTTATGCCAATTTTTTTGTTTAGGTGATTGCAATTGCCATCCATCAATTGTGACATGATTCTGTTCTGATGTCTGATAACATTTCTACAGAAGCTGAATGTATTATCTAGTGTTAAAAATAATGTGAATTTGAAGCTTTGAGAAATGATACCTGTTTATTTTTACACTGCTATTCTGGATACAGTAATTTTTTTCAGCAGTTAGGTAGGAATTATAAAACCATGTGTTGTGCCAGAATGCAGTATAGTGTAGCAGTTGATTTGTAAACTAAAAAAGAAGATTCCGAAATTTACTGAGAATACAATTGTAATTTTAATAACTCACTCATGACCTATTTAGTAGTTAATTTTTATTAAATTTTGATTGTAACTATTCTTTAGTTTAGATATATAATTTTTTTTTGACTCAGGGCAAGGCCAGTTTATGAAAAGAATGTTTATTTTTGTTTTGTTTTTATATCTAAGAGTCAGACACAGGCTTTGCTGTGAGGTTAAGAAGTTTGCTTTGCAACCATGTAGTTTCAGGTTCATCCCCATTGCACAGCACCTAACTGCTGAATCAGTCATGAGTGAGTTATTAAAATTACAATTGCATTCTCAGTAAATTTTTGAAACTTTGTTACTTTACAAATCAACTGGTACATTACACTGCACAACACATGGTTTTAAAATTTCTACCTAACTATGGAAAAAATTACTGCATCCAGAATAGCGGTGTAAAAATAAACAGGTATCATTTCTTGAAGCTTCAATTTGGGCAAGTGCTGAACAATGCCTTGGAGTGGAATTGGTAGACGATGTATATAGAAGCCTGT
>JAOPUL010004099.1:25356519-25367371 GCA_027564515.1 Octopus rubescens
TATCTATCTATCTATCTATCTATCTATCTATCTATCTATCTATCTATCTGTCTGTCTGTCTGTCTGTCTGTCTGTCTCTCTCTCTCTCTCTATATATATATATATATATATATGTATACAAACATGAACGTGCTAGAGTTTTCATACACTTTGAATTATGGCAGCTAGCAAACTAATGGTTAGGTCAACCAGTTTATACAATAAATACGCTTCCAGAACATGCACTTTCGGGAATGAATTCTCATAGTCTTGTATCCTTTCACCCACTCTTTTTCAATGTAAACTTATGTTGCTGACTGGGAGACTAGTAAATGTCAGTAACCTATAAATGTTTCGCTTTTTTTTTTTCAATATCATTTTATCTTGTCTTTGTTTACACTTTCCGCTATAGAAAGGAATATTTTGATTCAGACAAACAACGTCATTATGAGAAAGATAAACTAAGTGTATTTCGATATATGGTGATATCTGAAATAAAAGAGATATACATGGATAACAGAAATATACAAGTAAACTAAACGAAGAACGGTTTCGGAAGATATTTTTCAATTGAATATGTTTTTTGAATGAATTTAAAACGCGTATAGTACGGCAGGTTAATTTATCGTGGCAAGTTCAAGTGTGATCCCTCACGTGGATAATCCAAGAATAACATCTTTTGAATTATCTTAGAACTATACAAATGTAGGTGAAATTTCAAACATTTTCTACTGAAGCGAATTAGAAAAAGTACAATTTTAAAAATAGCAAAATATCGGTTCTGTTGTAAGCGAACTTTGAATACATAGAAATAAAATTTCACAAACGGATTATTACATATCAAAAGTCTACATTGGAGGATATGCATGCATATGTAAATAAATTGAGTCAAGGACTAATATGATAGCGATCAAGGAAAGGATCTATGAATTCTAATATTTAAGAGATACAAGAAAACATACATACACACACAAACAGCCACACACACACACTATTATTTATAACTATAGTAGTGCCTTCATTGATTTTCATGTAAAACATTTCACGTGTAAGTCAGCTTATTTTGGTATAAATCATCTGGCAAGCTATACTCGCAGAAGTCTAATGGACTGTTCAAAACTGTTCATAGTTGCTGCCATTGATAGTGCTTATTGCGCCAACTCGCTTAACTCTTGTAACTGCCAACTGAATTTATCCTTTTTACTAGTATATTTTGGCTATGGTCACAACAATTCACCAATCAGCTCTACTATCGGCTGCCTCTCGTTCTCTCTAACATCTGGTATAATTCTAACATTACTGTTGGCAATGAACCTTCTTAATTATCATGAACTAAACGTATTAAGTATTAAATAAAATGGCTTGAATTGCATATCAACTTTAGTTCACAAGACTAGGTTTGCCGTGAAATTCATTCTTATTCTTTATCACATATATACTAAATCTATTGTGAGGGCACATGGCTCAGTGGTTAGAGAGTCGGGCCTACAATCGTGAGGTTGCGAGTTCGATTCCCGGACCGGACTGGGCTGTGTTGTATTATTGAGCAAGGCTCTTCACGTTGCTCCACTTCACCCATCTGTAGAAATGAGTTGCGAGGTCACTGGAGCCAAGCTGTATCGGTCTTTCCCTTGGACAACATCAGTGGCATAGAGAGGACAGACTGGTATGCATGGGCGACTGCTGGTCTTACACAAACAACCTTGCCCGGACTTGTGCGTAGAAGGGGAATTTTCTAGGTGCAAACCCATGATCATTCTTGAACGAAGGGAGTCTTTACTGTTACTAAATATATTACATGTGAGAATGTTCCAATTCTTGGTATTTATGCATTATTCAGATAAATTAATGCCATCAGTTATCTAAAGCGGATTCAAATGACATTTTATATCTTAGATTTATGTCATGGATGTCTTAATAGCAGGGATTTGATATGAACATCAAATATATCATTAAAGGAATTCATTTAAAAATTGGTGATTTTGTCTTAAATTTGCAAATCGGAGTGTTAGAAGGATAAGTAGGGTATAATATATTAATTTCAAATTTTGGCACAAGGGCAGTAATTTCGGGGGTCGGGGATAGTCGATTATATCAACTCCAGTATTCAGTTGGTACTTATTTTATCGACCCCCAAATATGAAAGGCAAAGTCGACCTCGGCGGAATTTCAATTGAAGCCGGACGAAATGCCGCTAAGCTTTTTTCCGGCGTGCTAACTATTTTGTCAGCTCGCCGCCTTTAAGTAGGGTGTAATATATTACGTTAAATATATGTGTCAGCATATTAGCTGAGCGATTAAAACGACAATAGTTTTGTTATAAAACTTTGTCTCGGTGTTTAACATTACTTGGGTTCTAAGTCTTCAATATTTACCGAAAATTGCAATAATATTAATTTCGTAAGTGATCTCACATTTGAAACCGCCGACTGAATTCGATATCAAATGAACAATTCTAGATACAAAATAATACTAATTGAACAATTATAAATTCTCGGATTAGCAAACTCAAATGTATTTCAAGGTACTTGTTATTGCTTTTAACCACTGGTAGTTCTCGTTTTCCTAGATTGTATTTGGTTCCGTATTCATCGCAAGTATCCGTTATAATTTTAAAATGTTATTAAATCCTAGATTACTCCTCGCATTTCTTCAATCACTTTTATATATCCACATGTAGCATAACGAATTTGATTATATTCTTAATATTGAATCAACCTATATTTCCAAGATGTTTTGTGTGATAAAATTTACCCTTAAATTTTCCTAATTCTCCCTATGTCCATAATTTATTAGTGTTGTCACACCTGCTGAAAGGTTCTACTCACTCTGTTTTAAGTTAGAAAGCTGCAATAAATTATCATTTTAGAAATAGCAAAACGACAATGGAGTGATGGTAGTAATGGTATGCTGCTCGCGCTCATTACAATAGAGTTTACTATACCCCCATTTAAAGTTAACTTAGTGGATGAATATTTAAATGGTAATATACGAAAATATTTGCCTGCGTTTATTTTGTATCATTAAAAAGTGTAATAACAAATATTTACTACTTAATATATCGTCAGGCATTTACACCGTACACACTTTACACTCACGTCAAATAAGGAGACACAATAAACCTTACAAGTCCCTATAACAGTAATGTAAATCATATAAAGGATAAAATATATATGCACACTTACTGCTGGCAAAAAGTATACTTTTTGCAGTTGTTCTTAAGTGTTGTTATATTTTGCCGTTTGTTTCGATAGTTTTACTGGTATTTATTATTGTTGTTTCAGTTATTTCCTCATGCGTCTGCACTAAGATTACCGTATATACTTTTGCTTTGTTTATTACCGTCTCGCGTGTGTGGATATTAATGCTAAATTTCTTACTGCTGACTTAGAAATTGTTACAATTGCACTACATATTATACGTTGCTGCTCTCATTCGAAAGAAGACCCAAGTTATCACTATTTTCGAAATTATCTATCACCTTCACCACTTTAGACCTTTCGAAAGAAATTGCTGCAATGAAAGAAGAAAGAAATTTGTAAAATGTATTTCTTGATACAATATGATATGAAGAAGCAATAACAAATATAACATATATTAGAGAAAATAACACAACTTATTTTGATCGAAATAACAAGTATGTATACGAAAAAAAAAGATAATCATTACTGAATTTAGCATGCACAAGTGAAATATAACATACAGGGAGCAGGTGTCTTTGTCGGGTAGAAAACATTATTAAAATAGTTACAATACAAGTACACAAATGTGTGTAAGACGAAAGGAGAAACTAATAGAAATAATACATATCGAGTAAAATTAAGAACATCTGCTTTCTGTTTTTGGATATGCCAGCAAATTGAACATGTTGAGAGTACCAACAGCTGTGAATAGCGTAGAGGAATGTAATATATGTTAAATACACTACATATAAAATATGTTTAATAACAAATATTATAACAAAATTTCAAGCTAAGATGTTGGTAACAAAATAGCTTATATGCTAATACATAGACAGACTGATAATATTATAAGTGGATAAGAACGCCCTCACTACTGAATAGGATGCTTACGTCGCAAAGCAAGGACTAAACAGTTATTGATCATATCACAACACCAAAGATTACACATTCAGAAACTATTAAAATCATAAAATCACAAAACGGAACTGCAGAATATATGAATATAAGTAAATGAAGACGAAAAAAAAGAAAAATCTATTTTAATATTTCTGCTTATTCAGCTAAACTAAACTAAACTACATAAACTTATATGACATATTTGTAGGTTTCATACACTGGGTCTTTGATAATATTATCGAGTAATTTTATTCTTCCTTTTATTCGTTTACTGATTTCAGTGGATTAACTAGGGAATTGTCACTTCTCAGAGTTTAGTCGATCATATCGCTCTTGTTTCTTGTTTCAACTTGTTACTTATTTTATCGAGACTTATTTGTCGAACTACAGATTTACAGAACAGAGAGAGACACTACCATAAATCATAAATAATTTTAGACCGTCGATATAAAATTCATGGGGGCACAGGCACATACGTGCTATGTTAAACATACTACACTATTGGAGTTTATTATTTAGTTTACTAAAGAATTTTCAAATTTCCTTATTTGTTTTTTAAGTTATTTTGGAACAATTCCAATCCTAAATCCTTAAGTCTGTTAAAGTTTCAAGACATGCTTTGTATCTTTATCAAGAATGAAATACTGATAAATGATCATAATGATTGCAGGTTGCTTGCGAGTGTTGCAGTCAGTTACAAAGTGCGCCATTAAAAAAAACAAAAAAACTTTGCGGGTGAAAATTTAAAATATCTTCGCTGAAGTGATATCACTTTGTTCTATTTTAATAGTTGCTTTTTTAATATCTCCTTTCTTATTGTCAATGAACAGTCTAAGTTCCTTCCTCGAATAAAGAACAACGATATACGTAATTTTAGCTATATTTATAATGGTAAAATGTTATTGTCTACAAAAGTAAACGACTTCTTAGACATCTCACAGCTTAGATCCAGCTCTGATCAAAATACACTCTTACACTTCTTGAACCAAGACACTAAGACCGATCTCAAGGGAAATATGACCAAAATATAAAAGAATGACATACAACACTATCTTTCACTAGTGTCTCTAAATGTGTCATAAACAAAATTCCAAACACATTTGGAGATCTATTAAAGGTTGACAGTATACATACAATATAAAAAAAACGTACTGAAAAAGATCCCCATTCACTAGGCCCATGAGATATGGAAATAATGGAAATATTGTAATATTTCTTATGATGGACAATGATGAATATTTTACAGGAATACATGACGAATATAGCAATTCATCAAAATTAAGAACGATAACTAAACATTAAACGCAATAAATATATTGCTGCTGCTAACTATTAAATAGGACCTACCATTTTCCAGTATATAGCAGGATATAACGTCGGGTACATTTTGGACGTCAGTAATATTGTAGACAGCAACCAACCTGAATGTGTACGTATTTGAAGTAGCATTGAAGTATCATATTTAATGCATACACACCGTTGTCAAACATGATGCTGCGTGTTTTGTCTAAGAGAAAATATCGCTTCATACACATGTTGTATTACCAACACGGTACATCTCGGAGCAAGATGAAAATCTTTCCAGCAGTAACCTGAGAAGGCCATACGCGTTTTGGCTTTCTTCTATGACTTGTACTCGCTAGTCTCATACCTGCTTAGACGAAACCTTTCCCCTGTGATATACGAGGTGCGTTCAAAACGATATCCGACTTTGTAATTTGCCAGCCAAAACTAATGCCGTGTGGGCAAAATCCTTTGGATGGGAGATGACATCATCTTTCCCACGCATGCGTGAACATTTTCGCACCAGTAGGCTGCGCCAATTCCTGGCTGTTTTACCTAGACTCCAGGCATGTAGTGGTTGCTCCTCAAACTTTCGTTTTCAAGCATAAACCTGTCTCATCACTAGTGATGAAGGTCTTAATGATGTCTGAGTCGTGATTTACAGAGTCCAGCATGTCCTTAGCGATTTCCATGCGGATTTGCATATGCTGATCCCCCAGAACCTTGGTGAAGAATTTCGCTGACACAAACCTTCCGTTGAATTAAAATGCACTTATTATGTGCTTATTCCCACTTCGTGAGCAATTTCCTTGATTGTTACACGACGGTCTTCCATAATTATTCGGCGAAGCCTCTCAATCGGCTCTTCTTTTCGGCTTGTGGCTGGCCTGCTTGAGCGTACCTCGCTCTCCACTAAGGTGCGGCCATGTCTGAAGTGGTTGTACCACGCCATGATCTGAGTTTAGTACATAGAATCATCGTCAAAGGTTTGCTGAATCTTCAGGACGGTTTGAATATAAGTATTACCAAGCTTTTGGCAAAATCGATGCAACATCTCTGTTCGATGCGTCCGGTGAAAACGAAAAAAACGACGAGCGTGCACAACACGATTGTACTCTAGCCCTAACAGCTGGGAACTGACGCGGCCTACCAGCGCCGAGCTTTTCGGGCAATCGCAGTAAGGGTGGCGTCTCCTCCCACCCAAAGGATTTTGCGTACACGACATTAGTTTTCACGGGAAAAACTGAAGTCGTATACTTTTTGAACGCACCTCATGGGGTAAACTGAATAATACGTTCAACGATAATGCTGATAGCCATTGCATGAATAAATATTCGGTGTACGCACTTGAGACATTGATAAAACGATCATCAATATAAATACTTCCAAATACACACACTAATGCCAATACTACAGCTTACATAGACATTTATGCAAATACAGAAATCGAAACAATCAGCATTTAAAGATTGAAAGAAGAAATATTCTGCATATTCGTAGGTCGGATGTGGGTGATACAAACTGGTAGCCTATTTCTTTATATCTTTTTTACTTTTTGCTGTGATTTACTCTGTGGTTATGCTGTAGTACCACATTTACTCCATCAAATAGATACGAGCATTCATTTGATTGTATCGTTCCAGTTTTTGCTAAACGATTAGTTTACGAAGACGTATAGGAAGTTAATGGAGGGCAAGTGCGACGACATTCTCGGGGAAACTTTTAGCGCCGGGAGGGATCAATTAACTGCCGCGGGGACTGACTCCAAATATTGATGGTCTACTCTATCAAAAGCTTTGGATTGATACAAGTTGATCAGTTGCCCATGCCGGATTCCTTCCCTATCCTCTCTACGATGTAGCGTGTGTTGTGGACGTCGCCGTGGATAGATTTTTTCGGGATAGCGCATATCTGCGCATCACCGACCAACTTATCGACGACAAACTTCAACCTCTTAGTTAACACCTTGGCAAAAATTTTATAATCTCCGGTCATCAGAGTTATGGGCCTAAAATTGTCAATGACGTCCCCCTTATACGGGTCCTTACTTAGCAGCACCACCACTCCACGGCTCACATCACTGGGCATTCTCAAATTCTGCTGCGAGTTGTGGTAGACGTCTGTCAAGTGATAACCGAATAAGTCTGGCATACAGAGATAAAGCTCGAAAGGCAGACCATCCAACCCCGGAGACTACACCTATGTGCCGCCTGCCATCGCGTCTCGTATATCTTCAGTATATCTTCAGACGATAGGCGCGGATTACTGCCGAGGTAGGAGGTGAAATCCACCCCTGTCCCCGACACTCCGCATGCCCCGCGCCCATCGAATGGCTTTCGTACCCTCATATCTCAGCGCATTCACCCTAGCTCTGACAAGGTAACCTTCGTGCTTGGCATTAAAGAATTAACCAAGGGCCAATCTTGCTGCCAGTACGGAAGTCGCTATGGCTTTCCTAAGCACTCTAGGTTCATGACTACTTCTCCCTCTATCATAGATTCCTCTAAAGCTATTTTCTGGCTAAACCCTACCTCCTCTACTCTAATAGCCCTTTTCATGGCTACCCACCATCGGTTGTTGACGATCGATTACACCCGACAAACTCCGATGGACTAACTTGCTAATCCGGTTTCTGAATTCTTGACGTGAAGGAAAAGAGGCTGTCAACTTCCAGTACCCGGAGCGCTGCCTATGGATCTTATCTAGGTCGACCGAGCAGATCACAAATTTATGGTCTGTGTAGCCAACGATTTTGAAAAGTGGACAACCTATGCTACTTTTGTCTAATGGCCGACAGAATATTCCATCTAGATCCAATCTGGAAGACTAGGTGCTGTTTGCCTAGTCCACGTTGGCGCATCCGCGAAGACCAGTCGGTAACTGTGTCCCAGTTGGAAGCGGCTGAGCAGGTTTGTGAGGCTTTTACACCCCCTCTCCATCGGCTAGCGCCACCCTATCCAGGCGTGCGTCCAAGATAGTGTTCCAATCCCCCCTAGAACTAAAGAGCGAGACGTTCCATGGAGAAATCGAGCGAGACGTTCCATGGAGAAATCGAGCGAGACGTCTGAAGAAATCTGGCTGTCCTGCCCCTGTTAGGGCGTACACAGCGACTAGTCTGAAAGCACCACCTTCGCTGTTGTTCACATCCAGGTTCAACAACATACCTTCCGAGTCCAGGAAGACCGTCCGTACCTCAAGATCCATGCCTCTTTTAAACAGCACTGCTACTCCGCCTCTCATTCCAGGCTGACTGAGAGATGAGGAGATCTCAAAATCATCGACGATGGGGGCTAGATCACGTGTGTCGGAGACCTGGTTTCACTGACTGCAGTTCAATCCATAGCTACTGACCTGAGGTCGTTGAGCAAGCGCTCCTGCTTCTAGGGCGACCCCAGGTCACGAACGATTAGACAAGCTACTTGAATTATCGCCATGCCGGCCAGAAAAAGATAAGAGGAGGAAAAAAGGTGCGGGGTTACTTATCTTGCCAGTGCTGTTGGCGGTCGTGTGGCCAGGCCTCCGGATCTGGTTGGGGTTTCTCTGGAAACCCCTTTAAAAGCCTTTTAGTAGCTCTTACATTAGAAGTTCCCACATCGTGAAGAAAGTCCTCACTATTTGCACAATCACACACGCAAATGCCATCCAATCCATCCTTACATACGTATATTTGTATATGTACAAACACATATCTATATATATACCGAAGAACCATCCAATCAGGCGCATACTCCAGTTAAAATGTTTATAAAATTACTACTACATTTGAATTCTAATATCCTGAATTACCATATACAAATTAATCTAGGGTGATGTCATATAATTAAGATTATTGTGTATAATGGACTGGATTAGATTAATTATATCTAGTATATTTATTATAGAAAAAAATGAGTTTAGTTAAATAAGAAAAAAAGTGTCCTATTAAAATTGATCTGAAGATTGACTATGCTAGGTGTATATTTTATTTTGTAAGTGGTTTAAAGTATTTAAAACCCTTCTAAACAGGAAAATCTTAATTCAGCCTTTTTATTAAATAGATTATCACGGCTTTATAGTATCTCGTGCAGCTCGGTGCAGCAAAGTCGATATCCGTACCTATTGTTTGTGTATGTTGGAGCTCGTCTAATGTATCTCCATGTTGTATTAAACGTAATATTGTTGTCCTTTAAACTCCAAATGTTCGAGGCTAGTGATGTGCAATTAGCCTTATGTCTATGTCTAAATGACGAAATATGATTATTTAATCTCGTTTTGAACTACCGATATAGATAAATTCATTAGTTTCCGTATGCATAATGCATTTATAAACTAAGTTATTCGTGAGACAGTGTCCTCTAAGAGGACAATTAATTGCGTTACGAAAATTGCAATTCTTATGGATATTATTAACCTTAGTTGGTAGGTTTACTATCATATCATAATAATAATTATTATGTGTAATCCCACTTATAGTAGTATTGACATAATTATTGTTATTCAAATCTCCAGTGTTATAGTTGTTATTACTATCAGTATGTATGGTATTGAAAGGAAACGTTCTCATCGTTAAAATGATTTACACTTATATGGTATATTCTGTTGTAGTTTGATTCTGCAGCACGTAGTGGCGGCTTGTTTTAGGAGTGTGACTCTCGCGTTGGTTTACTTCGATTCCTGCGAGAGTTTCACTCACATGATTGCACTGGTGTCTACTACTAGGTAAGTCAGTGTTTATATTCGAAGTCGATCTTGTTCGTTCTATATTCAGTCAAACCAGGTATAATCTAGACTTGTGTTCATCTATATTTTGAGTTATGGTGTTCCTATTACTCCTATTTGTTTTAATTGTTTTAATTATTATTGCATCTGGCTAGTAATGGGGTCGATTCATTCGAACACAAATTCTCCAAGACCAAACCTCATCATGGCCAAAGTCTAATAACTGAAACAAGTAGAAGATAATATATATATATATATAACAATATAGGCGCAGGCGTGGCTGTGAGGTAAGAAGCTTGTTTCCCAACCACATGGTTCCGGGTTTAGTCTCACTGCGTGGCACCCTGAGCAGGTGTCTTCTACTATAGCCTCGACCGACCAAAGCCTTGTGAGTGAATTTGGTAGCCTGTCGTATATAAATATATATATATATATTTATATAAATATATATATATATATGTATGTATATATATATGTGTGTGTCCTTGTGTCTGTGTTTGTCCCCCACCACCGTTTGACAACCGTTTGACGTCCCCGTAACTTAGCGGTTCGGCAAAAGTTATCGATAGAATAAGTACTAGGCTTGAAACAATAAGTACTGGGGTCGATTCATTCGACTAAATAAAATTCAAGGCTGTGCCCCAGCATGGCCGCAGTCTGATGACTCAAACAAGTAAAAGAAAAGATAAAAGATAAAAAATATATATATATATATATATATATATATATATAATTAAATTATCTATTACAGATAAAAGCAGTATGAATACAGAATATTAATTTTGAAGTCAAGTTTAACTTGACAGCATGAA
>JAOPUL010004099.1:25441612-25452015 GCA_027564515.1 Octopus rubescens
TGTGTATATTTGTGTGTGTGTGTGTGTGTGTGATAGAGACGTAAAAGAATAGTGTGTTTGAAAAGAAGAGAGAGACTAGATTTTTCCGCAAATATTTTTGACGATATTTCACGGAAATTGTGTCAAACATATTAATGTTCCAAACTATTATTGTTACTTTATGTGTCATTGAGGTATAATATTAAGCGAAATAGAGGACATTATGAAATGGTAGATCCACTGAAATTTTCAGGGTTATTTTCGATACCAAGTTTATCAAAACTATTCAATGCTGTTTCCTAGTTTAATCCCAAATTGGTGCTGACTGCAAATATCATATGAGAAATTACATTCAAATAATTTCCATTCTCGTGTCATATTCAGTTTATATTGTATATCAAACTACAATACCTAACGTACGTTTAAGATGGAAAGCTTTTGTTTAATAGAATTTAACTACATATTTTTTATAGCTTGACCGGCTACACAGAAGCTTCGTCGGAGCCTCAAGCATTTATATTTAATTATGTGATGCAGTGAACATGTGAATTCATTCGAGGCTTCATTGTCGGTGAACTTATGAAACATAGTGAATGTATCCAATGATGAATAATGGTGTGTCCATCAATCAATTCCTGTTCAAAATTCATAATCTAGAAACTATATATTTTATACTTATTCTGGTGCTGAAACGTTTTTATTAATTCCTAATATTCTATTCCTAAACCGTATTACAACACGTATACGGAAGTAGCTAATAAAATCTTCATTTTGTTGTGAAAAATGAAAATAACCCACTGCTGAAGGCAAATTGAACATGACACTGAGAATAATTATTTTTGCTTGAGCAAAGATCACATTGAGTGAAACATTATTTAGTAGCTAGAAATGATTAAAATAACAACCATGGAATCCCAGTAAAAAAAATATAAACAGGCTATAATCCAAATTTATATGTATAGGAATCTGATATATATTGCAGTTTATTTCAGGAAAATAATCATAAGGCCTTAATAGAATCTGGATGTGTAACTGTTTTTGGAACATTACAAATAAATGAAAAAAATTAATTCTGACAATGCGAAGAATGAGATGTCTTTAGAAATATTACTAGCAACAAGAACAAAACGAATCTGACTATAGATCCGCATTAGAAAATAACGTAGTCTAATTATACAGAAGCAAATAGGAAGTTATATACCATTCTGTAATATTTCCAAAATGAGAAGGTGTGACGTAAAAGTCTGCCGTCGATATCTCATCAAACGATTAAAGGTAATTGCAAAGAGTTATCATTACACTCGTCTTTTAAAATAAATCTGTCATTTAAAGACGTACAGTAATAAATTATATCACATGTAGATATATATTCGATCCATATATAATTATATATATAATTGCATAAGACATATATAGATACATACATTCACACACATACTCACACATATCAGAGAAATAGATTAATGCGCACGCACGCAGGTACAGACACCTATGCACACATATATATATATGCATGAGTTAACCTTACGAGCTTGAAACTTTATACTAAAAATGAGACGACATGATATGGTCTTAAGTTTTTACTCAATGTGAACAGAAAAAATAGATGCAGCTCTCGAGATTCAAGGCTAAGTAGTGCGCACTCGAAACCGGTTTATGAATTTTGTTCCCTGAGAGAGAATAGTAGATATAAGAGGTGGTATCAAAGAATTCCCGGACGAGTTCTGTAGCGCGCAAACAAATGGCAGCACACGGTTGCGTGCGCAATGAGAGATAGCAGTGACTTTTATAAGGCAGTGTGCCAAGTGACATCACTGTGTTTTCGTGACCACGTGTATGCTGTAGTCTGCGATTTTGTCATGGATAGGAAAGGACATCTCGTCGACGTCTGTCGAGATCTTCGTCATGGTGCCACTGATGACCCATCCTCCATGTCAAGGATCATCGCCGGTGACGACAGTTGGGTCGATGGGTGCAATCCTGAGCTGAAGCAGCAGTCGTCACAATGGAAGAGGTATGACAGATCCGCAGCTCAATCAAGAGCATGCTCCTCGTTTTTGTTTTTTTTCGATATCCGCGATACTTTGATGCGTTTGAGGGAGGACATCTGCTGAAATTGGATTCGTCACACGTGAGTTTATCGCCCAAAACAGTTTCTTTCTCTCTGTATATATATATACTGAGAGAGAGAGAGAGAGAGAGAGAGAGAGAGAGAAAGAGAGAGAAAGAAAGACGACAGTTTCTCACATACTTTTTATATACTAACTTTCATCAAAATACATTGGTTGCCTGCAGGCTATCTTAAAAGTGACTTATATAAGTTTCCTCATAGTAGGACTGTACCAGAAACCACTTGCTTGCAAGATTATATTTTTAATAACACAGTCATTCAATTCAGAATAGTACCATTCACTGGGTAAGATATGACTTAAAACACAATTTTCGTAAATAATTTTGTGTGGTGCCCTAATGGAATGCAGTTTACAGAAACCAAATTTATCTAATGAAATATTCTTGTTTATTTAACACGCATAACCTATTAGAGACAGCACCCATTTTATGAAGGTACCGTATACATTTTGAGCAGGTGCGTTTTCATACTGCATTTTCAATTTAAGCCTCTCTTCAGTTACGTCAGTCATATGAATTCTAACAGAAAATATGAATACAAGATTTAGAAATAATTATTATTGATGCTCAGAAGCACAGAAGTGAATGAAGGTTTTGGTTTAAAATATAATTTATACATTTTGGTGATATTTTCAAAGAAACACTTATGCTAATGTATAGCTAACTATAATATATCTAAGTACAGGAATGCCACGCTAATACCGTATATCTATTTTGAAGCCGATATTTCTGGAAAAAAATTAGTATATACCAAGAAGAGTATAATTATGTTTCAAATGAAACATATTGATCGAAACGCAACTTTGTGAACAATAACACATCTGTCATGCTTAAAATATCTTTTTGTCAATCTATGAAATGATTTTTAGTAAGTGTAAAATGTTTTTTTCTTTTCTTCCCGTTTTGAAAATACCCTCTTGAGAAGAACTAGGATTCAAATTCTGTTACCGAGCAACGCATATCAGACCAAATACCGTTTCTGATTGTGGTGAAAGATAACAAGCATAATATAATAATGATACATTCAAATACAAACTCAGTTTTAATACAATCCATAACTGAATAAAGAAAACGTTATATCCGCGAAATATGAGAAACTAATGCTATGTAAAATATATTGTCAAAATATATATCCTAAACAGCCTAACATATTGATGTATACCACAGCTTCATTATGGCGTTTAATCATAGTTTCATTATGTATTTCTATCCCAAATAAACCTGACTAATGGAAGTAACATGGTGCTATCAAATAATCATTTCTATACCGGGCACGAAGGCCCGAAATTTTGGGGAAGGGGAGTAGTCGATTTTATCGACCCCATTTCGTAACTGGTACTCACTTTATCGACCCAGAAGGATGAAAGGCAAAGTCGATCCCGGTGGTATTTGAACTCAGAACGTAAAGTCGGAAGAATTGGCGCTAAACATTGATCCCGGCGTGCTAACGACTCTACCAGCTCGGCGCCTTATGGTGCTAACAAATAATGAATGAAGTCTTTGTAATCTACTGGTCATTCTCGAATCGGCAGTTCTTTGAACGATAAACTACGTACATTGAGAGAGAATTGAATAATTAAGTAGAATGTTTCACAATTGATTTTCTGTGGATTTAGACGATGAGGATTTTATCGTTGGTTGTGTCGAATTACCAGGTCAAGTCTTACCGTTTAAGTGGCCAAGCATTCTCTGGAAACACGTTCATTTCTTAGGTAAAATCAATAAGATACAGTCTGTGGCAAATATGTGCTTTTGAATTATAGAAGAAACTAATCTGACATACTATTTCACAGTATCCTTCTACCGAAATTTAATCACAAAGCAATTGTGGGTCGTAGGCAATGACAAGTGATACTTGCCCAAGTTATCGCACAGTGAGATTAAATCCGCAACAACTGGTTGCGAAGTGAACACGTTAATCATTTGGTCATACTGCGGCTACAAATTACTATAACCATTGAATTCAGCATACTATTTCTTCATGCACAATATGGTTCATGGAGCAACAGTAACTGAATATAGATTAATCAGTGTCAAAAAGCAAATCATAATTATCCTTTGGCCTAATATGGAATAAAAGTTTTTCAATTCATTGATGTCTTTGAACATTTTGAAAATATGTAATTGATATAATACCTTTATTCTCAACCTTTGAGAAGACAGACGATTGAGCTCAGTGTAAGGAAGGGACAGATAAATTTACAATGGTTTGAGTAGCACTAATATAATGACATATTAAAAGCGGTGAGCTTGCAGAATCGTTAGCACGCCGGGCCAAATGCTTAGCAGCAATTCGTCTGTCTTTACGTTCTGAGTTCAAATTATGCTAGAGGTCTACTTTGCCTCTCAACCTTTCGGGGTCAATAAAATAGGTACCATTTGACCACTGGGTGTCGATATAATCGACTTAACTCCCTTCCACGAAATCACTGGCCTAAATTTGAAATCAATATAGAGTTAGAAATGTTGTAAACATGTGAAGATAAAGAACGCAAGTAACACATTTATGGCAATTTATTGACCACATCATAAATATAATAGGGGCGGGTCGAAATACAAAGATATATAAACTTTTAACATACACAAGGATATATATAATCTAAAATTGTATAAAATAAAAATTAAATAAAACTAAATAAAACTAAATTTAAAATAAAATGAATACTTCGCGCAAACTTTGCAAAGTGTTTTAAGTTATAAAAATAATTTACAATGATTTTAGTACTTTCAATCATTTTCTTTTGTTTTTTTACATCTATATTCTTTGGCAGCATGGCCAACACAAGCCAAATTTCTCTAGAGATATATATAATCAGGAACGAACAAAACAATTGTCAGTTTTACACTCTTACAAATGTTATCACTTTTAAACTGTTTATTCGTAACTTTCTCTCTTTCATTTTGGTACCGTGGTAACAGATGGGTGGCAAGTTATGTTTGTAAAATAAAATCTACCCGTCTCTAAATAAGTTCATCGAACATAATTCACATACAGCACTCAAGTATACAATGGAGTAGTCATTTACTAAATTAATGTAGAATGATGAATTCGAATAAATAGATGTTAAGATAGTTATCACAAATTTCATCAAGTGGAATAAATTATAATTATTCAGTTGTAGGTGTATATGGATTGGGGAATATTGTCTCTTTGTTAAAACCAACAAAATGCAACTATCGATGGACTGTAACATCAATATACAGCTGTTGCAGACATATTTTCACTTATTGATGAACAAATATGTGCCTTCTTATTCATAGGACTAATTAATTTGTCAGAAATATTTGATGAAAAGCCTACCAATATTCCGGACGGCGGAAGAGCCCACACTCTGATGGATATAAAGTTTGGTTTAAAAATACTTTGAAGTGGGAAAAGCCCACTTCCAGACCCATCATTGGACAACTTCGAAACATATTTGTTTCAGTTGATTGAGAATATAGAATTCAAGCGTCATCCTTTAAGAAATAGCCCACACTTGTGAAAACTAAATTCATTTATTAAGGAATTAAGGCTTGGACCATGAATTTCAGACCAAGCATATAACACCGGGTATGTATACATGGCGGATTAGAATACTTACCGCAACCTTATACTTAAGGAGCTTAATATAAAAGTATAATACTACCCATACATCCAGATTGGATGGAATAAACTCTGTTGCTTCGAAATGTATACTAATGTAGAAAGTTGAAGACTGAACGGAACCACTTAGGCTTCGTTTCCCCAAGCAATCTGTAGGCTCTGAGCAGATGGTTTGTTCTATTTGAAAATTCGGACGCTGGTTCGTGAGAAGCATATCCGTATTTGCGTACGTGTCCATACACATTGTTAGTGCACAAGTACGCTATCCCTGACATTAACATCGTAACTTTTCTATTTAAATACTTTGATTCTATTAGATCCTGAAAATTTTATATATATATATATATATATATATATATATATAGGCCAATTTGTTTTGGAGTTTGAAAATGCAACTAAATCTCAAAATATGTAGTAGTTTTTAAGTTTTTAAAGTAGATTTATACATTAAACAAACCGGTATCAACAACTTTTGTTTATCACTGGTTAAATATAAATAAATCATGGTTTTCGGAGAATTAAGACAGTTCAGTTATATTGGGGATTGAGAGTTCAGTCATAAGAACAGAATTGAGAGGGAAAAAAACTGTTTTTTAAAAACATTTCTGTCGTTTTGTGAATGCAAATTTTGAATGCTTGATGAGGATCATAGGGAATATACATGATTAAAAAATTCAGTTATATTCATGATTGAGAATTGAGTCATAAGAACAGAGTGGAGAAAAAGAAAAAATGTCTTTTTTTTACATCTCTGTCGTTTAGTGGATCTGAATTCCTTCCTCGTTGGATTTTGGTTGAGATTTCAAAAAATGTTTGGTCCATATATATATATATATATATATATATATATTCTTACGGTGAGGGATCAAATTTTGATTGTTTGTAAATGTGATGATGTCATTTTGTTCTCGTGGATGTTTTGGTTAACTAGCGCTGTGGTTGGTTAACTTCATGGTGACGTCAGTTTTACCAGATGTTTATCTAGTGTGTTTTTGACTGACCAGTAAATGTCCAGTGCTCTCTAGTCTGCTTCGTTGATTTGTTGTTGATTCGGCTTTGTTGTTGTCAAAGGATTCGGGAGGTTTTTTTAACCTCTGTTGGTACGTTAGAGTTACGGTTGGATGGTTCTCTCATGTTATTGGTTCATATATATTTCTTTTTTCCTCTGAGTCCGATTTTGGCCACAAAGAGATCTCATTAGTTTAGTCCGTGTTGACGTCAACAACTGATGTTTAAGGAGGTCTAATGTGTTATTGTACAGTATTTTGAAGTTGGGGTTTCGAATCTCTGAGGCAGCCTGTTACTTAAACTTATTGATTCATATCTGTTGTCTCTGGTCATTTTACGTGAATAAATTTGATTCTCTCTTTCCGTTGTGCTATTATAGGATATATAATTGAGCTGTATATTTTTTAATACACATATTTTCCTTATGCAATCGGAATTGGTTGAAATGTATCCGGTGCATTGATAGAGAGAGAAAACTCTGTTATTTCAGATTTCTGTTTGCAGGACATTCATCTAAGTGTTTACCTACGGGAATTTTGTCTAGTTGTGGAGTCCCGAATCTGTGGCTTGTGCACCGTCAGTCTATCCCTCATGGTCAAGTTGATTTGGCCTATGTAATCACAAACACACCCGCTACATTTGATAACATAAATTAAGTTATTCGATGCACAGGTGAAACGATTTTTTTATAGTGAATATTTGACCTGACTTGAATTCATATGTTGAGCATTCCATAAGGTACACGCAAGGCTTGCAGTTGGGGCGGTTGCATTTTTTTAACTAGTGAGGTTGTATTTTTGGTTGGTAATTTGGCGCTGGTAAGTAACATTTTTAGAGATTTGGGTTGTCTTTTACTTTTGAGGATTTTATGTGTTGCAGTGCTTTTTTTTCATCCGTAAGTCTTTCATCGGAAGAGGTATATTCTGATGGATGATGTTGTGTGCTTCTCTGTTTCTCGGATTGTGATTGTGCGTTGATACATTAGATGAATTTTTTAAGTGTCTCAGGGGGGTTTCTTGTTTTTTGTAATTCTCGAATGTCTATCGTTTTTGCACGTTGTATTCCGTTTTTGATTAAATTAAACTAGTAGTTTCTTTCTAGTAGTATATTTTTAAGATGTTGGTATCGTGCAAATTCCTCTTGCCAAGTTGAAAGTTATTGATTTTTGTATGTTTTGGATAACAGGAAGAGAAGAGTAAACATTGTTTTGAATCTGTTGGTTTAGAGTAGATATCGGTTTCACTGTTCGTATCTCTTTCATGACTAAAATACCCAGGAAGGGAAGATGTTTATGACTATATTTCATTGTAAATTGGATACTGTGGTTGATGTTATCAATCAAGTTTTTAAATTCTAAGAGTTGATCAAGGTTATGGGATCAAAGAATAAAACAATCGTCCAAGTAACGCTTCCAGTTGGCGATTAAATATTTTTGGAACTTGTTGCACACTTTGAATCTGGCTTGTTCGGATATTTGAACTTCTAAGTTCGGCAGGACTAGGTTAGCAAATGTAGAGGTTAGCCTTGTTCTCATAGCAGTCTTGGGTTTTTGTCTGTAGGTGTTTTGGTTGAAATTAAAAAAATATATATATTTTGTAGGATGAATTTTAGGCCTTCAATATTTAATCCTTTTCCAGTTTGGTCAAGAATGTCATTTGGGAAATTTTCCAGCCAGAATTGTATGGCTTCTACTCTATTTTCGTGGGAAATCGGGCTGTAGAGGTTTATTACATTGAACGAGATCATAAGAGAGTCCCTGCTAGTCTTGCTCAGGAGATGGTTTTAACAATTTCATGTCATCTTTTATGAAGCTCGGTATGTGTTGAAGAATAGGCTTTAGGAGAACGTTAATGAAGTTACTCAGTCTCTGTCTCACACGGGACGGACCCTCCACTGTTTGATCTTTTGTAGCTTCCCGGCTGCGGTCGGTTCTGTCTCTGGTCGTCATAATGGTTATATCTTGTCCTTTGGACGAGTTGCTCATTACGGGATCGTTGGTCCAGTCGGAAATAGTTATTACGGGAGATCCGGATTTGTGTCGCGAATGACCTTTTGTAGGTTCTCGGTTGTGATCGGTTCTGGTAGATAATACGGAACCGTTGGTCCCGTTCGTAATAGCTATTACGGAAGATATGCATCGAATAAGGGAAGTCCCTGTTTATTCATTGGTCCTGTCCGAAATAGCCATTACGGCGAATGTTATATTCGGGAGGTGATGAATTTCTGGGGTGCGGGAGGTTTCCGTATCCCCCGGTTGGGCTAGCTATTTTGTATCTTTGAGGAGGCGTATATGGTCTTGTGTATAGCGGGGGAATTGCAATACTCCTCCCTGTCTGTATTTATGATGAGTATTTGGGTTTATATTCGATGATGTTCTGGAAGAGGTATTAGTTGTCCTTTGTCTAAAATGAGTGTTTGATTTTTTTTCCCGGTAGCAACTTTGCTCTGATTGTGCGGGTTTCATGAATTCTTATTTTCTTCGAGAAGCAGTTACCTGTTTCATATTCTTCTTTAACATTTTCTTCATAGTGGTTAAATCAATCATTATTTTTTTGCCATGTTTGAAGATAAATAAATTCCTTGTTTCCGCAATCTTGGTTCCAAAGTAGGATAGTGTTAAACAGTTCAGCCTCGGTTTCCCAGTGATTTTGACCTCCATCTCTTGGTCAATATTATTCATTTTTTCTTCGTGGTGCTTGGCGCTGAGCCACAAAAGTTCTAGCTCCATGCTGAAGTTCTCCAGAACCAACTTTTTCTTGAGTTCCCTGTGTTTTTCCTGTTCATTTCGGATAATTTTAAGTTGCAGCTTTCTGTGGAGAATCAAAGGAGTTGAGTTGAGTCATCTCTCGTATATATCTGGTTTGTAGTTGTTTTTGATCATGTTCCAGAAAGCGAATTTCCAACGTTTTAAATTTCGGTCCAGACTTGGAGTAGAGCTTTCTTGATATGGAAAGGCTGTTGAGGGTTAATGTTGTCTTTTTCTGTTTCCGGAATCGGATAATTTTCTGATGTCCGTAGTAATAAGATTTCGAACGATTTACAGATTTATTTTCTACGGTTTGGCTAATTTCTGTATACAGGGATCTTCCTTCTTCGGGCATATTTCTTTGAAGTGGGCCTTATTGAGTTCGTCCGTTAAACGGGTGATTTTTTAGTTGGTTACCTGCAGTTCACTCAGGATTTTGTCGAGTGTCGTGCTCTCCTGTTGCTTGTGTTTGAGGGCCATTTTCGTTCGTTGTATGATAAATGTATATGGAGAGAAGAAGTGCATTCCCACGCAGGAAGGAAAATAGGAGTATTTGTTTTGGGGTTTGAAAATGCACCTGAATCTTAAAACGTGTAGTCGTTATAAGGTTTTTAAAATAGATCAATTCAAATACCAAACCGGTATCGACAATTCTTTGTTTATCAATGGTGAAACATAAATAAATCATGAATTTCGGAAAGTTAAGATACAGGTCCGAATTTTATCTTCTATATTAACTCTCCTAAAATTATGATTTATTTAAATCTTACGATACATAACCAGAAAATTGTCGATACCGGTTTGGTATTTGAATAGATCTATTTAAAAAATTAAATTAAAACGACTACACGTTTTGAGATGCAGATCCATTTTCAAACACCCAAATAAATTATCCTATATTACTTCTTCCCTGGAATAAACGTCTTTGCTCCATTTATATATATATATATATAT
>JAOPUL010004099.1:25830404-25842443 GCA_027564515.1 Octopus rubescens
ATAGTTTGTGTGTGTATGTGTGTGTGAATGTGTGTGTATGTGTATGTGTGTGTGTTTGTGTGTGTGTGTGTTTTTGTGTGTTTGTGTTTGTGTGTGTGTGTGTGTGTGTGTGTGTGTGTGTGTGTGTGTGTGTGTGTGTGCTTACAATTTATAATTGACAGTTCACATATTAATTTAATGTAATGTAATATACTAAATTATAATTTAATACGTCATTATATTATATTACATCATATTATATTCAACTATATTAATTTCTGAATTATTAGCTGCAGTTTTACTTCGCTTTAAAGACGGTAGTTTTACTAAATATTTTATCACTTCTGATAGAAACTGTCAGGATAGAATATGTACTTCATTTGTAAGTGTTACAACTATATTTCACAAGGAGGCTGAAATTGTATGTGTCATTAAAAAAGGCCAACATTTTATTTCAAACTAAACGGAAATACTTCGTTGTACATTAATAATTATTTAATGAATTTACGTTGTCATCGACTGTCCCTTAATGCTAATACAACCTGTTTGGTGTTGTATCTTTGTTTCCCTTTGTTATTTTTTATAGTCTTGATCTCACTTTCTGTAGTTCTACGCAAAGTCAACGCGCACTACGAGCTAAGGAAGAATGGACCTCGTCTCAACCACATTCTCTTCATGGACGATTTAAATCTGTTCGCAAAAACTGAGCGTGAAATGGAGGGGCTGATCGAGACTGCACGGATATGCAGCAGGGATATAAGAATGGAGTTGGGGATCTCAAAATGTTGCTCACTTTGAAACGCGGGAAAATAACATAATGTAGGGGCATAGAATTGCAAAATGGAAAGTGAATAGGAGACGCGGATAATGACGGGTACAAGTACCTTGGGATCCTGGAGATGATCAATATCTTACACTGAGAAATGGAAGACAGGGTCACCACTACATATTTGAAGCGCCTCAAACTTCTCCTGAAGTAAAGATTCAATGCAAGGAACCTTGTGACTGCCATCAAAAAATGGAATGTTGCTGTAGTCCGCTATTCTGAAATAGACACAAGCGGAGATTGACAAACTCGATCGCACTACCCGAAAGACGATGACAATGTATGGTACTCTCCACCCTAAGGCGAACGTACACAGGCTGTACATGATGAGGTGGTATGATTAGCGTATGGGAGTGCCTCGACAGTGAAAGACGAAACATAGCAGAGTATTTGGTAAACAACGAGCACGACCTGCTACAGTAGGTTGCTACTGTAAAAGGAGCTACCAACAATGAAGGAGAAAGTGGTGACAGTGCTAATGGATTCCGTTCACGGATAGCCAGCGAGAGAGAAGAAACACTACGACACGTGGAATTACATGGTCAATTCCACCGTGAAACTGAACACTTAAAAGACCAGGAAGCATCATGGAGGTGACTCAGCAAAGGTGACATAAAGAAGACCACTGAAAGTCTAATCTTCGCTGGTCAGGACCAGGCATTAACTACCAACACAGTGAAAAGAGATATTTACCACATAAGTACAACGAACCTCTGCAGAATGTGTGGGGAAAAGGTAGAAATTGTGACTCGCATTGTGAGTGCTTGTGAAAGTCTTGCACAGAAGGAATACAAGCGCAGACACGACAAAGTAGCTCGAAACCTGCACTGGTTTCTATGCCGGAAGTATGGATATGAGGTAGCGGGCTCTTGGTACCAACATACACCGCAAATGTAATGGACGAAAATGGGAAGACAAAGATCCTCTGGGACTTTGACTTCCAGACAAACAAGTTGCTAGAGTACCAAAGACCAGATATAGTAAATGTTAGTAGGAACCAAAAATTGCCTAATAATCGACGTGGCAATGCCAGGATATCAAAATATTATCATGAAAGAAAGAGAGAAGTTCGATAAATATGGAGACCTGAAAATTGAGATCGCCAAGATATGGCAGCTGCGCGAGTCCAGCATAAAGGTTGTCCCTGTTGTTATCGGAGCATTTGGTGCAATACCACCGAAAATGAATAAGGATCTGGACACGTTGCAGATACCCTACTATCCTGGTGTATTGTAAAATTTGGAGTTACTTGGATTTGGACACATACTGCGTAAAGTACTGTCTGTCTGAGGTCCTTGTTGTGACTTGACAGACAGTATAAACCCCCCGGTACACAAAATATTATCTACAAGATCACAATATTGGGTACTGTACGACATCTTCATAATAATAATATTAATAATCCTTTCTATACTGGACACGAATGCCTGAAATTTGGGGGGGGGAGAGTACTCGATTTCATCGACCCCAGTTCGTAACTGGTACTCACACTATCGAACCCGGAAGGATGAAAGTCAACGTCGACACCGGCGGCATTTGAACTCAGAACCTAAAGTCGGAAGGAATGCCGCTAATCATTTTTCGTAGCGTACTAACGATTCTGCTAGCTCGCCGCCTTTATAATAATAATAATGTTTTCGGTATTGTCTACTAGGGCCGAACACAAAGCAATTAGGGAAATACAAGACACGAGACAAGTGGGGTTTGACACAATATCGTGTAGAAAATAAAAATAACATTAACAATTAACAAGCAAATTTAACAATCAAATTCCCCCAAAGGGTGGGATTTCCTTTAAGGGACAACCGATGATCTCAACACCTCCTGATCATCCCGACCACCATGGGCAACTCAACATATGCTTCTCTCCTTGTCAACTCCTCTGGTCTACAAGTGAAAGTTCAGGGTATGCCCATTCCCGCGAGCCTTCCTCGCCACTTTCATCCACCTTACCACAAAGATACTTGGGGGTAGCACTTCACTCTCCACCCTCTCTATTCTTGTCATGTGAAACTAGAAAGATGTCGATGAGGGCTTGGCCGAACAGGAAGGTCCTTTCAATCCTTTCAATCCTTTCAATCCTTTCAATCCTTTCAGTCCTTTCAATCTCGTCCACCACAATACCGCCTTTGACATAGCCACTAGTGAGAGGAAAACTGCCTTTACTTCCCAGCCAAAGGAAGACGGCGGGGTGACCTTCATATTGGGCTCGGTTGATAACCAGAATCGCCCTACACGTGTCCTTCATAAAATCATATACACAATATTCTCAAGAGTTATTTCATACATATATTGCAATCTAATATTGGTTTCAAATGTTGGCACCAGTCCAACAAGTGCGGGGGTACCGGGTAGGTCGGTTTTACTGACCCCAGCACTCAACTGGCACTTATTTTTATCGACTCTGAAAGAATGAAATGCAACGTTGACGGTGGCAGAATTTGAACCCATAACGCAAATTCCACTGAAATCGACTTACCTATTCATCTTCTTGTTGTGATAAAATAAGTACCAGTCGGGCACTGTGGGTCAATATAATCGACTTACTCTCAGCCCCGAAATTGTTGGCCTTATTCGAAACATTGAAACCAATATTAAATATACATATATAAACATTAAACACAAATATATATATATATATATAAATAAATATGTACATGAGTGTGTATATTTAAAACAGACAACAATCTAAAACCAATATGTTCGTTCTCAAATCCATCTTTGCAAAATCTGTGAAAAAATGTCTCTACAGATCCTATTAATATTATTTATATCATGACCTTAGCTAGCTCCGGTATCCATCTTTAAGCTTAGGGTTACTGCGTTGTCACTTATGTATCACCCTATCCACACAGTCTAGTTTATACTGGAACAATTCTACAAATAAGAATGACCTCTTATTTTCGCATAGCAATGAGAGCTAACGGAAATATTTCTTGTAATTTTATAAGCCTTTTCAATATATTTTTCATCTTCATTTTCATTGAAAAATACTTTTTAAAGAAATGGGGAAGTGTTCTAGTAATGCCGATATCATGAACGCAATTTCTCTTACAAGTGACATGATATAATTCAAGAATTTATAATTATATATTTTCTACTCCTCTTCAAAAATATTAAAGTGCTAAATGTTTTCTGGCTTCCTTCTAAATATTATCTTGGTCTTGGATTTCGTTTTACCACGTTTCTTGTTTACTAGCATTCGAACACATTAATTAAATATATACCTTTTTCCTTAGACTCATAGGAAATACTTTTTTGATCTACTTACTGACATCGAAATGTACATGTACCCTCCAAGAATACATGTAATAGCGGAACATTATCTCCGTATCTTATCACAAATACGAAACATAAAATATGTTATAATATTAGCCAACCTCTCTGCTTCCAGGTAACCCATAGCACAATAAAGAATGCACGTGTCTTTAATAAGTTTAAAAAGTTTTGAATGAAACTTGGGAGTTATTTCTAGCAGGCTAATTGGTGATGTAGAGGAAACGTTATTGAAATAATTGCAGTGAAGTATTTCAATTCGAAATCGAAATCAACTCAGATCAGCTTAGTTCCACTTTACCTTCTACATCACCATGCTGATCAATAATTTTGTGTCAAATATTGTAGACGCTTATTATGTTATAAGATAAAGTGTTCTAGGAATATTATATAGAGACAGAATGTTGTTTATTCAAACTAATATCAAAAGGATTACGAACTTTGCGAATCTCACTGCATTTTATCTACTGTACATTTTTGTCTAATCTTCCATGAATTCAGACGGATTAATAATATAGTGTATGATATTAGAATAACAAATATAACTACCCCGTAATTATGCACTAGCGATGTTTCAGTGAAATAAAACCAGTGTGAAAGTAAGACCAATGAATGGGATGTCTGGGTTGATGTTTGTTTGTACCTACATCGATGTTTTATTGTCCTCGTTATATATGTATGCCGAATGCAGTGATGTAGTATAGCTATTTTATTAATAAAAAATATTAATTAATCTATAGAAGCTTATGTATGTATGTGTGTGTGTGTGTGTCTGTGTGTTTATGTGTGTGTGTGTTTGTTTTTGTTTCTTTGTATTGGGGGTTGAATATTCATTTCATTTCAAATCAAATTATATATTCAGATCTCATCTCACGCTTGAGAAACCTTATATGTCCTACTTGAAATTCAAGCGCTTTTGGATGGAATAAATCAAGTTACATAACTAAATTTAAAATAACAATTTTAACAATAATTGTTACATTTTAAGATAAAACTATGCTCTGTGGAAATGCACATCATTAAGAAAATATTTGGCATCACTAACCAAATAAATGTAGACATATGTAATATATATTGTATAGTAACTAAAACATAAAATCATTTGGCTATCGAGAATGATTGATGATTGTTAAGTAAGCACTTGAAATTTAATAACCTCTTTACCAGAGTAAGTTGTATTATTTTATTTGTATAGGTCAGAGGATATCAACACCAAAATATTCAAACAATATTTTGGCTATATTAGTTCGTCTGTACCTTGAATTTTAAGTAGTGTTTTCTTACAATGCATTAGTATTTCTCACAATGGTAACCACAAATTTTATCACTAATTTAGATCTAGATGATTCTTTCATAGCGTACAGATCGTTTTTAATGTTCAACTACTAGTTCCCGCTAATTTTGTTTTTCAATATCGACCACGAGAAACGCATGACCATCATCACATAATTTAAATCAACATTTGCACAGGTATGTATTATCAAAGCATTTACATAATACTCAAGTGGCCCTGTGTACGCACTCTACATTTCATGAAGTGTGACAACTTGAGTCACAACCTAAGTCACAATGATACACGTTGCAATTTATAATTTGCCTCGTATTTGCAGAAATAACTGAAATATTATGAAACAATGGCTCGCATTGCTTTCTTCTCCCAGCATTTTTATTTCCTGCTTTTATGAAACTATTGTTTGTAGTAAATATATGTCAATGCTATATATTTTTTCTTCCATGTTGATAGTGACTTTAACGTATACTTCCATAAAAAAAGGATTAAAATATGTTCACATTTGTAATGTCCATTAGACATATGTAGCTATGTTCTGAATGAAAATTTAATATGAGAAATCTACTGATTATTATTATATTTTAGTGGATCATTTTATTCGGCAATAGCAATCTTGAGTGTTACATCGCAGCGAACTCCATCATCACTAACAAACGCACCAGAAATATTATTAAGGATAAATGGAAATATATCTGAAAAACAACTTAAAGCATAGGAGTCAGAAAACAGGCTAATAGATACTGTCAGAAAATTGTGAACGAAAATACCAGAATTTTCTTCGCTTGAATTTGAATTTTCATCAGAAACTCAGTCGCGTGCTCAGAATATCGAAACGAATTGCATGATTTCTTACAGCGTTCCTAAAACGAGGCCTCCGTGAGATTGCTAGACCGGTTAGGAATTAAGACAAACTTCATGGAATATACATTATAGATTTAATATAGAACCCATTGAATATCGGCATTAATAATAACTATATAATGGACCTGTTGAATCTTGACGATCCTGGGGATAAACATAATCAATATGCAATATAGCCAAGAAAGATAACTAGTATCATATATCTGACATATTTTGTGTTGGATATAAGCACTAAAATAATATTTTGTCCGAGACGGTTGATGACTTAATCACAGCATCAGAGTACATTCACAACAGGGAACTTCTGAGTAAAGGTTTAATGAAACACTGCGTTCTGAGGAGAGTCCATTGTGGTTTAACAAAGGTCTTCCATTACGAATAAAATATTTGTATATAAAGATATAAAACGCGATATTTTAGTATATTAAATACCATTAAAGGATAATGATCTTTCGCAGTTCATCTAAACTCATAGGACCAATTTCCGGTCGGTGTGGCGTCTATATTCCCTCCTAGACAGGAAACTAATCCATCACAGGAGTAATCATGTTTGCCAGCTGCGTGTACTTGTGCAAAGAAAAATCAAGTGTTCTGGTCCACAACCCAATGCAACATACGATTTAGGAATCGAAACCAGTATCTTATGATCATGAGCCTGACGATGTAACCACTAAACCACACACCTGCAAATGCCCACACTAACACACACACACACACACACACACACACACACACACACACACACACACTCACACACACACATACATACACACGCACATATATATATTGGTGAACAGACTTGTCACATCTAGACTCACCATCTGGTTGGAGCCAATGGGGGTATCCTTGATCAATTCTGTGAAGTGGGTGGAATTCTTCACAAACGATGTTGACTTACCTGCTAATGGACTGATTATATCCACAAGGAAGCGGCTCAGTGGATGACATGCAATTAAAAGCTACAATGCAAATATATTGCAAATATGCGTAGCACGAAGGTATTTGACGTGTGGTGTTGCTGGTGGTGGAGGTGGTGATGTGTGTGGTGTTGGTGTTGGTGGTGTTGGTGGCGGTGGAGATGGTGATGGCAGCCGATCTTCCGATCGTATCAAGGAAACCATGTTTCCATTGGATGTTCTATTTTTGATACTATATGTTCAGTCATAACTCTTTTGCTTTCCGGTGACAGGAAGCGGGATTTGAATCCAGAACGCACAAAAAACCGAACAAGTATCACAAGGCATCCTGTCCGACTCTCTGACAATTCCGTCAATCTTTTGCTCTGGATCGGTATTTAATTTATCGACCCCGAAAGGATGAAAGACAAAGTAGACCACAATGGGATTTGAACTCAGAGCGCAGAGTGTTAGAAAAAATACTGTAAAACATTAAATCTGACGCTTTAACGATTCTGTCAATTTACTGCCCCACTCCGTCAATTAAAGATAGCAAATCTGTTACAAAAGATAGAATTTTTATCATCTGAGACGCAAATAGAGAAAAGTATTATACACCGTACTGATGTCTCCAAGAATAATACATCAACAAGATATGTAATGCTAATAGGTTATTCCTTGAAAGATCACCTGTACCAGCACAAAAACTCTTCATCATTGCTATAGCACTTTCAAAATACACTTGGAAATTGAGACTAAAATGAGGCCACCAGTATTTTCATCAGCTGTATTAGATAAGGCATAAACGTTTTAGAACTGGTTTAAGTGCTACGATATATGACTCACAGAGAAACTCCATATCATCTGCACCTTAACTGATTCTTAACTAAAACGTGTGAAAATATTTCTTATTGCTGAATTGAACTAGGACTCTATGGTACATTACAAACGTCAGGTGACCATCAACACAACTTGCATCGCATAAAGTCATCCTAATCTTTCCTTTTTTACAATTATAAGCTGTTGTGGTGAGGGGCATGGTGGAGCAGAAACTGTTGGATGCGTTATGGTATTATACGTTATGGTCTGAATTCAAATCCCACTGCAGGTTGAGTTTTGCTTTTCATTCCTGAAAGTAAGTACCAGTTCTTGCTGTCATTGTTGCCGAGCTCCAGGTTATTCCTGATCGAGCAGATCTGTGATTGAAGACGTTTCAGCTGTGACTTCTCATCTTTTTTTGTAAATCTAGTACTATAGTGGCTGACTGTTCTTCCTCTTAACATGGTAGAATGTGATTTGAAACAATTTTGCTGCTATTTTCTGTTGGCTAAGCGACTACATAGAGTTTCTCTCGTTGGTTCGTTTTGTCAGCCTTCCGTGGGTTATGTATTTTCGTTTGTTTTAAATTTCTATTGCACAATGGTCCATCCAGTTGTACGTCAGTGTCTTAATGAGAACAAAGTTGCTTGCCCCATATTCAACCCTTTTCCATTACTATAGAAAGAGATATTGGAAGTGGTCCTGCTACGACCGTTGTCACAGCTCAAAGTAGCCAATTCAGAGAGAAAAAAGTGAGGAAACCGTCCTCAGTACTTGACTGGCACTTTATTCATCGACTCCAGAATAATGAAAAATGAAGTTCACGTCAGAAGGATTTGAACTCTAGAGTACAGAAAGTCGGAACAAACAACTATCGAAATGCATACTGTCTGACATTCGAATGACTCTGCAAATGTATCACTCATGAATTATATACTATTATGTACGAAGATCGATTTAATCGGCTAAACAGCTTACTGAAAATTTAGAAATCGTTATTGGCTAGCATGAGATGTGAACCCCCAATGATTCTGGATGGTAGCCATTCCTCTTCCTTTTGGTTGTTAATGATATTATTGAAAGTATGAACGTTACCACGCGAAGCTTCTTTATAAATCCTTCGTCCGTATCTGAACGTTTATGACAAGTATCTTTTATCTTTTACATGTTTCAGTCATTGGACTGCGACCATGATAGAGCATTGCCTTGAAGGGTCCTTTTTTTTTCACTCCAATAAATCGACCCCAGTGCTAATTTTTTAAAGTCTGGTACTTATTCTGTCTGTCTCTTTTTCCGAACTTAGCGGATTGTGGGCTGAACCTGAAATCACAAGGTTGCAAAGCGAGATTCTTAACCATACAGCCATTCCTAAAAAGCAATAAAAAAGAGACTCAAAAAAACAAAAACAAAAAACCAAAACAAAACCAAAACAACTTATGCTTGTTAATTAGGTCAGCCATGATCAATTAGATATTCGAGCCATGATCGTTCTGTCTATATAATTTCAGACGTAGTGTATCTAATATATCTTTCAATTGTTAAAGACAGTTACGTGCGTGATTTGAATGAGATTTGGCTCGAACTATTTTTAGCAGATCAAACAACTCCATAGTGTTTCCCATCGTTAGCAGAGAGTAGTGAGTAGCTATGTGAAGTGGCAATCTCCCATTCAGTTAGTTCCACGACTTAGTATCAATTTCCAATTGAAGCGGTTTCATTTCATATACCATGCTTGCTAATTAGACGCAAGCGTGGCTGTATGGTTGAAAAGGTCGCTTTGCAAACTACATGGTTTCGGGTTCAGTCCCACTGCGTGGCACTTTGGAGGAAATGTCTTCTACTATAGCTTCGGGCCGACCGATGTCTTGTGAGTGAAATTGGTTGAGGGAAACTGTGTGGAAACCCGCCGTACACACACACACACACACACACACACACACACACACACACACACACACACACACACACATATATATATATGCGTGTGTGTGTGTGTGTGTGTGTATCTTTGTGTATGTGTTTATCACGCCTCTCATTGCTTGAAAAACGGTGTTAGTTTGTTTACGTCCCCCGTAGCATAACCGTTCGGCAAAAAAACCCCGATAGAATAAGTACCAGGCATTTCTTTCAAAATGGCATATGGAGGTGATTTATAAGAACCCTTCAAGGCGGTGCCCCAGCATGGCCGTAGTCCAATGGCTGAAACAAGTAAAAGATAAAAAAAAAGTACTCAGAGGAAAAGCACACAGTCCATTCACCTCTCAACCCCCACCACACACCAACCCCAAGTCATCATGCGCAATCAAGGAACACAACTTATTCAAACGTCGCACCTCTCAGCTGAGCTCCAGACGTATTATGTCTGCATCACAGTTTCAATTTCCATTAATTTATGCTCTGTCATGTTACTTATATTCTAATATTTATTTCATACCATACATTTTGTGAACAACAGCGTAGTTGGTTATCGGTTTCCAAGAAGTGAAACTTAGGCGGAGTGAATATCACGCAGTATATTTTGATCGATTTCTCGCCATCGAGTATGACTTTCGCCGACACGCACACACATACATATGCACGCACACTTACATATATACCCACATACTAACACATACACGACATTCTTCCTTACAGTTTATGTTGATGAAATTTTATTCACAAGGCATTGTTCAACCAGTAGTTATAACAGAAGACACTTGCCCAAGCACTGTGCAGTGAAATTAAACCGGAAATCTTGTAGTTGTGGAGCGAATTTCTTGCACCACAGCTATACCCGAGTCCATGTACGATAGAAGTTAGAAAGTTGGTTATTGTATCATGTCTGCTGTCATGTGATGCGAGTGATTTAAACGCCAATTGGGAATCACAATTGAGTTTCTGTTTTGGTTCACCTAGAACTTACCTCTGTTCTGTGAAACCTGTAACAGTACTGATGGTATAGTAAGACAACAGGGTAACACCGTTAGTAGAAGAGGTTAGGGAGGTAAAGGAGCAGGTTGAAATACTGTAGCTGAATAAATTAAGGGAAGTTAAAAGAAGTTAAAAGCAATTAAGAGCAAGACAAGAAAAGGTGAAAAGTTTTTTTTAGAAACTTTATTTATTTATTTATTTATCTTTTACTTGTTTCAGTCATCAGACTGCGGCCATGCTGGTGCACTGCCTTCAATTTTTAGTCGAATGAATCGACCCCAGTACTTATTGTTTCAGGCCTGGTACTTATTCTATCGATCTCTTTTGGCGAACCGCTAGGTTACGGGGACGTAAACTAACCAATACCGGTTGTCAAGCGGTGGTTGGAGACAAACACAGACACAAGGACACACACGCATATATATATATACGACGGGCTTCTTTCAGTTTCCGTTTACCAAATCCACTTACAAGGCTTTGGTCGGCCCGAGGCTATAGTAGAAGACACTTGCCCTTATATATATATAATTGTATGTATATATATGTGTGTGTGTGTGTGTGCATGCATGTATGCATGTGTTTGTGCATCATCATCATCATCATCATCATCATTTAACATTCACTTTTCCATGCTAACATGGGTCAGATAGTATTTGGTGGGGCAGGTATTTTCTACAGATGGATACCCTTCCTGTTGCCAGGCCTCACCTGTTTCCAAGCAAAGTAATACTTCCCATGGTCAGACATGATTTTCCACAGAAGACTGGAAATGAACAAGCTTGGAAGTAACTGTAAGCAGGTGAGTCAAATTCAGTTCACAACATTCTTTGTCAAGAAAGTCGGTTTCTGTTGTGTTTTAGGGTTCACAAAAGAATGTTTGTAGATGAATTAGTCGATGCTGGTGTTATTAGATTTCTAATATTGAAAGGCGATGTTACTATAATTATTTATTGAAGCTTTCTAGTCAGTTTTTGACTCGGTTATTTGTATTTATATTATAGTTTTGCAGACAAATACATATGCATAACTACATAACATTACATCCAGAATACACGAGTATGATGCATTTTCTATGGGTATATGAGGCTACAAGAGACTTGTATATAATTGAACTTAGGTATTATGCATGCATATGTATGGTTGTATGTGTGCATTAATATATATTAATATATATATATAGT
>JAOPUL010004099.1:26075201-26088309 GCA_027564515.1 Octopus rubescens
TATGTATGTATGGATGGATGGATGGATGGATGGATGGATGGATGGATGGATGGATGGATGGATGGATGGATGCATGTTATAAGCACAACCAATAGTATTGGCCGTGTTGACTAGATCGTCTTTAAACTGCTAGTACATCGAAATAGCAATACGATCAAATAAGAAAGAGTAGCAAGACAAGGTGACAGCATCTCACCAAAACTCTTCACAGCCTGCTACCAGGACGCGATAATAAACAGGATCAACTGGGAGGAAAGAGTTAACATCAATGACAAAGCCTCTCACATCAGATCTTTGCTGATGATACATTACTGATGGCACACAACCCACAGGAACTGAATGACATGCTGAAAGACATACACTTCGAAACCAAACAAGTTGGTCTCAATATGCATCTTGGCAAGACCAAAGTGATGTTGACCTATTATACCATCAAAGCACCAATCATAATAGATGGAAATACCATTGAAGGAGTTGAAAGCTACATCTACCTTGGAAAGAAGATCACGAAGGATGGAGATCTCCTCCTCGAGCAAGTATGACAACCAAAAGAAAGGTTTTCAATGAGTTAATACTACTATGATTACTTACGGTAGTGAGACATGGGCTCTGACATCAAACCAACGTGAATTTCTGTCAGTGGCACAGAGAAAATTGGAGAGGATCATGCTAGGCATCACGCTACGGGTCAGAATGAAAACACCTGGATCTGCCAACAAACAGCAGTCACTGATATCAATGCAGCCATCAAGAAATCAAAACACAGATGTGCAGGATATGTGGCCAGACAGCAAGATAACAGGTGGACCATCAGGATAACAGAGTAGACATCTCGTGAACAACGAAGACGAAGGACAAGATTGATGGATGACATGATACACCGTTTGGGTCCCAATTGGCAGTAGATAGCTCGAGACAGATACAGATAGTTGTCCAAGGGGGGGGGGCACTGAGCGATAATATCCTTTATTGTATTGTATTGTACCATTCAGAGAGACGACTTCATGTTGACGTCACACGCTCATTAACAATGACTATATCAATTGACGTTTTATGGTACTACAGTATCACGTCATTCCACAGATATATCTCTGCAAAACTTCAGTGGTAGCTCAGGCTCATACCGATAACCAGACTGAAAATCAGTCGAACAGATCTAATATAGAATGACCGAACAGTCAGTGACATCGCAGAAATCCGGGGGACTACGAATAAATTAGGTATTAGCGACAGTAGCAATATTTGTAAAGAATAATAATTATCACTTCCAACATAAGTGGATGTATTGACTACATCGCCTTTAAACCGCTTTTAAACTGCTGTTAACGTTTAGTGATACGATCTCATTTTGACGAAACTGGAAGGTCGATTAGGTTAAATGGTATTATTAATTTGTAGGTATTACAATACAAGAAAGGCTAACATAGTTAGGAGTTGAGTAGGAAATTATTATTTATTAAACGAATAAATTAATGGATTTGAGTTGGAGGCTTTTATCAGGTGCGTCGTACCCGGTATTTGATGGTACTATATTTCATTAACACCAAAAGCATCAAGTTAAAAAAAAGAATCTGGCGGAATTCGGCTCAATATATGAAGAGTTAGATCTAATATCGTATGTTATTTTTTTCCGGCGCTATAGCGATACTCTCAATTGGATAGCTTATTATTGCCTGAGTGCAACACTGTAACGATCTGTATGATCATCAACGAAAATAAAACTATATATAGATAAACAAGATTTGTTAGGGTAGAAATGTGGCATCGTAGGTCAGTAGTAATCTCTCGGCAAAAAGGAACTGTTTAAATCAGCATTTATCTGTTTGCAACCACTTCATGTAATAACATCAAATTTGGATAGTTTTCAAATGTTACAGTATTTTAATTCACTTCTACTAAACTTTCCAACATTTGTGAAAGTATATGACATTTTGGTGATCATAATTATCTTCAGTTGCAAAGATTAAAAATTTAGCGTAAGAAGATAAATCGTTCTACAAAACTTTAACGCATCATTTATAGCAATCTCCTCTGCAGAGATTATTTCAATATTTGATTCAGAATTAACAAGCGTTTATAAAATAATTAAACTCGTAATTTCAGTGATATTGGAACACTATTTCGAAGTCATTCACATATAGTTTCAGAATAGTGAATGTGTCTAATAAAGGTCTGTACTCTCCTATAAATTGCTTTTAATAATTCTGAATTCACATAGTGCTAGGAATAAAATTAACAACTTCAGAGAAGTTAAAAATAGGAAGGAGTGTATTATATTTCGTTTTTAAATAAATTTACTTTATGTTCGATGCAAGATTAAAGTAAAATATCTCTTCATCTTCATAAAAACACCACCTGGCTATCGAGTGAGTTTTGCAGATGTTACACTGTTCTATGTATTCTGAGGCAACAGCCTCATGTGCTTTATACTGTTGCAATAACATATGATTCGAAGCTTATTCCTCTCTCTCTCTCTCTTCTCAGCTATTCTCCGACGCCTTACTAATATGTGTTAGTTTTTACTCCAATCATTCACTATATGCCAAGAATTAACATAAAAGTCTACCCTCTCTTTACTCTGTTTCCATTTGCATTCTCAGGTTCTAGTTTATTTCTTCGCAGATCTGGAGGAATGTTCTGCGCCCGTGGCCTTCGCAAGCCCTCCTATACCTGCGAAATTGACGCCATTAATGTTACTTTCAAATGCCTGTACCTCAAAATCTGGAAAACATGGGAACAGCGAGAGATGTCCAAATAAAAGTTAAAATTAGCGAATAGTTCGAGAAATGAGTTTCTGGATATGACAAAGTTAATGGTAGGAAGAAACAGTAGTGGGTTGAGAATCTAGCGAATAAGATATGGCATGATAACTATGAACTGCAACAGTCATTGTGATTGTGATATAGAGGTTAGAAAGAGGAGACAGTGTAGACATGCGGCGAAAGGCTGAAGCGCATCCTTGGGTGGTTTTATTCCAATAAGTCAAGGGGCTACTTTTTTAAGGCAGACTAAGGTATAAGCTTCAACGATACCAACACCAACACTTTTGCCAAAGCATTACCCCAATTTAGGCCTCAAATGTGTTTTGCTGTGTGATACTAATCGTTGGGGACCTCAACATATTCTCTTCCTTATGTTGTATTTGACATTAATGGGGTAAATTTTAAATATGCATAACTAAAAACCAAATGTCCATTTGAACAAACTTTAAAGTACTAAAATACCTTACATATCATTTAAACAAAATATTTGTTAGTGAATATCTTTCAATTCAGAGCGTTGTTGTTGCAATCAACATCTGACTTGTTACAAATCCATCATACATAATCTACAGCTCATTAAAAAATATGAAACGTTAACATAATAAGATATGACATAACGGGGTATCCCAGACTAATTATTTCCAGTTCCAACGAAAACTGTTATTCATATCAAAATGATAACTTCTAAAAATACTGAATTAAGGATTTATATGAGTGCCACTTATTAAAATGTTTAAGAACATTATAAACAAAACAAAAAGAAATGTGAATTGTATGCTTCTATTTACTTATAATTCCTTTATTATTTGAAATTCAACGATTTAAGTCCGCCAAATAGTATGAAAACATGATTATCTTCCTTGAAATAGCTGAGTTCACAAGAGGAGCTGCATGTATTTCAAACGTTATAGCTGTAATGTCGCAACAGAAATACAATTTATAATTCTGACGATGGTTAAGGCGTGTGTGTTTATGAACAAGTGTTTCCTCTTTACATATACGAAGGATTACCACTAAACTATAGGAGCTTGGAACAAATGTCTACACTTCGAAGAATATACCAAAGAACGGCTTGTGATGTTCTGTGTAGTTAAAACCTACAGTAACAGCAACCACAAGGTAAAACTATATATTTAGACATTTTCACAAATCCCTTTAGATGATCGTGGATTATAAATATAGTAATTAATAGTCTCTCTATCAAGTACTTTCTAAGTAGTGGCAACAATAAAATTGGCTAACTGCATCATTTCAAAATTTAAAGCGTGTTTCTAGAATAGAAACATTATTATTTGTTTCGCAGACTCATTAGGATGTCGGACAAAATCATTTGCGACAATTTTTCCGGTCCTATGCATTCAGAGGGTAAATCCCACCGAGTTCAACTTTAACTTTCATGTCTTTGCAGTCGATAAAAGAAGTTTCAGGTAAGTAGTGATATCGATGGTGTTGACCATGCGTTTCATTTATTCAAGGTCGATAAAATAAGCACCAGTTGAGAACTGCATCCGTGTAATCAACTGCAATCCTCTTAAAAATATTATGTTGCGGCAAAATTTGAAGCTATTCCTATTATACGACCTGGGGTCGATAAAATCGACTACTCCCCTCCCCTTAAATTTCGGGCCTTTGTGCCCAGTATAGAAAGGTTATGATTATTATTATTGCTGTTGTTGTTGCTTTTGGTGATTTTATGTCGTTATTATATTCCAATATAATCTTTATTGCTTGCTTGACTACTCTACCGAATGTACTTCGATATGCCTTAGGTATACGTGATGTTTTTTTCCTGTTCTTTAGTTTTGTATTTGTCTGCAGATTTTTGATCATATTCAAAGCACATATGATATGGTTTGTCTTAATACTCAGGCTTTACACTCCGATTATCTTTAGTTCCAGAATTTTATATTAAAAACAAATTTTTACATTTCTCTTTAGCGACATATTGCCATTTGTTGGAATTGATATATCGGTGAAGAAGTATTGCTTTTCTTGGTGAGGCTTGACAAAAATATTAAGTCAATTACATTTTATCTCTATGTCTGTGTATACTGGCATATCATAGCATATGTTTCCTTCGACATTATTGGGCAGTTTTCTCTCTCATATGACTGTATGATCTCTTAACTATTGTTACTTCATAGAAAGTGGATACATTTCAGTGTCTATTACGCTTATTTTTTACATGTGAATGTCTTATTTCTTTCCTAAGACTTCATTGTCTGATTTTTGGTTGTTTTTGTTAAGAATGCACGGAGTTTGTGACGCCATCAGGAACCCTTCGCTAGCTTCATGTGTGTTGCGCTTCTCGCTCAGTTTTGTCTACTTTCACACCGGTCAACCTTTTCTATTTTTGCCCGTGTACAGCTGTTGCCTTGCAATTGTTTATCATTGCATAATTTAGCCACGCTTTTAGCATTGATTTTAGTTCTCACTCCATTTCTGGTATTTCTCTCCTTTTCTGATTAGCTATTTGATATTGCAGGCTCTGCTTTATATTTGTTGTTTCTCTTCGATAACGAATGTTATTTCTTTCATGTTCTGTAGCGAAATATATTAATGTTCCTTAAGTACTAGAGTTAGTGTAGCTCTACTTCCGTTGAAGCAATTCTATAATAATGTTCTAGTTAAATATGGTTTCTGCCACTTAATATGCAGGTTATGTGTGATCTCTCTCCCATCCCATATCTCTGACCCTCCCTTTGTCTCTGTCCCAGTCGTTCGGTGGGTTATTCAATATATAGCCATTAATTTCCTTGTTTTCCCAGTATTGTTATGATGACTGTAATTTTTGACTAGGGGAGTTTGTGTATTGTTCACTGTTACTATTTGTTTTGGGAATTTTAGTTCCGTTTTAAGTATTAATCTAATTTGTCTATAATAATCCTTCCGAACGTTTTTCTCTGATTCATGCATATTGTACACTGGTTCGTTGCTTTAATTGGAAGCATTCGTATTGCTGCGTATAAGTATATTCTTCCTCAAATTGGGATGGCTTTAATTGTTATTCTTCTTTCTTTTCTCTGTATAAACAAAGCTGTTTCCATTTACACATTAAACGTTTAAAGTATCATTTTTGCTAGTACTGATTTACTTATCACTACATTTTCCCAGAATCCACGTGTCGACGATACTGAGAAAAGCCTCCTAGTAGTCAACCAATGTATTGATCAAACGTTTCCTTTTCCTCGGCAGTCAACGGTTATAGCTTTGTTGAATAGTAGTTAACGTTTACTGTCATGTGCGGTTTCACGTTTTTATATATATTTGTTTAGTCTGCAATTAAGGCTATTTAGCTTGTTGGTGGACATAACAATATTGCAGATTTCAAGGATTGTGATTTCGAGAGATATGTGGATTAATACGACTTCCGTTTCAGTAAACTATCAGTTTTAGGGTGTAGCGTCTTTAGCTTTTCGGTAAATTACTTATCTCGCCCTTTCTCTGTCAATCACTATTACTTTAAGTAGAGTTTTGCGATCCTATCATATCCGGCACTCTTCAATTTGCTTGATTCTTGCTGTGAATGTGTTACTCTTATTTTTATGAACTCGCAACACGCTTCACTTAATGTATATTCCATTTTGAACAATCACTTATGTAGTAATTCCTTTGTTGCCGATACACCTTACGAAATTCATTGTGTTCTCTTGCTGTATGTGCTGCACTGTCTTGTACATTACTTTCAGTGAGGTATAGGTAGATTCATTTTAAGTTGAGTTGAACCGCTTGTTTTATTCAACGAATCGTGGGTGCTGCTTTGGATTATTTGCGATTAATGAGAAATCGCACATTCTATCATTTTATTTGGTGGATCTGAGGATGTATACAATTACTATTGCAAAATGGAAACTGCTACCTATATCATTTCAATTAGTCTGTTAATAATAATATTTGCAATTCTTTTAATTAATTATATCCGTGATACTCGATTTAATTCTTTTTAATGTCACGAAGAAACTTTTTGAAGAAATTGGAAGATTGGAGAAACAAATTGGGGATGACAGTACAGAAATACGTTCATATTATACAACACAACAAAAAATATTTAATTGACGCTGATAGGGATTTCTACGGATATGTGTCCTACTTGTCGATACAACCTTTTAAGTTCTATGAGAGATGGCTCTCCTGGGATATTATATGGACATTTCCCTCATCCCTGTTTTATCATACCTAAGATTCCTCAAACAACATGGGAAATTTTTACTTTCAGATTCCACATCATCTGTATTTCGATTTCCAGGTCCTTATATTTACTGATATTGATTAATCCCTTGCTAGATATACTGTTATTAGTGGAGAACTTATATCAATCAGTTTACAAATATTTCGTTTCATATTTTTAATGGTTATGTCCAGTCCAGTCAATTATCCTATAATCATTGTCATCATCATCAGCAGTATTACTGTTATTGTTATTTGTGTTTAACGTTGCAGACCGTTACAGACTCTGCTCATTTTAGATTTCTATCAAGTGCATGTAGCATTATCTGCGGAGAAGATTTCTATAAACCTCTGGATGTCTTCCTATCAATACTATATAAATAGATTTATTTCTGAAAAATGTTAATATCTAATTGTGCTTACATTCAGTTCAAATAGTTTCCTACTTGATAGAAAGTAGAAAGTATATTGGTAGCAAACGCACAAAAAAATAAACGAACAAAAATGGAAACAAATATAATTTCGCAGCAGGCTTTAAGCATTGAACACAAACATATATTACCTCGATTTTCTTGAGTAATAAAGAAAAAGGAAAAAAATATTGCAACAACTACAGGAACAATATGAACCCCAGCAACAAAGCCCCCCTCCCCCCCAAAAAATAACAACACCTCATTCAAAGAATAATTATTTCCTTCACCTACACTAATGTTACGGAACATATATTAAACATGAACAGTTGAGATGAATAGAAATTTGCTCGGAATGCTTTTTAAAATAAAAATCACCGATTGTTTACCAGATCCTTTTGTCTAAGAGTAAAAAGTGGGGAAGTTTCTGACTTCTGTATCACGAAGCGCAGGATGATTCTCACCTGCCCTCAAAATGAAGAACAAATACTTAGGGATTGCCAAGTATTTGTGTGGAACGATATATTCTCTATGAATTCCGGTAGTGTATACTGTACAGTGTGACTACTTGTTTTATAACTGAAGATAGGATGAGGAAGCAACTGTCTGTTATCATTTGTTTCCAGTACCTTGTAGCTATATATTTGCGAAAATATTGGCTTGGAAGCAACATAGGCGACAAATGAGACACAGTAAATAGGAGACGATTTAAGAAATATTTTGTAAACAAAAGCTGCTTCTTTTTGATCTGGTATTTAATACTTGTTAGCTGAATCGCCAAAACTATAACCATAAAGACAAATATTGGTGACAGTAGCATCAATAACAACAACGTAAACATCAATAGTGAAGACTTCGAGAAAGACATACTTTAACAGTTAAGGACGGCAACAGCATCAAAGTCGTCGATAATAAATAATGCTTTCATATTTTGGCACTAGAACAGGAGTTTTAGGGGAATGGGAATGTCTATTACATCGGCCCCAATGCTACTGGTACCTATTTTATATATCCGGAAAGGTTGAAAGCCCAATTCGAACTTAGAGCATAAAACGCGGAGGAAATACCGCCAATCACATTTACCGTTGTGCTAATGATTCTGCCTGCTCACTATTGTCGATTATAAATAATGAAAAAATAACATCAATTCGTTGATATCAGTTCAACGCCATGCTTGCGCCACTACCGCCATCACCATCGACAGCAAAAGGAATACCACTGGAACCGCTTCCACTACAGTTGCTGTTACCCACGTCATCGAATTCAACAACCACATCCACAGTATTAGAAGCAATAGCCGCGTAAAAAGCTGTTTGAAGTGTAGTAATACAGTTGCAATTCTAGCATGACTTCGCTGTAAACCATTGATACAGAAGGAGTAAGAGAAATATGTTTTAAGTTCATCCAAATGAAAATATGTTTATTTCGTTTGTTCTACAGGAAATACAAAAGAAAAGGTGTAATACCAAATGCACAAAAACAGCAGAGAATCATTGAAGTTTCTCAGATTAACTGACCGAGGTAAAGAAGCCGTTAACAACTATCAATGTTTATTATGTCTCGCATTTTAACCTGAGATCTTTATCTCACATTCTTTTGTACCACAGACAAATGATACTGTGTGTGCCCCCGGTGCATGAAAACAATCGTGAACACGATAATAAAGGAAATATCCCTTTTGCCACTAGCGTAATGAGAATGAGGGATTTTAGGAAGTCCGTAGCCAACTCGTGGCTTCGAAATCCCTATAGTTACTTGATATGCCTCACAAATCGTATCAAATAATTACTTCCGTGCCTGGTTCCATGTCCTAGATTTTATCTTTAACCCAACCATCCAACATGAACTGGTTAGTGTGCTCTGTGAGAGTAGTGGATCTATCAACAAATGCAATCATCTGTTAGCTCATGGGAGTTGTCTTCACATATGATACTGATGCAACGATCCTGAAGCTTTTGCAAATTTTCAAGAAATTTGATCTGAATTGACACAAAACCTCTCTATACGGTAAGGGAAATGCTGGAAACCATCTCCGATACATCACGCTAAAATGGCTATACATAAACATTTGATAAAACCAAATAGATAAGACCTAATTTGTATTTATCTAGTATTTAGAAAGAAAACAATGACAACAACAGCATCAAGCCCATTACTAACAGCAACATTAAAAATGCTAACAGTGGCAGCACCAGCAATATCCTATGTAGCACACAATTATAAACGATATTAGGACACAAATAAAAAGGATATTAGGACACAAATAAAAACGATAATAACATCACCAAAACAGCAGAAATGGAAACATTGAAAACTGCATCTTAAGAAGTACAAACACCACCAACCCCACAAACTCCAGCTGTATGTACTTACAATTCAACAACACCAATAACAACATGGACTGTTACCCCAAGCATAACAAACTACCACCAGTACTCACATTCACAGAAATGTTCCGACAATCGCAGACAGTTGCAAATATACGCCTCCACGACGACCACCACGGATTATGCTTATTCAATTTAAAGCATTTGGCATAATGAGGTCAATGTCAACGACATCTAAAGAGCATTTCTATCCAATGGTTACTGGGGTGCGGTGTGGATGCCAAAGGAACAACTCCTGGTATAGCAATGTCACCAGTTGTGCCTAGGCTTATTGGGTTCACAGTGACCAAACCGTTCAACATGCATTCATTCATTGTGCTAAAATATTTAAGTCAGGTCTTCTATGAGAAGGTTATTGTGACATTTGAGAGTCGTGCAGCGAATAACTCCTTTGTAAAAACGGCTCCTCCCGCTTTCTTTGCGTGGGAAAGTACGCAGTTACGCACTTTCTTCTGCTGGCGGCTACGACAAAATAGTGTCTATTATTATTATTATTATTATTATTATTATTATTATTATTATTATTATTATTATTATTATTATTATTATTATTATTATTTTGTGAACTGAAAAGAGTGATGACAAACACTTTCCTTTACAACGAAGTCCTCATCTTGTTTTCATGTTTCGTGTGGAAAGAAAAGTGAGATTATTGGTGGAAGTATTATATATCAGAAAATATTTTGAAATGTTATTGAGAGTAAGGTCAAAGCTTGTCAAAATGTGTCTGATCTCACTATATACGTGTAATCTACCAATTAATTATTACATCAGTACTTGACGTTCGTGATTACGTGACGCAAATTAGTAATGTTTCCAAATGTAGAAGTGTGAGTAAGAATCGGTTTCTGACTCATCGATTTATGCATATCGAATCCTACAGGAGTTAACACAGAAATACTTACCAAAAGTGCAATAGCAAAACAATTAGTGAAAGAAGGAATTTTATTCTAGCTTCATTCATGTGCTCTTCATCCTCATTTATATCATTTATTTTAATTGTCTCTCCTAACAAATGCAATTTTGAAAATCATGAAGGTTACGAATTCCAGTTATCGACATATAATATTCGGAGTTTCTTAGTCCGTAAGAAAATATATATACTGAGTAAATTAAACAAGTGCAAAATAATAAAATATTGATTGATGTTATTTACAAAGGAAATATATTAAATGGGGAAGTATAAGCAAAATTAGATGCGGCAAGAATGAATATCTCATATCACTCTTAAATTTTAAAGATGGTTAACTTGGTAATGTATAGTGCATCTAACGTGGATAAATAGATAATAGCTTCATATCATTGACAATATTAGAAACGAGAGTAAATTAGAGAGAGAGCAAAATTGAAAACAATGCAATGGATTTTATTTAATAATATTTCATTATAGATGTTAAGAATTGTATCAAGTTTCGTTGCAATAATAAATTTAAATTAATGTATGTTTGATGAATTTATAAAACTGCGAAAGATTTCGTTGTAGTTTGCGGGCTTTGGTGTGCAACTTAGCAATCATTCGCAGACAATATTCAATTCCTTGTTTGGTTTACATTGAATGAGATGTAAATAGCTTTAAGAAGCAGATGATGAAACAATAACTGCATGAAATATATATAAACGTGCAATGTGTTATCACATTGCATATATACCGGATTCTTCCACAAGCATCACAATGATTTATAATCCCAATGTCAACACAGGTTTAAACTATTGATTTTGAATTGAAAGCTGTCATTCGACAACAACTGTCTGCGGAATAGTCCTGCTACCTGGCCTTCAGTACTAAAATGTCAGTCTGATAGATCAATCGATGTAATATGAAGATACATTCCATTTTGGTACTCATGGAAACGTTAATAATAGTAAAACACATTGCCTGGTATTTAGAATTTCATTCTGAAATAACATTATTTTCTCCTTCCATGAGTTACAGAAGAACGAAAGAATATTGAAAAGATTTATTTTTGGAATAATAATATTGTTTTGTTTTTTTTAATGTTAAAATTTACTTAAAATTTGACATAAGATCATATGGAATATTCAGCGAAGTTATTTTCAAGACAATTTAACATTATATTATTTCTTTTTTTTATGTAAAACAAGGATGGACGGTAACAGTTTGAAATAATGTTTATGTTTAAAATGAGTACAGCTGCCTCACGAATAACAATCACACGCATTCTTCCATATGAATGATTTGTATGAGATCAGACGCAATGAACTAAGAAGAAAATTAACGTAACTTGTGTGAAATAGAGTCAATGAGGAATCGAAAACAAATTAACTATTCTCAAAACCGTTTCTATCTTAACCCGGTGTACTCGTCCCTTTCCAAAGCATCTTAGATTCATGCCTACATCTAAGAGAAATATAGTTCGATAGGAGTAGAGGAATACCTATTACATATCTGAAGGAGAAGTTATGTGTTCTCACTTTCGATGCAAATCCACCACAAAAAAAAAATGATAACAATGCTTCTCTAATGATTACAATTTATCAAATACTATTCGCTATTTTGTAAAAGAGGTTTGATTCAAATAGAGATGAAAAAATTATCCGAAGTATATAGTTTCTGTGAGCTAAACCTTTCATCCACAATCCCGTTAAATAAGCAGAAATTTCGATTCAGGTTTCTGTCATATACTACTGCTAAACACAGTGACACAAATTCAAATAAAAATCGGATTAATACGGTTTCCAAAATTATTTTACTTGACGACTGTAGATTGTTATACATAATGAACATGGTCAACTAAAGCAAACAGTATATCATGGAGAATCAAGTATTAGAATTGGATGTAAAATAATGTGAACCTAAGATTGAATCTAACTGTTCAATATTTGACTCGGTTTCTCAACTCTCTTCTTCTCTCTGTTAATTTGTATTTATTTATTTATTTATTTAATGACTCCACCCAACTCGTTACGATTATACATCACACCTTGTTTCTATCTATCAATCTATATACAAGCGCGTGGCAATATAGACATTGACACATAAACACACACACACGCAAACACACGCACACATACACACACGTCTATCTATTTATTTAACTATCTATAGTACAATTTCAATATATGTGAATTATGAAAATACTTTTTACTTAGTTAATCCGATCACACAGAAAAAAATCCAAAGAGTAATATATTACTGAAAAGGAAAGAATAACTGTAATCACGTTTTCATAATTATCGTTTTGGAAGTTCATAAAATATATGTAAATTTAATCGGCTGGGTATGGCTATTTCGTGTATGAACTTACAATATGTTCGTTATGGAAACATGTGTATGGTAATAATTTAAATAAATCATTTTCCTGTAATCATATATATATATATATATATATATATATATATATATATACATATATAGAGATCA
>JAOPUL010004099.1:26718106-26731975 GCA_027564515.1 Octopus rubescens
CTCTCTCTCTCTCTCTCTCTCTCTCTCTCTCTCTCTCTCTCTCTCTCTCTCTCTCCCTCTCTCTCTCTCTCTCTCTCGTATATTTTATTGCATAACGTTAAAAAAAGGAAATAAATCTATAAATTGTTTGGCATTGCGTTAACTTCAGAAACCAAGTCATCGAAATTCACTTTTGTTACTGCTCCTGAAATGTTTGAAGCTGTTTTCGTTGCAGTAATTTTGTTTCCTTTTTTTACTTTGGTATTGGCATAAACAGTGATATTATTGTTACATTTGTTGCTTTGGTCGGTTTTAAAATTTCTCTAACTGCTAACCATTTTCTTCCCCTTTGTTTTGGTGATGTTATCGGTTCATATTAGCTTTTCTTGTAGATTCTATTGTGTTATACATATAACTATAACCTCTGGCGAAATGGCCATTTAACACACTCCTGTGTTTAGTAAATTGTCTACTCGTCTCTGTCACACTGTTAAGTGATCCCTCACTTTTGAAGAATACATGAAAATGTTTCTATAGCATAACGCATTGTTTTGATCGATCATCCTCGGACACCAACTCAACTAACTGATCGGAGCTTTGCCATTTTTTAGTGCGGCCTAAACTTCGTAGCGAATATGCTTAATTTACGATAGTTATCTCTCAAACAATCATTTCCGATAATTCCAAATATTCCAAATAGTTTTTATATAATAGCACTATTATAGTAAAAGACAAATGGCCCTAACTTGAACATCTGGCAAAAGTTACGTATCTCCGCTAGTTGGGAATAATATGGCCTATAACTGGATTTTCTTGAACAAATTTATGATCTAGGACGACACAACTATCAGAGAAACAAAACAAGCTCTCCTGCAGCAAACGGCCAGGAGACTTTCATGGCTCACAGACTAAAGAATGGTGTCTTAACATTGCCAAAAATTATTTATAAAAGTCTTAGTTTTCGTCTATTCATCGAAGATGAATATGTAAGCAGACTCACATCGAAAAGGCCTACACAACTGAGTTTTATTGAATTTAGATCTACGCAGCACAACCTCAACCAAATGCAGCCAAAGAGCCTCTTTCTCTATTATTATTTCTCATCGACATAATTGCCAGTTACTAAACCTTCTGTAATAGTTCGAACCCAATAAGATAGGCGATGTTAGCATTGTCTCTTCCAATACCTTCAAACATTGCTCTCTATAGTAACTTATGTCCACACCAAACTATTCGATATGTGTCCAGTCCGCAGCAAGTGCAATAGTTCTGACCATACCATCCAACACCATATCGCCTACACTTGCAAAATTTCTACTGTATTTCTTATAGTCAATAGATATATGTCAATACTATGAACTCTAGCTAGAGCCTCCTAGGCAGATAATGAAGAACTGTAGGAGCAAAGCATGAGACGTGCAATTTGAAAAGTATTGCAATAATTTTATTTTCAATTTGATATAATGTGTTTGCCGTAATAACAATAGCAAAGCAATGCTGCAATCCCAATAAATTAACAATACTGTGAATGAGAGATATCACACGTCTATTGTACAGAAATAAACAAGGGTCTAATTAAAACATATATTATTCTCTTTCCTTTGATGATGGCTGCATCCACGTAACATTTTTGAAACATGAATTGATGAAGTCCGTTGTACTCTAATGAAACATCAGTTAATGACGTCCACCGTTTAAGGGTTTAAGCGTTACACGTTCCTTTCCAATAAGTTTGGTGTTTGTAGACGTCACAGAGAATTGAAATGTAAACTTATACGATACAAGGTGTTCGGACTAAATTAGACGATTTTTATGTCTCTTTCTTTTTTCGGGAACACTTTGAAGTATCGGTGAAAAGCGAACGGCGTTGGAGACCATAGATTAAAGTTGTAGTTGATAAAGATTTTGCCGACATAGAGGAGTGAAAACTATCTGAATATGGGAAAAGAGTTAACTGTATCATGCTGCAGATACATTAATGAGTATCTTGTATATTTTGCGGTTTGCGTTCAAATTCTATGTTTACTGCATAAGCAGGTCTTGGTTTCGTTAGTGTGCTTCAAGTAGATGTCTTTATATAGACTCATGATCTATCAGTTTAGACGATATGTCCCACAAAGATCTCAGATCTGAAACAGTATGAAAATGGTATCAACATGCCGACATCATGACTGCTGCTCCTTGATCTGTTAATACTGTAAAGGCTGTGAAACGTAACATGGTCAGCTGCGACGGAGACTACGAACCCGTGCCCAGCACATAGCAGGCGTGGCGTTGTGACTGCGTTCGCACGCCAGAGTCCATGAAACACCTGCAGGACATGAACTTAGGCTCAATTCAGACTGCTATGTGAAGCTTCTGGCGGCTGTAGTCAATACATAGCTGGAGTGGGTTGCTGCTGGAAGGTTGTATGTTTGGAAGTAAGATTAAACTCCTGTTCATACCTCCGGAAAGAAGTGGTTGCCAGAGAATGTATATGACTTCACCAGCCCCAATTTCGGGCCTCCTAATTCCTCCGATTGTAATCCTATGAATTACTATATTCGGGACGCGATTGAGAAATACATCAACTGGTCTGCCTATAGTTGTGGAAGCTGAGGGCGGATAGTTTGAGTAAACTATTATCTCACAGCCGTTATCTAGTTAATATTTTTAGATATTTTTTAAATACTTATATTTTGGGGTGGGATATAGTGTTTTCTTTTCCTTTTGTGCAAACTATCAAATTTAACCCCAACAAATTGTAATTTCTATTACGTCTCCTAATTTAACACTATCCCCAAGCACTGGGGTGTTATTATCGTGGTTCAATAGGTTACAAGAATTCAAACCAGGATTCGAAATCTTTCATATTCTTTCCCACCAGTCTCGAACTCCCCTAAAAAGTCGTTGTCGTTGAATTGTTTTCTTTAGACTAAGGTCAAAATCTAAATAAATTTGTTGGTACTGTTTAAAATGACAATTTATAAAAAAAAACACCATTGTTGTTTTTGTTGTTATTGTTGTTTAGTCATACGTCAAATATAATTCCGCAAAATATTTATCAAAACGGTTTGAGAAGGAACCAACTCGTCTTAATTTTCTCAGGGATACTGTGTATAGGATTGCATTATTCAACATGTTTCGGCCTTCAAGCGTTTAGATTCGTAGTTTGTGCAAGCATCTAAGGCAGTGCGAGGACATATGCATCCAAATTTTGACATATCACCTAAAATATCACGAATACGTCAAATCACACATGAGTAAGACTACGCGTTAGTTCAACGTAATAGAAATAATCGCCAAATCTACCACAAATCAAACCCTATTTCTTAGCAATGTAGGACTTGTTGGATAATGTGCTCCTCAATTCACTGTAGCTAAGAAGGAAACGGGTAAGTCTCGACTGGAATGTGCTTGATTATAGATCTACTCTTCCAGAATTAACTTTGGACTAAACAATATGTATGTACGTCCGCTAGAATTTGTTGTCACGCAGCACCAACGATCGATATACATTTAAAGTAAAAACAGACATTTTCAGAATAATTGAAAAGAGCTTGAAACGAAAACATTTAGGTCAATTAATGTACAGTTTTAAAATAGTTAAATAAAAACTAATTTAGGTAAACTCATATAAAAGGGTAGAATTTGTTTTTTAATCCTATTGTAAAGTATTTCAGCATCCGTGTCAGAGAGCTGCAACGAATTTGGCGTGTACACGCAGAAGCATATAGGCATAAATACTCATACACACATACGTATATGCATAGTTCAATGTTTTTAATAGGTTCAAAGGAAAACTTTTTTCACACACACACATATGATATGTGCGCATGCACATACTTAAAACTTTTTATGTGAACATAAGTCTGTGTGTGCATATGTGTATATCGTGCGTCATCACTAAAACATGTTCTGTAGAACTTATGTGTATATATATACGCTCACGCATGTTTCTACTTACATATGCACACACAATATGCGCATATTTATATTATGTGTATTAGCGTATGTGTGTGTGTGTGGGCGTATACCTTCTGTCAATGTGGATTTTTTTTAAATGGGAAGATTGGACAACAAATATACCGTATAGAATAAATATGGAATATTTACGACAAGCTACCTTGTGAGGTATCTAGATGTTTTGGTGATTATTCACCTTGTCAGAATGAATTACCTTCAAAATGCAATACTGAGGAAATATAAGTTGGGATGCCTAATTACATGCCAGCAGCTATATTGTAGCTCATGAAACTATGTAGTATAATTTTAGTTTATAAAAGTAAGATATTTCATCATAGAGAGTGTACTATGACTTAAAGGGTGGTCGGTGGTATAATTTTATATCTGTGTAGATTAGGCAGACTGGAAAAATTAGACCTCAGTTTTGCCGCATAAAGTAACTAATACCTGCTTGGATGAACCAAAGTTCCAATTCCTATTTCCGCATGTATGTGTCTATTATACTTCTAAAGGCATGTATGTGATATTTAATCCGGGAAAATTATATTCAGGCATTCTAGCACACTGAGGATGTTTGTCAAAACCATTCTAAGGCAATTTTATTTCTTCTTGATATATAAAGTTACTGCTTGGTTCCTTTCTACTCTTCTGATTGATTTATATAACAACAACCCATGGCGTCAACCACTGCTAATAAAAGCATATTACTCTACCTTGGATATTCCAGTACTATTTTTCCCATCTTGTATGCCTACCCGTATATATATATATATATATATATATATATATATATATTCTGAGCTTACTTGCATAGCCGTCTTTTGTACAGTAGATGTTAATGAGATAGTCACCGAAACAGGTAGGTTTGCAACGAGATAACATATAGTAAATATTCAATATTTATTCTACGCTATTGCCTATCTAAGATCCAGTCTTCCGATCAATGTCCACAAGAGGATGGGAAACGAATAAGTGGCTATATAAGGGATAATGTCTTCTGACACAGCCTATATTAGTTCATTTACATATTGACCAGTTACAAGCAATTAATTTAACTTCTATAGAAGATATCACCGTGGCACGCCAATTTCTCTTCCCTCTCGGATTTAGTTGGGTTTTTTTCTCTTATTGTATGAGGCAAAATCGTAAAGTAAGAAATATTGAAAATTGGTTCAAAAATATAGACATGACATTTGTGGTTGCTCCTTGAATTAATAATACGATTTTGTTTCACAGCACTATGGTTCATGCTTAGACCCACTTTCACTGTACTGAGTGTTTGTAATTGTATAATAAATTGCTGTATTTACTTTGCAATGCATTATATTGATACTAATGTTCTTATACTGCGATTTGAAATCCGGTTAATATTTTTATATTGCTGTGTTTTGTATTAATACATTAAGATGTTTCTATACCAATTGTTAACTCCCAAACACCCTCAACATTACCACGAATGCTTGTGAGTTTCAGATACTTGAGCAGTTTTGTTCGTCTTCATGACATGATACTTCGGTTAATGGCAACCTCAAATAAGTTAAGAATATTTTTGGTGAATGACCCAGCTTCTCCCAAGCTTCTCAATTTCCATGGTTTGTAAAATGTAATGCAATTAGCGATTCATAGAATTCGTGATCTGAGATTAAGCTATTTTTACATTGTATTGTTTTGCATTAAATTAACGCTAGTGTCATAAGGCCGTGATTTTAACTTTAACTGTAATTCTTCCTATCATTGTATTATGCAAACAGATGTAGGCAATCTGCGGTCTTCTGAAAGAAATACGCTTGAGGAGAAAACAATTGTACTGAAATTTATTTTCATTGATTCAATTATATTTAAAGTAAAACTTTTCAACTAATTGTTAACTTCAAAATTATGCATTTATATTTTTATTTACTCTTGTAATTACTGAGTATATACAATATGCATGTTCTTGTTTTGTTAGTAGTAATGTTATCAGATTGTATGTTAACTTCTCAAACAAACTAATGATTGATCTCTTGTGATGTGTTTCACGTTTCCATCAAATTTTGATTTCAAAATGCAAAGATTCCATGCAGATTACATCATGTGTAGTTAATCAAATATTCACTATTTCTCAGTCATTCTTCATACACTAAAGAAACACTCTGCAAGTATTGCACAATGTTTCCGCATGTTATTCGTTGTGGGTTTCCAAGTACCTTTTACAATGCATTAATGATTGTACAAAACAAACCAAAGAAAAACATTATTTATTAAATGGTCAGCTTTGTGATGCGAGATGGAGAGGAAAACAAATTATTTCTACCAATGTAAGATACAAACGTAATGGAGTTGTTTGTTTGTTCTTCCAGTAACTTTGGAAAGAATTTTGTCAATTGTGTATAATTGTCATAGAAGCTTCGGGTTAAATACGTCAAGAAGCACATCAGTTGCAAGTTGCTTCTACGATAGCGACTTTTGCCGTTTCTCTGGTTATAATTTTAACCTATTCAGCTCAATGGGAATCAGTAACGCACGTTCTCCAAGATGTTCAACTTCATGTAATATAAAATGCATAATGTTGTCCAGGAGCTCTTAAGTATAATCCATAATCAAAATCAAATAGCAGACTAAGCAATTCAAGTAATTTATTTCAAAGATCAAATAATTATCTGAAAATATTTTATGCACAGTCTACCTTATCATCTGAAAAAAATGTTACAACTGTTTTGCTGGTGAACATTAACAAACTCTTAGCTTCTTTTCCCTTTGTTTTGTTTTGATTTTTATTATTGTTGAAATGACAGAGTGTACAAGGGAAAAAATTGTGAATCTGATTGCAAAGGTAATTATATTATATTACATTGAATCTTTAGATGGCCAGACAGTCAATTGAATTGAAACTTGGTCATAAATCAAGAAACAAAGTTATGTATGTGGAGGATTAAATCGGCGTTAAAGTTAACAAAAGCGGATAAGTGTTCATCTGAATTGTGCATAATAACTGTTCGTTTAGAGAACAACCATAGATTCACACATTTATTTGCAGTTTTATTTCTTAATGTAAGAAAGCGAAAAACTGTAATATACACGATACTTTCTCATTTCCGTCCCTCGATTTTTGTATCATGATTTTCATGGATTTTCGCTCATAAGAACTTGCGAGTACTTACTTAGCATATTAAGTAAGGAAAATCCGTGGAGCACACTCTGTCGTAAATGTTACTCTTACCATTGGTTATATTATTCTTGTAACTTACATTCCAGTATCAGTAATTTATCTGGATGTCGCGCTATCTTTTAATGACCCATCCAATATGTTTTGTGTTCAACAATTGTGTGGCATTTTTAAAAATCAATTTTAATTCACGCTTTCGGAATTCCAACCCTATTATGTAAACATATCAGGTTGTATACTGTTTTGATCAATAATCAGAATGTCATATAACTATAATAGTCATGTTTATGTTTTTCAACTGTATTCTATTTGGAACGTTAATTAGTAATTTTAAAGCATTAATTTAGTCTAACACATTTCGGATCTATTCCACTATATAATTTCGTATAACAGAAGAAATTTAATTCGAGATATCACAAACACATTTGGTGTGCAAGCATTATTCATACTCTAATGTAAACCATCAGTATAAAGATAATTTACCATACTGATTTGGAAACAAAACTGAGGTGACACTATATTCAATGTGACATTGTAAATACGGCATATTATTGATTAGTTGCATAAAATTCAAACCTAAGAATTATCGCTTCTAATTAATCTACAGCTTACCCATTTTGTTAACGAAATAAATGTGGTCTCCTCTACATAATATCCATTTTTCTCTTTAGGAATATATTTTCTGGATAATGAACACATTATTTTTTATTTTAAGACAATATTGAACAACTACTATATGTAATTTAAAATTCATTAAATCTAATTGCGATGCCTTAAACTCAATTTAACCTATATTTCAACTGATCTGATAAAAGAGATGTAGAGAAAGAAGGGGGTGCAGACCACAGGGACAGTACGGGTCCCGCGATGGTGGGTGGGGGTTATTCAGCCGCGCCCCGCAGTAATGACAGCGGTGGGGTTGCCACGGAGAAGGCCGGCGATACACGCTGAGGTAGCCACTCCATCTCACGGGACTCATTTCTCCGGCAGGCCGCATCAGACCCTATATGGTGGAGGAATGCTATGCTCCGAGGACCCAAGACTCCAAACGTCTCGACGGCTATCGACAGGAACTGTTAGCGGCAGGCCAGGTTCCTGTACTTGCTGAGCTTCTCCTCCTCCGCGTTGCGGGCTGTGACACCGGGGTTTTGCGGCAGAACCTATATTGAACTGGAAAATCTTATCATTGGGATTAAAATTTAAAAAGAAAAAAATCAACCAATGTCTATAACCCATGGGCACATCGATGATTCCATTACACATAGTAACTTAGTTCCAAATAAGAAGTAGGCTTGTATTCCCCAACTGCGAGTTATATGATTATTGATAGATAATTTTAATTTCTGTTACATGAGAAACTAGTAGTTACGATTCTGTCTATGTATATTATGGATAAATATTCTTTGTGATGCATGTCCTCGTAGATTTTGAGGTTGTGCATACAAAATAAAAGTATTTATGCATATGATATTCAATATAAAATATCGATGCACTACACTAATTCTTTAGGGAATTCAAATTTTATGTGTTCAGGTAAAAATAATGTTTTCAGTTAATTATGAAATTTAGCAAGACGCTTGCAACGAGCTTCATCTTTTGAACAACATTTGATGGTTAGTGATCAGAAATTCGTAAATAATTTATTGTTATTATGATTTATTTTAATACAAGGTATTGCTCTTTAATAGAAAGTTTTATCGAAATAGTTTCATATGGTTTAAGAAACAGTCTGATATTGAGGTTGTGAGTTCGATTCCCAGACCGGGTGATGCATTGTGTCCTTGGGCAAGACACTTTATTTTCACGTTGCTCCTTCTACCTGGTGTTGCGACCGATAGATAGTATTAGCAATTGAAAGACCAGTGGAAAACATTGTTTCCTAGGTCCGATCTGACAAAAGTCGATCGCCCATTTTTTATGACATGCAAAGGAAACATTGGGTCTATTCTTTGACATGCCACTCCCCACACAACAACTTTGGTAGATGAAAAAAATTGAGAATGTATGTTATATATGATGCATGAATGCCAGGGAAGTATGTCCTGTGTATCACAGGTTAAAACTATTTTATCTTTGGTTTTCTAATACATACTGTATTGTGCATAAATATTAACAATTCATTAATTAATCTAAGAATGTACAGCATGTGAATTAACGTTATGGGTAAGTACCGGTTTGTGTTTGATTTAAATAGCAATTACTATATGTTTTCTTCATGAATAGAAGGATAAATGGGGTGCATGTTCTGCTGAATAATCAATATACCATGGAATGTGTCAGGACAATCTCCTTCATTTTTCTGAGTGTGAAGAGAATTATCACCATCATCATCATCATTTTCATCATTTCATGCTCTTTCACGCCCGCTCTTTCACGCCCGCTCTTTCATACTTGCATGTATCAGATGGAATTTGTTGTGGCAGATTTTTACTGGCCAGATACCCTACCTGTCACCAACCCTCACCTGTTTTCCTGGCAAGGTAATATATATCTCCATGGCCAGGTATATTTTTCATAGAAAACTGGAAATGAACAACATCGTTATATGATAGGGATGCTCATTTACAACTATCACACAATGTAAAGACAAGGGTACACACAAACATACACACACACACACACACACTTATAACAAAATGTATTTACTGGTGTTTCACAGCAAAGAGCTTCAAACTGCAGTTTCATTACTTTACATCTCTTTTAGGCAATGTCAATCTGGCAAAGAAAAAAAATAAGCATGTAGAAAGCAGTTGAAGTTCACAAATTATAATATAACTGAATTAGGGGTGGGGGGGGGGTCAAATTAATTGTTCATGAAGTTTAGATTAGAATGTCAGAGAATGACAGATCATTATAACTTTGACTGTTTTGAAAGAAAACAGTATATGAAATATGCAGAAAGAAAATTCCAGAACAATAATTTTTTTTGTAAAGAAGTTATGGCCGTGTGGTTAAAAGCCTCACTTTGCAACTACAAGATTTCGAGTTCAGTTCATGTGGTTTCGAAATCCAAGGTACCACTGCACAGCACCTTCAGTATGTGTCTTTTTACTCTACCCCAGGGTCGACCAATGACTTGTGAATGAATTTAGTAAATGGAAATTGTATGGAAGCTTGTTGTGTATCAACATCAGTATCATTTAACAACTGTTTTCTATGCTGGCATGGGTTTGATGGTTTGATAGGAGCTAGCAAGTTAAGACTGTGCCAAGCTCTACTGTCTGCTTTGGCATGGTTTCTAAGCTTCGATGCCCTTCCTAACGTCAACCACTTTACATAATGTATATAAATATATATATGTGTGTGTATGTATATATTTGTATATATATATATGTATGTATATATATATGTGAATATATATATATATATATCTGTGTGTTTTTGTGTTTGTCCCTCTCACTGCTTGCCAACTGGTGTTGGTTTGTTTGCGTCTCCATAACTTAGTGGTTTGGCAAAAAAGATTGATAGATTATGTACCAGGCTTAAAGAAAATAAGTACTGAGGTCAATTTGTTAGACTGTCCAACTATCTAGAAATCAAGGGAAATGACTATTATTCCCTTCAAACTTTGCTTTTGTGACCTGGACATCAATGTTTTGAAACTGACCTATTTTACATTACATTTCAGACAGAAGGTGGCGATTTGGCAGAGTCATCAGCGTGTCGGCAGAGAAGCTTAGCAGTATTTCTCCCAGTTACGTTCTACGTGCTATGTTCAAATCCCACCGAGGTGAACTTGGCCTTTCATCCTTTTGGGGTCGATAAAGTAAGTACCAGTGAAGCCACTGGGGTCGATAAAGTAAGTACTAGTGAAGCCACTGGGGTCGATGGTATCGACTCAGCTGCGATACCCAGGTATGGGTTAAATACCATCGCCAACCCGCAGGCCTAGCGTGGCAAGTACAGCAAATCGCCAGGACTCGATTAAAGTCCAGGGAGGGGTTCCTCATTCTGAGCGAATACTAAACCTTCCTTTTCACACAGATTCAGTGCTGAGTTGCTGAAGCAGAATTTTCTAGAGTTTTCAAGAACTTTTGAGAAGTTTCTAAAAGTTTCAAGAATTTCTAGAACATTCTGGCAACATAGATGGCAGTATAAATACAGGGATCGTAAGCTCAACAGTTCAGTTTACTTCTAGCTGTCCAAGTGGAAACAAGTTTGAGGAAAGCACAGTTTGAAGGAAATATTAGCCATTTTTTATACTTTCTGGGAGTAAGCAAATAGGAAATAACAGTTGCTACCCAAGGACAAAGCTCGTGTTACACAGTGTAATCTTTTTTGGAATAATGGTTCTTGAAGTACATCTATCACAGCTATAAAGAATAACATGAAAATATTGGGTTGAAAAACCCAATATCTACATGCTATTCTTTATAGCTGTATTTGATGTGCTTTGAGAACCATTATCCCAAAAAAGAATTATACACATTCTCTCAAAAGTTTACAAAATTCTTATGATGTCAACAATATATATATATGTAGTGTAAGCATGTATATTGTATTGTCATCATTTTATACCCTCTTTCCATGACAGATTGTCATAGTCCAAGTTAGTTCTTATTCAAAAATACTGTCTCCTCAATGTGTTGAGGGCTGTACCTCACTTGTACATTCCAAATTTGGCATGGTTTCTACACATAGATGCTCTTCCTGACAAGTATACTGAGTCCAATGCTAGAGAAGTTGTCATGTCTTAAATAAGACTAACGTAACCTCTTGATCCTGCAGTGTCTCTGTTTGTTCAAGACAGTCTGACCAAGAGGGGTGAATAACAGAAAGATAACCCAGGGCCAAGATTAGTGGGTGGGAGAAGCAAGGGAATGATAGGAGCGAGAAAGTAATTGGAGAGTGAGGGTGGAGTGATGGAACAGTTTACAGACCTGGTTAATGGAAGAGAGACAGTAATGGTCCCCACATGTTAACTGGTATGAGAAAATGATGGATATCAGTAACAGATGGCCTTGAAAAGAGGGTGTGATAGCTGTCAGCATAGGAAGGAGTAATGATAGGATATATCAGATACAAATAATGTATCCAATGTTATCTCTCATAGATATGCATCTTGATTGGAGAGGTGAACAGAGTGCGGTTGGGGGAAGGGGGAGTAGATGGTAAAATATGTACAGGCCCTATACTACCCTTCACTATATGGTACACATACCCTCTCTCCTATTTCACTGCTTGTGAAAGAGTGAGCGTGTGTTAGATGAAAGGGTTGAATAGATTCAATGCCATTCTAAACTACATGGGTAACATAGTGTGGTGAGTTGGGGAGAGTGAGTGAAGAGAAGCTAAGTTATGGAAAGATGTAAGATAGAAAGATAAAAATATCTCAAGAGGCAAGGAAGGACAGCATATAGAGGCTTAACAGGGATGTATTAGGTAAAAGACACAAGTATGTATATGTATATATATATATATATCATACAAAGAATTAAGTTCTCCAATACAGGTTAGCTGCAAAACAGCAATGAAAGCGAGTGAAACTCTAGGAAAATGGAAAAAATGCCAACCAACCCCCACTGGAATCGAACCAGCATCTTTCATGGATTCGACGGACTGTTTTACCATTAAACTAAGGAGCTAGTTGACAAATTTTCCATCTTCTATAAGCGCTATAAACTTAGCTTTTGAATAATAGTCTCAAACCAGGAATATGTAAACAAGCGTTTACATATTTTTTTTTACGTATTGAAGGGAATTGAAATAATGCAAGGAATTAACAGACGAAAAACAAACAAACAAAATTAAATAAGTATACATTATACAAAAAAATAAAAATCAAAACATTATACAAACCAAAATTAAGGCCTACCGTCTAAGGATGATGTGGATGTCGAACGAACCAGGTATAGACAAAAACAAACCGACAGAATGTGGACATACAAACAAACTGAAATGAGTATACAAAAAACAGCCTTGCGTCTTTAAAGACGAGACGAATAATAAGTAAACGCAAGAGAAGTCCTGAAGGATTTGAAAGGAAAAAATCTCAGCGCTCAGGCAACAAAGAGTGTTACGAACGAGATGAGACAAACACAATTTATTACTTGGGCAATTCTGTGTCTAAAAGGAAGATGACCACAGATCACGTAGCAGTAGAAGTGGTAGTATGAAGAGGGAGAGAGTAAGAGAGAGAGTAAGAGAGAGAGAGACAGATAGTAGCATAGAGGAAAGTGTTGGAGAGGGAGAGGAAGGCAAAGGGAGATAATGAAGGATAGAGATAAGAGTCGCACAAAATTATTCACTGAATGGTCAAACAAGAGGTGTGTGCGAAGCGTTATATGGAGTAATATATTTCGTAATTTAAATATATATTGCATTTAAATATATATTGCACTTTCACGCATGCATATACCTACGACGCAACTTCTGCCTGCCGAATTCACTCACACGGCTTTGGTCAGCCAGAGGCTACAGTATATGACATTTGCCCAGGTGCAGCACAGTGGAGATGAACCTGAAACCATGTGGTTGGGAAATATATATATATATATATATATATATATAAGATGATATAACTCTCTCGGAAAGAGGTAGTTACGGTTCTAGGAAATCATACTCCACTCTACGAGATGACATCTGATGTACCACAGGGATCCGTTCTTGGACCCCTACTATTTGTTGCATATATTAATTGCATAGATGCCAACTTGAGGAATCTTACAGTATTGAAATATGCAGATGGCATCAAGCTGTACCTCAAGATAAAAATAACAGATTCTATGCGCTATAGAAGTTTCCTGCAATCAGACCTGGACACAATGCAGCAATGGATTTCTGACTGGCAACTCAAGCTA
>JAOPUL010004099.1:26997007-27012535 GCA_027564515.1 Octopus rubescens
GTCACCACTTTGCAATAGGACCCTTGCTGCGTCCTCCTCAGTACACTGCACTCTCGATGTGGCTGCGCCATAGCACCTGAGGCATCTGATGCGGCCCATCAGCAAGTGAGATTGTGAAATCTTATAATAGCAAACACTTTGTAGCGTTCAGATGATTAGAACTTAGATTCCGACATCTCAAATGGGGACAATATTAGCAAATTAATAATGGCTAGAACTCAAATTCAAACAAGCAGATGTTGATGCAAATAATTAAATGAATAGGCAATTCCAATGAGCAGAATATAAATATATAAGAATATATTCAAAAAAAGGAGGCAAAGACTGTGAAATTTTGATATTATAATAAATAGTTTAACTAAATCATCAGTTTTATTTTTTTCTTCTGTCTCTCTAGCTAGACACACACTCTCTCTCACACACACACACACTCACACACAAGTATCTATCTATTAAATTTTACTCACTAGCTTTTGCCCATCCAAAGGCTACAATATGATAAATTGACACAGAGTGAGATTGAACCTTGAACCACGTGGTTGCAAAGCCAACTTCCAAACCACTGCGCCACTGTACTTAACGTCCATTGTTATATACACAACTCCTCCATATCCAGTAAAAGTTCAACAAATTGAATATTCTATTGATGTTTTTCTTTCTTTTTTTCCTTTTCATGCAAAATCTGCATTTGTCTTTTCCTTGTCAGGCACTGGTGTAAGGATCTACGTGATTTGTTTATAATAGCTTTCAAAAGATCGAAGTTCGAAATAATAGTAGAATAAGATTAGAATTCTTTTTACTTAACAGTAAATTCTTCATAAAATTAATAATTTATTCAGTTTCATTCATCCTTTCACATCTGATTCATGATTACATGAAAACAAAGCGAAAAAGCCAAAATATTTGATTGTAGAACATTCCCTGTATAATCTTCAGTTCTCTGCCAAACAACGAATTATCTTTTCATTTCTTCTATTATTACTTCAGTGAATCACAGATTCCCCACCACACCACTTTACTCATCTTGATTTATAATATTAGTAAATCCATCTGTTATTTCCGGTGTCTGTTATTTTAACATCTGTCCTGATACTGTGTCAATAATTGGAGATTTTAGCTGCTGCTTCTTTTGGTGTTGCATCTGTAACTGAAGGTTTAGTCTGCATCTTGATAGTGTTGGTGATGTAGGTTTTTTTTTACTTAGTTATATTATCTACATATATTTTTGTTCAGCTGACTATGTAGGAATGGAAAAAAAACAAAATGATGATAATAATGTGTGTGTGTGTGTAATATTACTTATTCACTCAAGACCTTGGCTCCTCTTGAAGCATAGATCAATCTCCCTCCACTCACCTCTATCTTGAGCTTTCCTCTCCAAATGTGCCCATCTCCATCCAGATATTTTTATTTCAATCTGCAGGTCATGTCACCAGAGGTTTCTTGACCTTCCTTTCTTTCTTTTGCCCTGAGGGTTCCACCAGAGTGACTGGCTGGTGATGCTATGCTGTGCTGGGGCCTTTTGAGGGTGTATCTAATCAAGTGACACTTTCTATGACTGAGAACTCCATGTTACTGGAGGGAGTGGGGAGGGAGTCTGTTGGGTTTGCTCTCACAAGGTTATGTTACTAATTTTCTTCAGGCAATGAGGAGCATCTTCATTGGCTGAGTATCCTTCTGAGGCAGGGCTTGCCTCTTTTTGCCTCTTTTTTAAGGCAGCTTTCCTACACCTTCATCTTGACCATACAATAGGACTGAGTTCACATTTGTAGATGCTGATCTTAATGATTCTGAGGATGAGTCTCAATTACTAGATATTACTCAGCAAGAGGAATGCTACTCCACTGTGCCAATCCTGGCTTTCATATCGGTATAAATGCTGCCTAACTGGTTGATGATGCTTCCAGGTACTAAATGTTTTCCATTTCCTAGAGTGAGTCATCTTTAATACATACTAGCTCTTCCATAGCAATATGGAGTCTTGCTGCTCTGACAGTTCAGACCAGCTCATACAGATATTTCACTGAATGTGGTTGTTATACTGCTTCTGGACAGACTGTGAGAAAGCAGTACAAGAGTACAAGGTCATCTGTGTAATTAAGAGAATCAGGCTGGTTTCACATGGTCCACTGAATTCCAGTTCTCTGGTTAAGTAGTCTTCATTAACCAATTGATCACTATCAAGAACCACAAAGGGGAAGAACCAGTTTTGGCAGACTTCGGTTTGAACTGTTAACTCTTTATTCAATCTGCCATCAAAATAACATAGCATAGCAACAATTGTGTATATTCACATGTATATAGATGTGTGTGTGTGTGTGTGTGTGTGTGTGTGTGTGCATGTGTGTGTGATGTCTATCTTACAAATCATCATCGTTTAGCATCCATTTTCCATGCTGACATGGGTTAGATGGTTTGATTGGAACTAGTAAACCAGAGAGCTTCCCCAGGCTCCAGTCTGTTTTTGCTTGGTTTCTACAGCTGGATGCCCTTCCTAACACCACCCACTTTATAGAGTGTACGGGTGTCTTTTACATGTAACTGGTACAGGTGCCTTTTGCATGTCACCGACACTGGTGCCTTATATGTGTGTCACCAGCACGGATGCCTTTCATGTGTCACTAGCACTGGCTACAATTTCACTTAGCTTGATGTGTCTTCTCAAGCACAGCAAATCACCAGAATTCTCATCGTCTCCATACTCTCCAAAACTCTGAAGCCCAAAATGGAGTTTTCCTCTTGCACACACGTATATCTCAGACCATGTGCAGGAAATGGCAGTCCAAATGATGGACATAAAGACACTGATACACACCAGCCTCTGACCCATAGGTGTGTTGTCTCCTTGCATTTTCAATCACTATTATAATGGTCCGTCTCTACGTTCTGAGTTCAAATTCCGCCGGGGTCGACTTTGCCTTTCATACTTCTGGGGTCGATAAAATAAGTACCAGTTTAAGACTGGGGTCGATGTAATCGACTAATCCCCTCCCCCAAAATGGCTGGCCTTGTGCCTAAATTTGAAACCATTATAATGGTCCCTGCTCTTATGAGCTATATGGCCTCAAGTTACCTTCACTCAAACATTCCTGTCCCACTTATCTCTCCTCCTCCTATCCATCCACTCTTCTTAGAACGCTGGCCCTCTGGAATCATTTCCCTGCTGATATCTGTTTCTGCAGGTGATTAAATTACAAATGTTCAATAGCAGCATTAATGGCATCAGTGTCACTGGTCTGGGGGGGGGGGGGTGTTCTGTGATGGCCATTGGTATTTCCCCTTCTTCCAGACCCAAGAAAATAAATCTAAATATAATATACATATTATCTTTTATGTTTTACGTGTTTCAATCTCTAGACTGTGGCCATGCTGAGGCACTGCCTTGAGGAATGAATCAACCTCAGTGCTAATTTTTTTTTTACTTATTCTATCATTCTATTTTGCCAAACCACTAAGTTACAGGGACATAAACACACCGTCACCATTTGTCAAGTGGTGGGGGACAAACACAGACATGAAGACACACACACACATATATATATATACTGTAAATAAAAATAATTATAAGCTTTAAGCTTATGAGCGATCACCGTGCTTAAAGCTTATAATTATTATTATTTACAAAATGTTCACTTTTCACTGGTTCCCCCATATAACGCTGAATATATATATATATATATATATATATATGATGGGCTTCTTTCAGTTTCCATCTACTAAAATCCACTCACAAGGCTTTGGTCGGCCCAGAGTTATAGTAGAAGGCATTTGCCCAAGGTGCCATGCAGTGGGACTGAACTCAGAACCATGTGGTTTGGAAGCAATCTTCTTACTACACATGCACGCCTGTGCCTAACTTAGAAATATTTATTCTGATGTTTCAACATCTGAAAATAAAGAAAAAAAATAATAATTTGAAAGTAAAATTGACATCCAGTTTTAAAAAGTTTTTGTTTTTTTGTTGTTAAAATTCGTTTATTTTTAATAACAATTCCCAAGTCTAAGTTGACAGCTTGTGGAATTAAAGAAATTCAAGGAAAAATTCTAGAATTTCTTATTCTAGTTTCAGACTAATGATAAATAACAATAAATACATCCAATAGAATAAGTAACAAAATCATATATAACGAAAAATAGCAACAATAATAACAATGAGTCAGTGAGGAAGCCATTATGTAGTTGCTTGAGTTGCTAGAAATGGCAGCCAAGTCTACCTTATATCTTCCTTAAAGAAGGAAGAATTCATTGAATAATGATGTAGTCCAAGATATACTCTATCTCAAAAAACATGGTCGTCATGGCAACAATACTTATGATCATAGGTATATTCAATCAGAACTGAGCTAGTGTTAAACAAGAATAATAACAACAAAAATTCGTATGTGTTTATTCTACAAAGCTGGTTGAAGAAAGGAATAAAGGCAATATTGGTTTGAATATTTTGTTGGTTTAGAATAGTCTTCGTTTTTCAACCAACTGTCATCTTTCATATACATCACATGTCTATACCAGGGCAGTTAGATTTCTTGTTTACTATATGTCATTCTCCTTATACCTATATTCTTCTCTAAGTTCAACTGTGCTGTCATTCATGCACACTAACATTACACATCCAATGGTGAGCATTTCTTTCTGTTCTTTGCACATTCTCCACATTCAATGCCTATGTTTCACTACCATATAATATCATGCTTTGTACAAAATCCTCATTTAATCTGCCCTTCACTCAGAGGGAAACTATTTTGCTGCATACAGAGGTAATTGTTCCTTAAACTATTTTTATCTGTCTTTACTGTGGCTACTATCTTTTCCAAAGAGCCACTTCTACTGTTGATTGGGTCACCTGTAAACTACTAGCAAACTTTTCCTTAAAAATATTCTTCATTTCAAGGGTGCTCTTATTAACTACACCTGTGCCTTAAAATATGAAGTCCTTCTTTGCTATCAGTCTTCCTATGATCCATAGTATCCTTTGTGCACCCATAATTTACATAGGGTGCACAGTATAGTAGATCATCAGAGTTACCTTTCCCTGCTACTCACTATTGTATTCTTGAAGATGATATGGATAAAGACAGCATCAGAAGGATGAATGTCATAAACCTAAGATTTGTCATAAACCTAAGCATTGATGGAATGGTAAGAAAGGTAGATGAACAAGATAACCAAGCCACCTTGATAGATTTCCACCTGGTTTGGAGTGGAAATCAATACCAAAATAACCAAAGTTATGACAAATTCCAATGGTGTCATCACAACTAAAAGCTCAAGATCTGGCACATGGCTGTGACAGATGGAGAAGACTGGTGTATAGCATGCCACAATGATGCTCCTGTGACTTCATAAGGAGTTGAAAGCTCAGACAAGGTGCAGGCATGGTTGTGTGGTAAGACGCTTGCTTCCCAACCACATGGTTCTGGGTTCAGTCCCACTATATGGAACCTTGGGCAAATGTCTTCTACTATAGCCCTGGGCTGACCAAAGCCTGGGAGTGAATTTGGTAGACAGAAATTGAAAGAATCTCATCGTATATGTATATATCTATGTGTCTGTTTGTCCCCAACCACCACTTGGTGTTGGTGTCTTTACTTCCCCATAACTTAGCAGTTCAGAAAAAGACACCGATAGAATAAGTACCAGGCTTAAAAAATAACAAATAAGTATTCATTCGACTAAAAATTCTTCAAGGTGGTGCCCCAGCATGGCCACAGTCTCATGAGTCTCATGACTGAAACAAGTAAAAGATAAAAGAAGCAATAACATTGAAAAAATAATACTTTAACTTTGAAGAGTAACAGCTTTAGTCATAAATTATTGTTTCTATATTTGAGATGATTGACATGCCAAAGGAGAATGAAGTGGTGATTTCAGAATACTGAACTTTATGACGGAAATGATGAATGGCAACAAGTGTCAGAGCACTCTGCTACAGAAGCTGGTCCAACCTATTTAAGCTTGGGTAAACAGATGTAAAATGATGGTGGTTATGATGATATGCTGAGAATAAGACCCTCCAATCAGAGACCATATGATTTAGCAAAGCTAAATATACAGTATAAAGTTATACTCAACATGTTTGAGTGCACTTGGACATGAGAAGACCTACTGCTACAGAGATATTCCTGAGAGAAAATTTTCCTCTTAGACAGGTGTAAAAACACAGCATTGGCTGTAAATAACATCTTTGGATCATTAGAATCATGTTTCTGTGTCAGCTACAAACACCAAATCTGACATTCATAGCCTGATAAGAATGCAGTTAAATATTACAGTATTTAAAAATGTTTCATTATAAGAAATCATCATAAAATTCTTTCCCTTCAGTAATATTGGGGTTTTTTATTATTAAATATTCCTTCTGCTATGTGCTATTATGATCATGGACCTCTATGCTCTTTTGTATGAAACCAGCCACTAAGACAATTGAGTATCTTTCCCCTGGGTCTTCCCTGGCTTCTTCCATTCAGTTTCTTGATAGTTATTTAGTGCTCAAGGCTGTTTCTTCTCATATGATATTCAATAAATTGAACCTGTTATATTTTTATGTTGTTAGAATGCTTCTTAGCAGCGTAAAGATTAAATAACATCATTAAATCATTAAACATCAGAATCTTTGATCTCCTTTAAAAGATGTCTAGAAAACTTAATAGGAATTTCTTAGCATTGGAACTTTCTGTAGTAGACAGAAATCTTATTGGAATTGTAGATTAATGCCATATCACAGAAAAAATAGTTGTAGTGACTTCAACAAACGTTTTGTAAGTTACAGAGTAAGTCTGAGATATGAAATTTAAGATGTCAAGTTGAAAGGTGAGTTTCAGTAAGATAAGATGTGATCTAACAATTGTTATCTTTTAACATTTGTAAAAATTAGTAAATAGATAGATATCAAACACACTAATTAAGACAGAGTATATAATTATTTCCAATATTTTGCATCATTTGTCTATGGTAGTTATAGCACAATAAATAATGGAAAGGGTCCTGAAAAATGAGTTCCAATGAAACTAAAGCACAACTAGATTTTACCCGTTTATTAATACGGATTAAAACAGGTTAAATTACTTTGGAGTAAAAAAGAGCAAAGGCAAAGAAAATTTAATTCAAATTTGTTAGACTAATTAAGTGAAGTGTATTTATGTTTGTAATAAATACATGGGTATCACTGTGGTTTAAGTCCTCTTGCCACAAGCTTACAGGCTGCTGAAAAAAAATGATTACTTCAATCCCATTGCAAATGCAGCCTTTTGTTTCTGACAAAGTTAATTTACTCAGTAGTTCATCTAATCTACAAATGGGTAAACTATGAGGTAAATTCTACCAATGGAGAAGAGAAAACTACTTCAGTTTATCGTTAGTTGACTCTTCAGTGAAGTTCCAAAATCAAGATAGGGAAATAATTGACCATCCAACAATTACTGATACTCTACAAAGTTCAAGTGAGGCCAAAAATGGAATATTGTTCCTACATCCAGTGCTGCTGCACACAGACATATCTTTGACAGGCATTTAGAGAAAGACCATTCGACTGACTGACATAAAATCACTTGCAGACATGTTCTAGTCTGTAGCTCACAGGAAGTAATATGTACCATGAAGAAGGTTGTTGTATACACCAATCTCTTCCACAGAGCACAAAACATGCACTGGAGAGAGCATGCCACCCTACAACGAATAAGCTGAAGCCAATATCTATGCATCAACATCAGAAATGACTAGAATTGGCTGGTCCCTCTCATTGAACAGACAGAGATCATTTCATCCCTCCGCTAGTGAAAGCCAACACAGAGTTTTCTCGAAAGCTTACTTTTCTAGACGTCATTGTGTGCAACTCAGGAATTGTATTCTATGAACTTGGAGTTGCAATGAATGATCGAGAGGTGTGGAAGTCGATCGTACTGTGAATCCCAACTGATTGAGATGGGTTGTTCAACCACATTGAAGGATGATGGTGAAGAATATGTCCACTCTGTCTTTTCTACTGTACGATAGGTAGAAAAGGTTTATGCCTCCTCAACTCAGGCACACCTGACACATTAGTCTCTCCTACTCTCAAACCCTATATTGTTTCCAACTGTCCAGTCTCTGTGCTATCCATTATTCCCAGACCATCCTTGAAACATCAGCCCTCTACAATCTCCTCCCTGTTCAAGTCTTTCTTGCAATATTGACTAACAACAGTTTAAATGCAACAGTAATGGTACTCATATTACTGATCTCAGATGGCCTTCAAAGACCATAGGCACTATCCCTTCCTCCTGACCCAGCAAGTGTGGGAGGAGGAATTGCAGAGCATTACTGACTGAATAAACATACATGGAATATATAGGAGAATGAACTGCAGATAAAAATTTTGATTAATATTATATCCGATGAAATCTGTGTCACTGTATCACCTCATCTCTGACAGAGAAAAAAATGTGTGAAATCAATGATCAGAAGTAACTGGAGAAAATAGAAAATACATTGCTTCTGTTCTGAATATTGTGATTACTGCAAGAAGTATTATTAGACTGGAGTTTCTTAGTTGTCTATGAATTTTTCTCTTCCTCACTAAATTAATGATGATGGCTGCAATTATTTTAATTACTTTAGAGGAAAAAAGCCATTTCTTTGTAGTAGAGTCACAATTTGTTAAAGAATATTTTACAAAGTAATAGGTGATGATGAAGAAAAGGGTACAATCCAACATGAACAGATCTTTAATTGGTAAGGGGTAATGAATGTAACTTAAAAAAAATAACAAAACCTGTTTGCCCGACTAAAAAGATCAATACAAAACAGGATCCAATGTTAGTTCACAGTTCAAAGCTTTGCAGTACAAAGGGTGCTCAACCATAAAAACAGTTTTTCCTTGAAAACAAAAAACATTTTTTCATACTAGCTTGCAGAAATGGATGTAAAATAGTAAAAATAAAAGAAAAGGGAATAAAAATTCAAAATTATTCCTTTTGGTTAGCGCTTTCTCAGCGGAATTCATAAATTCAATAACATATGCTGAAAACTATTTCTGTGTTATCTTTAAATTTTTCTTTCCATAACAAAATATATTTTATTTATTTACAAATGCACATTAAGATAAGATTCACTTATCTATTTATACAATATCACCTCTATTGTTAGAAACATCTGGAGCATTATGAAAGATATATTCGGTGTTTATTTATGTTTCTATTTATCAAAGATGATATAATTATCCATAGCCTGCAGATAGAAGTCTTGTCATAGATTTTATATCTTTAGTTTCTATGATTTTACTAAGCCAAAGGTCAAGTATTTTTCTACTTTCTCTTTTATAGCTAATTTGTTAGTGTCAAGGCTGGAAGTCAGCTATAAAATTCTACTTAACAAAAAGTAAAATATATTTCTGAGATGAATTATTAAAATAGATTAGCTTTATTCTTTGTGCACCATTTTTTACTTTTATAAGAATGTTTTACTTTTATAAGAATGCTGTAAAGTGTTTCATGTTAGGAAGGACATCCAGCTGTAGAAACCATGCCAAATCAATCATTTCAGCTTGGTACAGTCCTCTGGCTTGCCAGATCCTATCAAACAGTCCAACCCATGCCAGTATGGAAAATGGACTTTGATGATGATGATGATGATGATAAGTATAGTTTAAGATTTGTCTTTAGATGTTGTTATCGACCTAAATACATAATATTTTCATTGTGTTAGGATTGAACTTGCAATTATTTGAAATGCAGAAGCTTAAAAGATTTTAATCACAATGCCAATGTCTTGTATTGTACTTGAAGGCAATCAGAACCACATTGATTTAAGTATAGTATAAAATAGCCTGAAAGAGGTTTGGCAGTATATTCCTATTGTAATTTTGGTATTGCCTTCATATATATTAGTATTTACATGAAGTGTACATTTATATATATGGTTGTGTATGTGGATATACACACACTACCACCAGATCCTCGGATGCCTTTAGCAGAGTTTACATTAAAGGTAGATAGGGTAAGAAGAGTCCTGTAGATGTTTAGTTCTTTTAGCACTTACCAGAAGAATTCTGTAAATTTTAGTTGTTTTTACATCCACTAGAAGATACATTTCTTGTAGCTACTTCAGAGAACATGTCAAAACACTTTGCCAAACATCAGAATATATTTCTTTAGAGATATAAATTACTTCACCAGAAAACTGAAATTTTTCACAATAAAATCTGTTTGGTGAAAACAAAATTGACTTGCCAGACATCCAAGATGTTTTCCTATTCAACAATAGTTTGTTATTTCTATTTTTATAAAGTATAACATTGTAATAATAAGACTAATATTGTAAGAATTAAAATACCTACAAATTTTTTCTGATTATTGTTTAGAATGCTGAATTTTAAAAACAGATTCTTTTCTATTTCCTTATTGATCTGGCAATTTATGATGGATGGACTGCAATACTATATAATTTCCATCTACTGCTGACAAAAGATGATGGCTTGGCTGCTAGCTGAATAACCCTTGACTTGTCATAAATATATTGCAAAATTACAAATTAACTTGATTCAGAACACCTTTAGAAATTTCTTGTTTCATATTTATTCTTATTTGCTGATATGTTCGGTTACCATTCACATTAGAATTAGGTTCGGTCATTGTTATGCCTGAAAAGTGTTGCTAATGACTATAATATATTTATTCTCCTCACTAGAATTCATATTAATAACAGAACCATCAAATATAGAAAGCATTCTGTTTGATTCTGGATAATGTGCCATATTTTATTTCCTTTCAATTCCTGCATCTATTTGGTCAATAAAAATTCCATATCTTTGCAATTATGGCAATATGAAATAGAATAAAAGAAAAAAATTTCTTTGATTGATATATCTCTATGGAATTTTAAAAGGGTTTTTATCTTAATTTTTCAAATCTGCAATTACAAAGGAAGGAAGTTATTATCCAAAGACCACACATTTATTATCTTGTTCAATTTTCTTATTATTTTAGTAGCATAAATTACTTGCAGAGTTAAGGTTTAATAGAATTCCTCATAAACTCATAAAATTGAAAATTTGGAAATTAAAAAGTAGCTTTTGATATAATTGGAATATAGATATGTACATGGTACCTTCATGACATGATCCATCAGTTTGATATCTCTGTAGCTGCTATTCTTTACTAGAGCATCTTTGCTTTTGTAACAATGTGTGATGACACTGTTACTTGAGACATTGGGTATGCCTACCCTCTGTACTATGTGATTGATTATGTGACTATTGCTATCCTTTCTTTTGTGTGAGAATGTTCTCCAGAGCTGAGCTATAGGGAGTGATGTTTGTTGACATGTCTGTGTCAATAAATCATCTAACAGCTCTGCACTTTTGAAGATGATTAGAATGAAAACACCCTGACTTGAAAAAAAAACCAAAATATAAACAAGAAAGAATTAACAACAGAGAACAATGCCTCAATAATACATATTTAACCTATGCTAGCAAGGGAAAATGGGCTTAAAATGAATGAGTGGAGTAAATGAAATTATATATAATTTTATTATCTTGTTTCCAGTGTACATGTTTGCCTTGTCAGTTATTGAAACTTTATTCCATATTGGTATCAAAATGTTTGCATATCACTGCTTTCTGTGACTCTGACGTTTCACAATAATAGCTCAAAGGTATTTGACAATTTTTCAAACTGATTTTTTTAATATTAATTCACACTACATTTTTTTTTCATTCTACTACAGCCTGGCATTGTAAGTAAAATTGGTAGACAAAAACTGTGTGAAAGCTTGTTGTGTGTGTGTGTGTTTTAGTGTGTCCCCGCCAACACTTGACAACTTGTGTCAGTTTGTTTACACCCCCATAGCTTAGCAAATTGGTAAAAGAGATTGATACAATAAGTACCAAGCTTAAAAATATAAATACTGGGGGTTGATTTGTTCAACTAAACCCTTCAAGGCAATGCTCCAGCATGGCCACATTCTTGTCATAACATGAGTAAAAGATAGAAATAGGGTTGGTCTCAGGCAGGTTGACATCTTTTGTACTTGATGCAACATATTTTATTTATTTTTAGCGTTATTCTCTATCTATTTTTGTAACATGGCACATGCATCTGTCTACACACTGTCTTATGGAAGTTGATTAATATATATATATGATACAGTCTGGTTTTGGGGAAGATGTAGAACTACAGATTTGAGAAACCTTTAACACTGTAATATACCACCTGGCCTCATAGGTGTTACTCTAAAATTTATTCATTGTCACAATATAAGGTTTAAATATTGGTTTCTAATTTTGGCATAAGGCCAGCAATTTTGAGGGAGGGCCTAGTCAATTACATCGACCCCAGTGCTCAACTGGTACGTATTTTATCGACCCCGAAAGGATGAAAGGTAAAGTCAACCTTGGCAGAATTTGAACTCGGAGCGTAAAGGCAGACAAAAAGCTGCTAAGCATTTTACCTGGCGTGCTAACGATTCTACCAGTTTGCTGCCTTGAAGAAGGTTTAAATATTGCAAGGCATTTAATTTGCAGTTACTGTCTCTTATTCAGGACATTAACCAAATATTTTCTTTTATGCGCTCATCACATGTTATCGAAATATTAGTATTGTTTCTTTTACTATGTGTATAGGGATTGTACACATACTCTCATTGAAAGACTGAAATGAGCTAATGAAGGAGCTTTCATGTGTTCTTTTGCAATGTTAGAAATAGAAGGAAAATTCCAATAACAGAACATGTATATGATCACTTGATCCACTAAAAACAGCAACTAAATTGAACCAAGAATGCCTTAATTTATATGGTTGCTAAACTTGCTAGAAATAACATTCAAAGTGAGCCAATGTAAGAGAAAAATAGTACAAACAATGAAGCCTCTATGTGCCTCTCCACCTGTTCAAAATAGTAGCAAAGGAGTTTCTATGCAGTTACTCAACCTGTAAGAAATAGCAACCAAAACCAAGTTGACTCACTACGCTATGTATAGCATCCCAAACTTAACCATAAATGACCTCTCAATTAGAATAATAAGTTAACTCACAAACTGTCAATTGTGTAGTGATATTGCTACAATACAAATGACACAATCTCTTTAGTTATCTGTTTTAACTAGGTACATCAGTGCTGGAAATTTATGAGTGAATTGTTTTTCTTGAAACTTCAGAGAATTCTTATATGCTCCTATCTTATTTCAATCAAAATTACTGGTTTATAAATATTTCAAATGATACACATTCACACAATGCATAAAAAAAACATTTTTAATAAACGAGATTTACATGAACAAGTTTGGCACATAATAAATTTGAAGTTCTCTCCCTACTCTCTTTGTATATCTTATAAGACCATGGATCTATATCTAGAAAGTTCCTCTCAAAAGTGCAAGCTTAGACAATTTATTTTATGGAATACCAGTAATTACTCATATAGCAAGTCTTCCCTCTTCCTGTCATCAATGTTGTCTAAAAGAAAAGCAAGAGCCAATACAGTTTGGCACCAGCATCTTTGCAGCTGTTGTCATCAAAACATAAAAAGCCAGAGTTGATATTGCAAAACATTTTATCTGATGCTCTAACAACTCTTCAAATCTGCTATCCTAGACTGCAGCTTAATTTATCAACTGAAGAAGAATGGAAGACAAAGTTGGCCAAAGTAAAACTTGAACTCAGAGCATGGAGAGCTAGAACAAATAGCAGCAGGTGCTCTAATGCAGCTACTAAATTGTCACCTTTTTGCAATAACTTTCAATCTTTGCACTCTGAGCCACATTTTGAAGGCCAATACAAGTAAAGGCATGACAAGGTCCCAATAGAAACCGCTAAAGGGGTAGAGGGTTCAGGCCAACAAACAGCAGCTATCACTGCCCAAGGGTGTCAGATTTCTAAGGGAAGATGATAAGGCTTCTGAAATGAAAGCAATTGTAAAAAAAACATATTCTCTTTTGCATCCAATGTTAGGCTGGGAGATGCAAGTGGGCCTGAAGTGTAGCCTTGTGTTCTCAGAGGAGCTAGCATTAACATCACTCCAACCAGATATGTTTCTGCTATCCAGGAGTGCCAAAACAATAATCATAGTTGAATTTATAGTGCCCTAGGTGGACAGATTTAACATTTCTCACCAGCTGAAGAAAATCAACTATCAGGAATTGGCCAATGAGGCACTTGTCAAGGTATGACATGTGACTTCATTCACTATCGAAGTCAGCTGCTACAGCTTTCCAGCTAGGTCATTGTGCTGTTTCCAGCTAGGTCATTATGCTGAAACCCAGACAACTGAAGAAAACCACCAAGGAGATAGGCATGGCAGCTGAAACCAGCTCAAAGTGGCTGTGGCTGACTAATAACTGTAGGTGGAACCCTTCCACTTGTGAAGACTAATTCAGTCCTCACTGCCTCACTCAAGCAAAGCAAACGGGCCAAGGGGTGAAACACTTGTAACCCTGAGATAGCTGGTGATGATACAGAAAGGTTTCCAAAAATTCAGTCCTCACTGCCCCACTCAAGTAAAGTGTACAGGCCAAGGGGTGAAACGCCTGTGACCCTGAGATACCTGATGATGATACAGAAAGGCTTCCAACATTGAACTCAGAAGAAGAGCTTGCAATACATCTGAGTAGCTCCTGCAGTTGCAGTGTAGAGCAATACATCTCCAATGTTTATTTTACCTTTTAATACTTTGATAGTAAATTAGTTTCATAAGGAGGAGCACAATCAACCAAATCAATTATATTAAGTTTAAACATACAATTTATATATGGTGATATTGAGAATTCTATGTTATTGAACATGAGGATAGACACCCACATATCCTGCTCCATCATCAATGCACTAAGTAATCACAATACTACTCTCATCCATGGTTTTCATATGCTCATCACATGATACTGAAATATTTGTATTGTTCCTTTTAATGTGTTGATAAGGATTGTGCTCAGACTCTAATCAAAAGATTTAAATGAGCTAATGAAGAAGTTTTTATGGCTTTGAAATGATGCCCATATTTCATCCTCCAATGAGTTGATTTCCAGATGATTATTTAGATGGCAAGCAATGTTAAGTGTTGTAAGTAGTGCCTGGCAAGTTGCAAATGTTTTCCTGTAACTTTGTTGGTCAACTGAGAGGCCACCATATAGTTACTCATTGGTCAATTTCTGCATTGAGCTGCTGTCAGACCTAGAGGAGGCAAAAGTAATTACTGTGAAGCATTTAGTCCAGTTCTGGGAACTCTACCATCCTCTGACTTGCTAGAAACAGCAGCCAAATAACCTTCACATCACAGCATATTACTTTTAAAGCAGAGAAGAAATATTAGTGTTGTAGATATGCAATGTATGAACAAAAAAAGATACAATGTTTACAACTGGAATAGTTTTGCTCCCATATGATTTCTTGTTATATATATATATATCACCATTTAGGCATGGCGTGGCTGTGTGGTAAGAAGCTTGCTTCCCAACCACATGGTCCTGGGTTCAATTCCACTGCGTGGCATCTTCGGCAAGTGTCTTCTACTATAGCCTCGGGCCGACCAAAGCCTTGTGAGTGGATTTGGTAGACGGAA
>JAOPUL010004099.1:27035754-27047207 GCA_027564515.1 Octopus rubescens
ATGTATGTATGTATGTATGTATGTATGTATGTATGTATGTATGTATGTATGTATGTATGTATGTATGTATGTGTCTGGATGCATATATGTGTGTGTGTGTGTGTGTGCAGATGCATGCATGTGTTTGAAAGAAAATAGCCTATTTTAGGAAATATATCACTGAGGTTAATTACTCAGAGAAACCATCTACATAAAAAAAACAATTGATCTTTTTAATATATTGAATACAGTTAGCATCAATTACCAATCAGTAAAGAAAATCTTCAATGAAACTGGAAGTGTGAAAAAGAGTCTGTCATTTAGAGAATAATAATACAGATATTACTTTGGTGAAATAGTACTTGAAGTGAAAAGAAATAATCTCTGAAACTTTCAACATCTAGAAATCTGTTAATAGATATAGATATGTCTGTGGTTAAGAAGATCCAGGTGATCGAATTGGTGGATCTGTTAAATTATCATTTGAGATGCCTAGCAGTATATGTACTGGCTCTTTGTATTCTAACAGCAATGTTTACAATGACTCTGGTACAAATCTTTTATCAGCCTTTACAGAAAGCCTTTCTCTTTGGCAACACTTGTGGCATAGAAAGGAGATATTAGCATGCATGGACAACTGAGAGTCTATCATAAAAAACAACAACAAAAAACATAACCTTGCCCAGGTTTGCGGGTATGGTCAACCGTGATAAAAATAAGCTTCAGATGTGTGTCAGTATAGGGTGAAAACTGGTGCATTCAAGCAGGATTACTTATGTCTGACTCAGTTATTGCCCTTCATGCTAATGCACTTATGCCATTTTGTAAATTACAAGAATGATGAAACAAGTATTACAGTTGATATATGTGATTGAAAACAACTACTCAGCAGGTGGCCATGCTGGAACTCAACACTGTGGTTGGTTAATAAGATGAAGAATAAATTAGGAATTAAAAAAGAAAATGCTTCAAATATTTAATTTCTGAAGAAATCACAGAATTATTGATATCTGTAAAATGAGGATAACACATTTATATTTTCAAATCTAATAATAATAGAACATGTGAGCTTTGTCCCACACAACAAGCAGGAAAGTATTGAAATGGATAGTTTCAACTTTATTCTGCCAGCATACACTTATTTATTCATAAGTCTCACACCAAAACATTGCATGCTATTCTTTATTCCAACTGCTGTCTTCTTATCAAATTTCTTTTCATTCTCACAATGCATTATCTGATAACTTTTCAAGTTCCACATAAACTGAGCCAAACTTTTTATCATTTTGATCTGTCATGGCCTTCACAATACTAGAAGAAAATGTTTTATTCCTTAGGCACATCCTATATAAAACCATACAAAAGTATAGAAAGGTTAGAAATAGCAACTAAATACCCCTCATATTAAACCATGCTATCTTTAAAAAAAAGAGAGATTATTCTTTGATAATCTAGTGCCAGATGCTCTTAGTCTCTAAAATAAGATGAGGTGATCATGAATGGCATTTCTTGATCTTAGATCAAGCTGATTAGGATTGGTGTTGGGTATGAACAACAAGAAGAATTTACCTATAATATCAGGATCATGACATACACAGGCTTTACAGTCTTTGTGACAAGATACATGGAGCATTTCTGAGGGTAGCTGATCAGGACTGTGTAAACCAAAACTGCTGCTGATTCCTTGTAACAACAAGTGATTGTTATCTTTGTCATGTGCTTTTTGAGAGTTGGAATTGGGTTCTTGCCCTGGAAAAGAAAAATTATGTAAAAAAATTAATTGATGTGCCCAACCAATTGCATGTTAATTTGACGAGCAGGCTGTTCCGTTGATCGGATCAACTGGGACCCACATCCTCGTAACCGACAGAATGCCAGAATACTGCAAGGTGTTTAGTTTTGTTAATGTTGGGATTTGATTTCATTGCAGCTATTCATATTTTATCACTTGTCTTTTGACACAAGATCAGTCTAAATGGACCTGTTACATTGTTAAATATCAGTTTTTTTTATCATCTATTATGTGATTTAAAAAGCAAAAATACAGCTTACAAAACCAGATCATCTACCAACAACTGAGAGATGTTTCACCCTACCCTATTTCTCATATATACACCACCACTACCACCACATGATCTATAAGATGGTCATTGAGAAAGCAAAGGTTGACTGTGTATGACACAGCCCTTGAACTTTCTTGCTCCTTAAATTGTAACTGGTCCTTTTGCAAAAAGATTTCTTATTAAACAGTACAGGCTCATGTACATAAATAATATCGTAAGAGTAAAAACTTAGACTGAGATTATCCATGCATGTATTTGGCAAAAACTCATCTAACAGAGTTTAAAATCTGAAAAAATAACTAAGAGAAATAACTCTAATATCAACCAATAAATATTCCTTAAGGCAACAAAAAAATTATGCAAATGTAAGTAGATCCTGTCTTAATGCCGACTGGTGAATAGTTGTTTATCTATCAATTTGGCATATATTCTTCCTGACATTGGATAGCTAATCATTTACAGACATCTTAGATTATCATCAAGAGAATATTGGCAAAAATTCATTGACCAAAACACAAAAACTACTGGCACAAATACAATGTTTCTTCTCCATGCCTCTTCTACCATAAACAGTTAAATGGCCTTTGTTTCTCTGAAATAGCTAGCAGCATACCACTACCATCGTCACCCTCCTGTCATACCCACTACTCCTCACACTCTTCTTATGGTTCCTATTGGTCGCAAACCCCAGATCTTGGATGAAAAGACTTTGCCTAGCTATTTTTGCCAGAAATACTACTCTAGATTCCCCTCACTACCAATGCTTCCTCTATAGCTATTGACCTGCATAAACACAAACTGAACATTAACTGTATCAATATCAGTAACAATCAGAAAGGAACTTCATAAGTGATAAGAACTACCTAACTTTCTTCAGATAACAAAATCTACCAACACTTGTCTCATAACTATTGACCAGCAGAGAAACACAAAGGGAATATTAACTGCAATAGTCTGGGAGGGACTTCAAAGGTAATGAACACTGTCTAACTTATTCTAGATAACTTTTTTTTAAAAAGCTACTAATGCTTCTTTCAAACCTTACAAAAATACAACCCGAACATTACAAAAATACAAGCTTACAGAAATACAATCTGAACATTAAACACAAGTCTCAGAGGGACTTCAAAGGTAATGTGTGTTACCTAACTTCTTCTAGATAATCAAAGGAAAGAAAAAAGATATCCATCACAATAATTTTCACAAATCATTTAGTTTAGATTAGCAGACTTATAAAAGCATCAGACAAAATGCCACAAGGGCTCTGTTTCTGATTGTTCATGTTCTGAGACCAAATCTCATTGAAGTCAGCTTTGCCTTTCATCCTTCTGATTTCAATAAAATAAATTTGTTGTTCAGTACTAGAGTTCATTTAATTGACTGATACTGATGTCTTCCAAGCTTCTTCAGCAAGTGACTGGCTGAGAATCCCAAATATATCATCTTAGTACTGCTTGGATTTTAAAGGTATATGAAGATGTTAGCCCCAGTAGACATAATATTTCTGTGAATAACAGTCATCATCAATACTACCATCACCACCAGGTATTATTTTAGCTTTGAAAAACATTGACACAACCCAACAGAAGTAATAACATGCATTTCTTACTTCCTACACTATTCCTTCTAGCTCATGAAGAAGTCATTACACAAAATAGTTGGGTATTTTGTGGTACTACTAAGTAGTGCCTTAATTTTAGAATCCCCTAGTAGTCAGTGAACTTAACAGAAATAGCAGCTAAATCTTTAATTCATTCTCCACAAGCGAGGGGCAAGAGAATCTCATTACAAAAGACCAGCTATAATTTAAACTTGATTGCTACTTGATTTTATCAATCCAAGAAGGACAAAAGGCAAAGTTGTCCACAGCAGCATCCATCAACCTTGTTTATCATATAATTCAAGAATGTTATCAGCCGTAATCCAATGAGGATGGTTGACATTCTAGAAATGGTAACCAAATTTTCCTTAAATCATATCTAAATGGCTATAAAAAAGAAAAGACACATTGGGTAATACTGTCTGAAATACAAAAAAAATAAACTAAAAGGAGTAGTGATGGCTGGAATGATTTTGATCAAAGGTCTATTCATTCAGAGAAGACTTAGGGTTAAACATCTACTGGAAAACCTTAATTTGTAATATGTTTCTCTTCAAGTTATTATAATACCATTTAAATATAGGATGCTGTATACAATATGAATCAACTCAAATAATCTTGACTGGTACTTATTTTACCATCCCTGGGAAGTTGAAATGCAAAGCTGGTCTCAGTGGGATTTTGAACTCAGAATATAAAAGATATAATTTAATACACAAAGCCTTTTGTCAGGCATTCTGATTCTGCAAATCTGCTGCCTTTGAACAAACATTTTCCCTCCCTTTCTGCAATGGAAAGCTATAACTAGGATTGGTTATATATAATGTTAAAAGATCAACATCTGTAAACTTGCTAGTTTCTTATTAGATATCAAAATCTTTAGAAACAATAGATGCAGCATGGCAGTTTCTAAAATAAGACAAATTGAAATAATTAAGTGGTTGATATACATATCTATATCACTATCTACATATATATATATATATATTTCCTTTTCCTATGGCAACCTTCCCAAACTAGATAACTTGTTTATTATCTTGTAAAATCTCCTTGAAGAGCAAGAAAAAAGAAATGGTGTGAAATTCATAGCTGTAAACTCATATGATTGTTGGTAAAATAAATTACATAAATAAACTAATATATAAATAAATATAATGGAAATGGTTGAATATTATAATGGAAGAAGGTCATGTAAGTTAAACATTTCATACATGAGATAGATGCATGTAATTTACAGTTTAAAACAGGAAAACTCATTACAATCATAAAATGGAATACTAATTTAATAAATTCAGAACAAATGGGAAATAAAATGAAAATAAATCAACTCTTACGATGATTCACAATAATGAAGATAAATAATAATAATGATAATAATTGCTTCAAATTTTGAGACAAGGAGACAGTTATGTTGATTACATCAATCGCAATGCTCAAAGGGTACTTATTTTATTGACCCTAAAAGGATGAAAAATGAACTCAGAATGCAAAGAGCTGGAACAAACACCATTAAACATTTTGTTTGATACACTGATGATTCTGCCAATTAACCACCTCAATAACAATTATAATTATAATCTTGACTTTATTATTGCAACGAAGGTGATGGATGATAGAACATCACTAAACAAGTTACAAAATATTTGGGTGATTACATTAAAGTTGAAAGAAATGAAAGAATACAGATAATATATGCAGTACATATGAGAAATTCCTAAGAGGTCGGCCACCATCTAGATCCACTCATGGAACCTTACAGATCCAGGTTTACCCTTTCTCCCAAGGATACGTGTCTTGACTCAGTTTTATTCTCTGGTGCACTATCACAAACTGAGAGTAGACCTACTCATAGGAGTCATGCATGCTTACCATTTTCGCCCACTTTTGAACAAATTTACTGGAAGGTAGGCCTGGGTGAAAGCACTTCTGTTCCTACATGGTTTATCTGGAACAATAATGCTTCCTCCTCTGTTATTGCAAAAATAGAGATTGCGGAAAGTTTTCCGAAGTATCTGGGCTGTAACTTGTCTGCAATGGACCAGTCAGTTGGTTCTAGTCAAGACCCAGATTTTCCTCGATAACATTCTCACATTTCCCCACCATGAGACCTCTATAAAATGCTAATGTAGAAGTTCAATTGGCTGCATTGCCAATCTAGTAGGGAGCTGTGATCACCTGACAGAAAATCAGATGACTGAATACCAGTCTTGATCTTTGCTTGACCCAGGACTATTTCCAGAGGCTGTTCGCAGCAGGTCAGTATTATCAGTAGAATACATCATTTCCACAAGACGATGAAGTGCAGCTGTGCCAATTTGGTCAAACAAACACTGATGCAAGACATAGTGGAAATGATGCATATATTTGCCACCCCTGTCTGACATTTCAAGAGAAGCTTTCTCTCAACCCATTTAAGAATGAGACTGGCCATTCTGCTGCTTTCAACTTTGTTTCATTTCCTCTCCACCTGGAGATCAAGACAAACCAGACTTCAAGAGAAATTTAACTGGATTATTGGTCCAGTACTCCATGACACTGACATTGACATTGGAACATATAAAGATCTGGAAGAAATACTGCAAGGCATTTTTATCCAATGCTCATATGATTCTGCCAATCCACCAATAATAACATTGACCAATAATTAAAATGAAACAATCTATATTGGAATTTTTAAAACAAATGTTTTGTGTAAAATAGCTGTAAAATTATTGTAAAGAAGCTTTTTTGCTTAAAGTGAATTATCCATTAGTTTTAGTATGTTATACCTCTAATTTCTTATAATTACTGCATCAAGCAAAGATGAAATCAAACCAATGAAACAGCCTCTAAATGTTTGCCAGATCAGCTAGAAATGGCAGTCAGATTTTCTTCAAACCCTAACATAAATAAGGAAGAAAACATTAGTAATATGGACTAAACAGGGCAGGAGGAGACATGCTGAAGAGTTCACAGGATGTGTGACAAAAGATTTCAGACAAAGGACACTAAAGTAAGAATAATAATATAATAAAGCCAAAGTGAAGAACGAGTATATAGTGTGTGTGGTTATTTGGCATTGATAATATAGTTCTAGATAATATCAAGGAAAAGAAAAATGTATGATTATAGCTGGAATATCTTTGATCATAGGTCTGTCTGATCAGAGCTGGCTGAAGGCTAAACACCAACAACAATTATGATTACAGTAAGTATGGGTGCTGATATGGCTGTGTGTAAAAGTTGTTCACTTCACAATCATGTAACTCTGGGTTTCCTTCTACAGTGCTGTACCTTGGACAAATATCTTCTATTAGATGGCCTCAGGAAACTGTGCCAACACTTTCATTGACAAGAAAAACAAGCAAGATTTCATGAAGGAAATCCTTTGTATCAAGCTATACACTTCCTTGTCATTCTCATTACTGGAAATACAATAAACCAGTGATCAGTTTATTGAAAACCTGTAACCAAGGGCACTTTTGTTCGCCAATCACAATTTAAAATAGATACCATATAACCTACCTTATCTACTCTGGCATCTACAGGCAGTCGTTGAATTAAGAAAAGGCTGTGCTAACATTCATGAGTGACTTTAGTAGTTGTATTGGAAAAGTAATATACAAGTTAGTACAAGTTATATTTATCTGTCCAATGAGCTAGACTACATAGGGAGTTGTTTAAGATTACAGGATACTATCATGTATAGTATTTCACAAATGGACCAGAGACAGGGATAAAGAAAAATAATGCAATGAATATGAAGGATTTTCTTGTAAGAAGCTTAAGTAGACGTTTTTGTGGATATGGAATTTGCTTTGTAACTATGTAGTTTTCAGTTCTCCCTCACTGCATGGCACAACTTAGGCAAGTGTCTTCTGCTATTGCCTTAAATTGATTGATGCCTTGTGAGTGGAATTGTTAAAGGGAAACTGTATCGAATCCTGGACATATATATGTGTATGTTATATACATATAACATGTTTGATTTTGATCTCTCCACCATGATAAAGGAGGTTGACACTTGTAATGTGTATTTGCTACCACTACTCATTGCAAATTGTTTTGATGAACTACATCTCCCAACATTATGAAGGATCTATGAGCCTCTAAGTTTTTTAGTCTATGTAATCTGAGTAAGTTTGCTCTACCAATATGTATATAAATGTGTATTTATTTATACTTGAATGTTAAGCACCAGAAAATTTACAGTCTTTGCCTTCTCTTTTGAATGTACACACACACACACACACACATATATATATATATATATTCTGCTTATCAAACTCAAGGAATTTTATGTTTATTTGCATCATTGTCTCCATATATATATGTATATATATATATATATATATATATATATGATGGGTTTCTTTCAGTTTCCATGTACCAAATACACTCACAAGGCTTTAGTCAACCTGAGCCAATAGTAGAAAACATTTGCACAAGGTGCCACACAGTAGGACTGAACCTGGAATTATGTGGTTGGGAAGCAAACCTCTTACCACACAGCCATGCCTGTACCTACACGTTAACTGTTGCTTAATGAAAATTAGCTATCATAAACTAGTGTTGAAGTTTAATGCATGCTTGGTTGTTGTTGTTTAGCACCAACTCAGTCCAGATCAAGCTGGCTTCTGATCAAAGAGTATTACAACTATGACCATTCTATCTTTCTAGGTTTGCATTATGCAGTGTATTCTGTTAGTTTTAAGAACATATTATATGATTTAAGGGGTATTTGACTGTTATTTCTAGGAGATCTTATTGCATACAAGCTCCTTCATTGAATTGATTTATGTTCAGGTGTTTTTATGGCAAAACCTAAAGGAGTGGAAGATGTCCGTTTTTAAATCTCTAAATCAGGAGAGAAGGCAGTGCCCATGAATCTTTACAGAGTCTCTTAGTCTTATGAGAGAGCAGATGGTATTCTCAAACCAGAGACTTGGCTCAAATGCTTGCAACAGACGGAACTCTGTTAAAGGTACCCGTGAGCCAAGTGGTGCTGTTGAACTAGTCCTTCTTATGGACTTCTGCACAAGCAAAATCTGTGATCGAATACATTTATCCAAAGTGCCACACAGTGGTTCAAGCATAGAACCACATAGTTGCGGAGTGAATTTCTTAACCATGCAGCAATTCCTGTACTTATATTGTAAGCCTTTAATATTTGCATCCATTGATATTTTTCATAATTGTATGGAGAAGGAATAATATAGAGAGAGATGGTATTTTTAAGTTTTTGTTTAAAACAAAGATGTGACTGGATAACATTTATAGCGATTCTCACCAATACAATGTGAAATGACAATAGAGAATGTTAAATTGCTATTACTGATTGTTTTGTACTTGCTTGAATCCTTTCAATCCATAGAAACATAATATCTATTACCTGAAGATAAATATATGTTTATGATATAATTAACGTACACACACACACACACACACACATATATATATATAAGAAGAGGGTGAAGGAGATAAAAATGTAGGCTGTAGAGCAGGAATACAATAAAAAATATACATTGTACTACTGTATCCTATATATAAGGAGGAAAATACTTGAATGAAAATTAAAAGTGCAATCTAGAAATATCATACTGGAATTTTGTGTATTGAGATTGTGTGTGTGTTTATGAAGACAGTAAAATTGGAGTAAGACACAACTCAGACCATAACCCCACCCCCATCCCACTATAGAAAATAAACATAGAACTATAATGATGGTGAGGATCTGTCTGTCTGTCTGTCTGTATGTCTGTCTCTCTCTGTCTCTCTCTCTTTCTCTCCATTTCCATGTATATATGCATGTGTCTGTATGTATGCATTAATTCATACACATTGTTTTGAGGTAATTTGAAATGTAAGGTATACCTTTACTAATAAGCATATAAGTTTTGCCTTATTGGGAAAAGTAAACAAATTGTTTACATTGCAAGTTTTATCTCTCTAAAGGAAAAAAAAAAATCAATATGACTAGTTTCTAGTATTGTTAGATCTTTATCAGAGAAATAACACCTCATTTTTGTCCATAGAAATATTAGTAGCACATAGCTATTTATAGTGGATATAATCTAAAATTTAGCTAAACTAAAGCTAATACTGTGATTGATTTTTTCAGAGTAAATAGGATCAATAGAGCCAGTAAGTTCAATAGATTTTGTAGAAACTGTAGTGATAGAGTAGATACTGCTTGACGAAAACAGACAAGGTCTTAAATACCTGGTTACTATAGTAATTAGATACACCATACTTCAAGAAAAGGGTTAAAACTGACTGGATGGGTGGGATAAAATAGTATTCAGCACCTACCTTTTACAATCCATCTCAAGATATTCTTGAAAATGGAAATATATCATCAATCCTTTACAGCAATAACTTTATGGTTCAATGAGCAACACAGTATTCATTTAATGATGACAAAGTTTGTGAGATATTCTTAAGGTGTGTTCTTCTTCAAAGATTGTTTGGTTATTTACAACATTTTTCCTTTCTGTTATCAGTTAAGTCCACAGTTCTTTATCAACATATATCTATTCTTAGAAAGGATGCAGATGAGCTAGATTCCTACCCTTCATTTTGTTTGCATAAAGGTCATATTCACCTTAGTGGTTCTAAATATTATTGGCAATGTCTGTTTTTTTTTAGATTTACTCATGTTTTCAGGTATATTGTTTTTGCAAAATATAGCTTTTACACTCGCACGAATCTGTTTCTTTCTCCCTGTCCTATGTTACTGACGTTTCTCAAAACTATGTTTTTTTTTAATTTCTATTTTTACACAAGTATTAGAACTTTTGCATTATTTATTAAGACAGATTATCAGGCCAAATCTTATAAATATTGAGGTTACTTCCTGAAATTTAAAGCAGAGAATAGCTATTACATGGCTTCCTTTTCTTGCCATGATGATACGATTACATTTTCTATGGTTCCAGGAAATTTTGATATTGATTGGCATTAAAGAGTTACCACTGCCACCACCCAAAAAATACATTAGATGTTATTAAATTACATCTTTCAAGCTAGTTTTTTAATTTTAATCTCCTTTTTCTTTTTTCTTCATATTCATATAACAAATGATTTAGGAATTCTTTAAATTAAACGCATTGACTTTATCAAAACAAAGACAAGTGATTTAGAACAAGCTTCTACATGGTTGCTCAATCTGCTAGAAATAGCACCCAGTTTCCCTCAAATCACACACTATTATGTTAGAGAAAGTAAGGACACATTGGAACCTGAGATACAATATGTCTGGGAACAAAAATACCATATGGGCATGGTTGGAATGTCTTTGATCAGAGGTTTGCTGAACTGTAGCTGATGTGGAGCTCAAGCATCCAGTAAAATGCAATGCTGTATTTATTCTGGTAACTTGTATTCTGAGTTCAAATCCTGCCATGGCTTACTTGCATGACAGATTTAATCCATCAACATTTCTGTGGTGTAGCTAGAGCACCACTCAGGGTAGCCCTTAAGTTTGCTTCCCCAATCCCACCCCAAACAGAGTTTAAGCTATACAGGCTTGTATAGCAAAATCAATCTACTTCCATGAGCTAATGAGATAGTCTCTACACTATCATTGTCATTCATACTGCTATAAATAGCAGCTAAATCACTTTCAAATCACAGCCCACCATCTTTAAAAAATGATGAGAGAGAGAAACAAAAAACACATTCTATAATCATCATCGTCATCATCATCCTTTAACGTCTGTTTTTCCATGCAGGCATGGGTTAGACGGTTTTTGGCTGGAAGCTGGGGAGCTGCACCAGACTCCAGTCTATTTTTGGCTTGGTTTCTACAGCTGGATGCCCTTCCTAACGCC
>JAOPUL010004099.1:27101766-27112025 GCA_027564515.1 Octopus rubescens
ATGCATATATATATTTACGCGTGTGTATGTGCATACATATACATGTGGCATGGGGGGGGGGCATTTTCAGCAGGAATATGTAAATCAAAAGGGATTAAGGTATTACTTTCCAAAGTCCTTAATATCTGTAAACGATTTGACCAGTCAAGGTTTGAGGCAACAACTTCAAAGATTATTAAATAATAGATTTGGCTGTGAGGTCCAAGAATAGTAGGAATCTATTAGCTTTGATCATGAATCATAAATAAGGCCAAAGTAATTGAACTGACAAGTTACAATCAGTAAACTCAGAGAGTGACAAGTTGTGACACTACGTTGGTAATAAACTGGGATATGACAACTTTAGCCATAGAAGCCATTTTTGATTCAAGGTTTATCTCTGTTTCTTGTAGTTGTGAACTCTCTGACCACTTCTCAGATCCATGTTCTTAAGTTTGCTGTATTTACTTTTTGAGAAAATTAAAAAAAACCTTTGTTTACAAGGGCACCAAAATTTAGGTTAGTTGAGGTTGCAGCTAACCTAGATCTGGCTCTACCTTTGATTATAGTTTTATTCTATCAGTGCCAATGGAGGGAGAAGGTTAAACAATAACAATCAACATAGGAGAGTTTTTATGAAATTACTCAACCTGTTAAAAACAGCCACTAAATCGTCCTCAAACTGCACATTATTGTCTAAAAACAAAAAAGATGATGCATTGTGTAACGTCCTTCAAGATACATCACCATCATCCTCATCATTATTATGAAATTTATTGAGGCAGATTTTCTACTGTCAAATGCTCTCCCTGTTGAAAACCCTCACTTACTTCCCCTAGTCCTTCAAATTAGAGAAGATATTACTTTGCTTAGAAAGAACAAGGAAACAGCTCAATGGTTGGAAATGTTTTCATGGAAGATTGCAGACAAATTGTGTATGAATGATGACTGTTTACAATCAGTTCACAACTGTCAAGATACAAACATGCACATACATACAAACACATATGCACACAACACAAACACACACACACAACACATACACACAGACAACATGCATACACACACAAACACATACACACAACACACATACACTACTACTACTACTACACACAACACACAAATACATACACACACAACACACAAACACACACAACACACAAACACATATGCACACACACACAACACATACACACACACACAACATGCATACACACACAAACACATACGCACACAACACACAAACACATACAACACACAAACAAATACGCACACAACACACAAACACATACACACACAACACAAACACACACAACACACAAATACATACACAACACATACACACACAACACACAAACACATATGCACACACACACACAACACACAAACACACACAACACACAAACACACACACACACAACACACATACACACACAACACATACACACATACAACATATACACACACACACAACACACAAACACATACACACACATACATCATGCTTCTTAGAGTTTCCATCAAGCAAATCTATTCACAAGGCTTTGGACAGCCTGGGGAAATGGGGGGAGGAGGAGGTCTATATATTACAAGATACTTGCCCAAGGTGTCATGCAGTGGGACTGAACCTGAAACCATACTGTTGTGAAGCAAACTTCTTAACCACACAATCATGCCTACACCTAATTTTTAAAAAGAGAACAAAATAAGAAGGGGCAGGATCGTGTTTGATCATAGGTCAGCCTGAACAGGGCAAACTCAAGAGAGAGCTGAACAGCAACACACACACACACACACACACACACACACACACACACATGCGCGCGCGCACACACAAACACACACACACGCACACACACAGATTTGTTAAAAGCTTCACTCTGACTATTTTTGATCTGAAAAAGATTTACATTTTATTTCAATTTTGTTTTTATTCTATTTTATTTATTTATTTATTTATTTATTTATTTATTTATTTATTTATTTATTTTGTTAAATTCCTAAGTGAAAAATAAATCTTTAAAGACATTTTGCTAAGACTGCAACAATATAGATACAAAAAAAAAAAAATTGTAAAAATAAATATACATTAGTGTTCGGAATTCGTTGTTGTTGTTATTATTATTATTATTATTATTATTATTATTATTATTATTATTATTATTATTATATTTACTCTTTTGTTTTGTTTTTATTTGACAGAATATGACATTAAATGACTTTTAACGAAATAAATAAGATGCTTAGATATTTATTGTATATCTTTCTTTCCTTTCTCTCTTTTTTTATTTTTTTATTTAAAATAAACAATATTGTCAACTTAGATTCAGTTTATATTCACATTGTAGTTTTTTTTTGTTTTTGTTTGTTTGTTTGTTTGCTTGTTTTTGTTTTTCTTTTCTTTTCGTTTCTAAAGTTTCTAAAACAATATTTATCAATTAACAATATTGCTTGTTAAAATTAACACTACAATGCCAAAACCACTCAAATTTAATAGTAAACCCAATCACTATTGCCTAACCATCACCATCACCACCACCACCACTGCTGCCACCATTAATACTACAACTACTACTACTACTACTACTATTATTATTACTACAATGATTTACAAGTGTTGCATCAAAAGTCAGCTTTAACTGGAGGGTGGGCGGATCCCACATACATACACATACACACATACACACTCCATCTGTTGCTTGTTTATTACTTGTCACTGTTTGTGTGTATATTATATAATATACATAAATCAAATAAGACTAACTTTCAACACTGAACAAAACATTTCTCCTTTGTGTGAAACAAACAATAACAAGAAAGAAAGAAAGAAAGAAAGATGAAAAAGAAGAAGACGAAAAGAAAGCACAAAAGACAAGGAATGGAAAGAAGAAAGAGAGGAAGAAGAAATTATGGAAAATATACTGTATAAATTGCAAAAGCTTGCTTTCGTTCTTAGTCAGCAACTTCAGGAGAATTAGCTTTGTGGATGCTTCCCATTGTTATTTATCTAACAATGCAACCAAGAGAATAGTAGTGTGTGAGTATATATATATATATATGAAGGCAGCCTGCTCTGAGACAAAGTTTGACCACATCAAGCACAAATATAACGTTAGTTCTTCAATGATTGAGAATTTTTTCCAGTGTACAAGACATACCTGTGCAGATAGAGTATATTTTAAGTGGATGATTCGTTATCGCACCGGGAGAAATGCTTAGCGGCAATTCTTCCGACTTTACGTTCTGAGTTCAAATGCCGCATGGTGTCGACTTTGCCTTTCATCCTTCCGAGGTCGATAAAGTGAGTACCAGTTACGAACTGGGGTCGATAAAATCGATTACTCCCCTCCCCCAAAATTTCAGGCCTTCGTGCCTAGTATAGACAGGATTATTATTATTATTATTATTATTAAGCCATGGCTCATTGTGGCCAATAATTGAAATTAGTAGTAGTAGTGGTGGTGGTGGTAGTAAGTAGTACTAATGTGGTTAGTTGGCAGAATCGTTAGCATGCCAGGCAAAATGCTTAGCGGCATTTCTTCCGACTTTACGTTCTGAGTTCAAATGCCGCTGGGGTCGATGAAATATGTACCAGTTGAGTACTGGGATCGATTGAATCGACTATCCCCAGCCCTGAAGATTTCAGGCGTTTGTGCTCAGTATAGAAAGGATAATTATTATTATTATTATTAGTAGTAGTAGTATTTACTAATGCGGCGAGCTGGCAGAATCATTAGCACAGTTAGAACAAAATACTTTGGCATTCTGAGTTTAAATTCCGCTGAGGTCAACTTTGCCTTTCATCCTTTCAGGGTCGATAAAATAAGTACCAGTTTAACACTGGGGTTAATGTAATCGACTAGAATTGCTGGCCTTGTACCAAAATTAGAAAGCGTTATTAGGAGAATGGCAGGGTGGTGAGCTGGCAAAAACACTTAGCGGCATTTCGTTTGTCTTAACGTTCTGAGTTCAAATTCCGCTGAGGTCAGCTTCCAGGGCTGATAAAATCAGTACCAGCTGAGTACTGGGGTTGATGTAATCTACTAGAACCCCTCCCATCTCTCAAAATTTCAGGCCTTGTTGCCTCTATAGCAGAAAAGGTTATTAAGGAAAGTGGTGACTAGTAGTATCCAATACTGCATTACTAAACAGAATTTTGTGGGGGGGGGGGGTTCTTCTGGCTTCTTCCGAGTTCAAATTCCACCATGGTTTGCTTTTCTTTTCATCCCTTTTGGGGTGTCACTGAAATGACTTACCAGTCAGGCACTTTGGACTACTCTCCCTCTGGCCTTCCCCATCGCTACCACTCTTTAAAATCGCCTAAATTAGAAACAGCTGTTAGGACTTTACAATTTCAATTAACTCTTTAACTAGTTGCGGCCATGCTGGGGCAGCACTGCCATCGTTTACCTTTTTTTAAAAAAATTTAATGTTTGGTAAGCAGCCCAGTGTTCAGTTGGTCGGGTGCTTGTTTGGGTGGCTTTTTATGGTAAACTGGCTGTTCTTTTTGTTGGAAGAACCTGCTTTAGTTTTCTCCATTCTGCTTTTCTTACCCTTCCTTGTATTGCCACCATTACTGTCTGGAACAATGGGGGTAAGTAATTAAGGGGCAGTGTTGGTGTGACCTTAAATCTAGATGTGGGGGGGGGGAGCACTGGAATCGGTCAAAGAAGCTGGATGGCTTCTCCACGTGGGTCCTGCAGTTGTAACAACCACAGGCCAGTTGATCTCTCTCTCTCCTCTATGTCTAGAGAGGCTGGAATCGATCATGCTGAAAAGCAGGGCCCGGATTGTTTTGTCTAAGTCTGGGAGGAGGTCAGCACTGAGTTTTGTGTTCTCCCCCCCATCTCTTGCCACCTCCACTAATATCTATCTATCTATCTCTGCCTCTGTCTCTTAAAAGTGTCACAGCTTACTGGCCAAGGGAAAGACAACTCTGCACTCTGGGGTTATCTGCCTTGTTCTAAGAGATTATTAATATATTTATGTTGATGGTTTCTAAATTTTAAATAATAAAATTTATTATTGATAATTATAATTATTAAATTAGAAACCATTTCATTGTTATTTTTTTCTCCTAATTGTTTTTTAAAAAAAAAATTTTTTAATTTCTTTCATTCTCTCTCTCTCTCTCTCTCTCTCTCCCTTCCTCTCTCTCTCTCTCTTTCTCGCTAATTCTGTCTGTGCGTCTTGGTCAGTGAGTCATCCATGCAGCTCCTTAATTTATGTTTTATAAAAGAAGGAAAACTGACGGAAAAGAAAATAACAAAAAAAAAAATATATATATAACCAATACAAAAAAAAACATTTCAACTTTATCATAATAATATTAATAATAATAACAATAATGATGACAATAAAAGACGAAAATAAACATGGATTAAAACATGTATAGGAGTTGACTTCATTTGTGCTGTGTTTCATTGGGGGTAAGGTCCGAGCCCTTAAGAATTTAAACCTTTAGCATTCAGATTACTCTATCAAATGTAATGCTTATTTATTCACATTGTTTTGAATTAATCATACATTATCTTGTAGTTTTGATATTTAAATGATGTGATTGTTTGTGTTAGAATGACATTGTAGGGTAAGTGTAAGAGGCCAGATATGGCTGGTTTGAACATAAAACAGGTAGAGTATTTGTGTCGATATGGTCGGTTTAACTCTTTAGCATTCAGGTTACTCTGTCAAATGTAATGCTTATTTATTCACATTGTTTTGAATTAATCATGCATTATCTCATAGATTTGAGATTTCAATGATGTGATTGTTTACATTTAGAATGACATTATTGGGTAGGTATGAGAGGCTGGATCTGGCCAGTTTGAACATGAAGCAGATAGAATATTTTGACAGGACATGGCAGGTTTAAATGCTAAAGGGTTAAAGTAAGGATGATAATATGCTTATCCTCTATGCCAAGGACTCTACTAAAAATAAAGGGTTCCTAGGTTGAATCCTTTGTTAAACTATGTAAACCTCTAGGTATAAGAGACCTGGTGATGAATATTGGAGATCAATGAACCAAGGAGTAGTCTACATGTAACCATTAAACAACTGTTTCATTAGTCCCATTGTACAACATCTTGAGTAAGTGTCTTCTACTATAGCCCTGGGCAGACCAATATGAATTTAGTTGGAAATTGTGCAGAAGCCCATTACAAGTGTTATTATGCATATACACATGTGTGCACATCTTTGTTTGTCTCACCCCTCTATAACTTGTTGGTTTGTTCACATCACTATAACTTAGTGGTTCAGCATAAAGAGATTGATAAATAAGTATCAAACTTAAAAATATGTACCAAAGTCAATCTGATTGATTAAATATTTCATGGCAGTACCCTATACCTAATGACTGAAACAAATAAAAGACTCTCTAAAGATGGAGTTTTCAATGAGTATATATGAACATTATTTACATTATATACATTGGATGGATATGTGTCCTCATCTTGTAACAACACTACAAGATGAGGACACATATCTGTCCAATGTATATTATGTAACTAATGTACATAATTCCTCGTCTCAAAAATATAGAATGAGTATATATGAGTGGATGAAGTTGTGTATTTTTATGGTTTTTATGTTATTTTATAATCATATTTCCCACTAATGTGGGATTTGGCTGTAATAAAAGAAAAATGATGTTAGGTTTACATCTTGTTTAAATATAGATCATGCATTTATTCATATGGGCAATAGTATGTTTGTTTAGGGGTGGTAGTATGTACAGTGATTGTAGTGTTTGTTTTTAGTTTGTGCTGTTAGTTATTTGCCACCTATTGTTATTACAAATCTTCTATAATGGCTGCATTACTGATATTCCTTTGTTCAACTTATTACTTTGAGAGTTATCGTCCATATATTCTTAATATATGTACGTGAGTGTCAGAATAGGAAAAGGAACAATATTCTCTCTCTCTATATATATATATTCTTTATACATATAAATAGCTTTCATTTGTCTCTTACTTTCCAATTAATTTTCCTACTTGTTGATAAAGTCTTCCTAAAGAATGTAAAATAACTATTGTGATTATTGATGTTGTTGTTGTTAGAGGTATGTGATCAGTAAACAAAGCCATAACTTAGTTTCAATTCTTGTTTGCAACTTCCGCTATGGACACAGGTAAAAGAAATACAAATTAAAATGCTTATTTTGCCTTCTCTACAAATTTGAGGTGACATACTTATGTAATAGTAATAATAATAATAATAATAATAATCATTTCTACTATAGGCACAAGACCTAAAATTTGGTGGGAGGGGACTAGTTGATTACATCGACATCAGGGCCTAATGGGTATGTATTTTATCGACCCTGAAAGGTTGAAAGACAAAGTTGGCCTCAGTGGAATTAACGTAGAGACAAATGAAATGCCACAAGCATTTTATCTGGCATGCTAACAATTCTGCCAGCTCATCACCATAATAGTAGTAGTGATGGACTCTCCCATCGAAGATGATGTATGAGTGGTCAGCTTTTGCCAAACGACCTGCATAAAGGATTTGTTTATAGCGATCAAATGTATGTGCTGTGCATTAGCTCACTCCCTCAATCAAATCGATGTTGCCTGAACAGGTGCATGGTGTACCAAGTGTCAGGTGTCAAAATGATTGCAGAACAACGTGAGATGAAGTGTTTTTTTGCTCAAGAACACAATGCACCACCCGGCCTAGGAATTGAAACCATGATCTCACGATTGTGAGTGCAACCCCCTAACTATTAGACCATGCATCCTCACATAGTAGTAGTAGTAGTAGTAGTGATGATGATGATGGTGGTGGTGGTGGTGGTGATGATGATGATGATAATAATAATTCTTTCTAATTTTGGTACAATGCCAGCAGTTTCAAGGAGAAGTGATTAATCAATACAACCTATCTTGATACTTGACTGGTACTTTATTTTATTGATCCTGAAAGGGTGAAAGGCAAAGTTGACCTTGGCTGGATTTGAACACAGAATGAAAAGAACCCCCAAAAATATTGAAAAGAATTTTATCTGATGCTCTAACCATGGGTTAAAGGGGATCTTTTGCAGCACATGCTGCTGCTGATGATAATGATGGTGATGATTTATTGATCACTGCAAAGAGTTTCATCCTTAATCTTGTTCCATAGCGATATGTAGATAGAGACTGAATTAATATGTAGATAAAGACTGAATTAAGAATGATTGCTAGACTCCATATAATATACAAACAGCAATTGAATAATTATACACACTGGCAACCATACATATGCAATACAAACTGACAACAATATATATATATATATATTAGACAATATGTCTTCATAAGGCTAATGAGATGGAAAGAAAATAATAATTGCCTAAATCTTTGTGTCATGAATGATTTGCGATTAAAATGGAATAATATAATGGAATTAGTGAAATGAAAAATGGAAACAGATGAATTCGAATGTCAAACAATAAAAATGACACCAGTTATTCGGATTTGATAGTGGAATCAGCTGTTGTTTTGGTTATTAGATTTGATGTTGTCTAGCAGTCACTGTTTTTGACAGCCTACTAAGGATTATATCATTTAACAATGCCAAAAGCAAAGACATTAGACATTTCAAAAACATAGTTATAACTTTCTGTTATGTTTTAGTCAGGAGGGGAGGGCAGTACCCATGCCCATTTACTTTAGGACTCTAAGATTGATGGGAGGGTAGAAGGTATCCTCAAATGGAAACATAGCCCAAGGACCATATGGGAGTTAAATTGGGTGATGGATTAAACCTACCACCCAAATAGGCCACAGCAAGATCTGAACTAAGAACACAAAGAGTTGGAATAAATACTGAGAATGGTATCCCATCTAATTCTCTAATGTTTCTACCCATTCACCATTCTTAGCTGGTAATTTTATCAATCTCTGAAAAGAAGAAAAATAAAGTTGATCGTATTGGGATTTGAACTAAGAGTACAGTGACTCAAATATAATTGTGAAGCATTGAGTCCAACTCTCTAATGACTCTGCCAATTTGTTGCTATACCCACTGCTTTAAAATCTCCACAAATACTAGATCATACTGATTTTGATTGACTTCTATGGTTTCTTACTCTGTGAGAAATAGCTTCCAAATCTCCCTCAAACAACACTATCAATAAAAAATGTGATCCTAGTTCCCTGTACATGGGACAAAGATAGGATGTACACTACTGTAAAATTGGGGTTGATATGGGCTGAACCAAAGCAACCTGAGGCATCAAAGAGAAATGAGGATATAATGTGGGATCACCTTTCTATGACTGGAATAGTCTAAACTATGAGATAATTGTTGGGTTTTTTTTTCCATTATTAGATTCCCCTTGTTTTTTTTATATTCTCTACAAATGCTAGATCTCATTGCTTCTTACAACCTCTTATAGAAACTATGAATATGCTAACTAGTTAAAGTTTCAATGGCCTTAATTTTTTCAAAGCAATAATATATTTCAGTATACTTCAGCCCAAAACACAACTGAAACAGCTTTTGTACTTTTAGGTTTATCGCTATAGAGTTTCTATAGAATTTAGAGGCAGCACTGAAAGTTACGGCATTTCATAAATGAATACATCTATGTAAACAATGTGATACTCATATTCTGGACAGCATCACCAGCCCTGATTTCTCTACAAAAAACAAAAAAAATGCATGATAAACAAACTATCACTCACTAATACTCTACAATAATTTGTCCATTATTAAGATGTTCCCCCCCCCTCTCTCTCTCTATATATATATATATATATTTAGCCATTACTACAATGCCTTACACATGAAGCTACCTAAAATATCAGACATCATTACAGAAAGAAGAGTTTGGTTTGCTAGATAATGCTGGAGTAGTAAGGAGGAGCTGATTTGTGACATCCTACTCCTGATAACTCAACATGATCAAAATTTTATTGGCTTCCCTACAAAGACATACGTTGATCAGTTAACAGCTGACACAAGATGTCACTGAAAAAATCAGACACATGTCATGGAAGACATAGGTGAGAGGAGAGTTATGTGAATCTTAAAGCTCATGACATTGTTTTAGTGTCTGCTCCTTCAAACCTCTTTATGTCAATGGATCTCAGTGTAAATCTGCTCACTTTCTTTCCATTATTATTAATGTGTCTCATTATCTGACTTTGGCAATAGACACAATGTACAAACCTTCCTCTTCAGGGCTGGAGTATTCCTATGTATTCTCTCTATCATTCATTACACACACACACACACACACACACACACACACACACACACACACACACACACACACACACACACAC